>JBAMNC010000895.1:600000-1145150 GCA_037902135.1 Cetoscarus ocellatus | reverse complement strand
CAACATGACACTCTCAAAAACCTGCTGCTGTACATTATAATTAAACAAATAACATGATCCCCTTTAGTAACGTAATATGATGCAATGATAAAAAAAAAAGCAGTTTTAGTAAACTCACTAAAAACAGGCAGTTTTTCATCAAAATCTGAGCCTTCGCTTTTAAAAAACACAAAAAAAATACCTTACATAACAGACATTAACAGACAAGGTTTGTAGACGCCAACAAGTCTGAACACCAGTCAGACATGGTGTTAGAGTAGCTGTGAAAATAAAACAGCTTTTGCCTTTGACATCGTTAAATGGTGATACACACCGTTTAGCAGTATGCTTGATTGTTTTAGACTTTCGTGTGGATGGGGATGTTTTTAAAACAGAGAAACAGAGGAGGAAAACCTCAATTTTGAACAATTTCCGCCCGTGTGTGGATATAGATCATGACATGGTCATCAGATGACACCCAGACAAAAGGTTTGTGCACAGAAACACTTGAACTGAAACATTATTTGGAATCGTCCTTTATTTTGGATAATACCAATAAGCAGTCACTTGAAATCCTCTGGACTGATATTTACATACTTCACATTTTTTACACAGGGTTTATGCTTGAGCATAATAAAGCATTTTTATGGTAACCATGCAGATGAGTGGAGAGAGGGTACCACTGTAAACCACTGAGCTCCTCACACCGTCGAGCTGTTCAACAAGGAAGCAACAAAGTCAGACTTTATTCATTATATATTTACTTATTTATCTCTAGAACAATGTCACCCTCCAGTTCTGTTTGTAGCAGACACACTGCCGCAATATTCTTTACAAAATATGCACTATATACAGTGGCATTTACAAACAACTTTAAAAAAGGCAAAAACAAATCTTAAGGAGAAAAAAAATCATTTTCAGTGCAAAAATGCTGCTGAAAGTGGAGCACAGACTCCAAACTTAAAGTGAATAAAACAGTCTCGTTATAAAACGTTTGTTTGTTTGTTTGTTTGTTTGTGGTTTCAGAGGCTGAAAAAGAATAAATCTATTATTGCTGTGCTTTGTGGATAAACTGAAGATGGGTTATGAGTTTCTAAAGCTTCATTTCACCCTGAGGAACAAAAAATAAAATCACACTGGAAGTAATAGAGCTGTTAAATATAGCATGTGTATATGACACCACTAACATAAACATTACTGAAGTTCTCTACTATGAATCAAGTAGTTTGAGTCATAAGACACAACTGTAGTCAAAGTCACATGAAGAAAATCCTAAAACTGACAGAATTCAAGGTCTGTGTCCACTAATGTTAGCTCTTTAGCTCCAGCAGCACAAATTTTTCTTCAGTTAGTCAATGCAGCTTAGCATCTTCAATGCAAAAATGCCCTCAGCTGAAAGTGTTTCACTTTTTAAACACCTCCAAACATCTTCGTGTCACTTTGTCACTGATCAGTTAAATCATGAAGGGGAAGAAAAACACAGCATCAGCTTTGTCTACAACTATAGGAGTTATAAGGATGAGAGTAACGATACATTTATGTTATTTATATTTATACTTTTAGGTACTCTTCTGTTATTGAGTACTAGCTTGATAAAATATTAAGCAAGTGGTCAAACAAAATATATAAATTATGTTGGTATGTCCTGGTGGAGACCCTGTTTTTCCTGATATTTAGTATTTTTTTTAAATATGCCCTGAAGCCATAAAAGGATTTTTACAGTAATCCTTGATGCAAGCGAGTGTTCCTGAAGACAACCCTGTCGGCTTTTCCTTTGAACTCGTGCCTCTTTCTTCAAGAGCACCTCACAACATCTCTTATAATATGTGATCTGTGTCATGTGACTATGGAGACCAATCATACATATCAAATAAGTCTCAGCCGCAGCTGGGATCTTACAGACACATTCAGTAATTAACAAAAATTAGATCACCACCCAATTTAAGGTTCATGCCACAGCTTCCCTAAATTAACAGCATTGGTAATTATTAAAAACAGTTTCTTATGTTTCTGTAATGGAAAATACACCAGTATGAAGCTCTTTAACCCAAATGATATTTTTAATGAGTTCAATCCATGAATTTTCAAATGTACTCTTTTACAAAAAACAGAAAAAATAGTAAAGCACATTATTGTTTCTTGATTAAGATGTCAAATTATAGTTATTTACTTGGGTTGCTGATCAGAAAAATCAGTTATAGTGGTTAAATGTTATTCTTGATTTATTCTGTCTTCACAGAGAGTTCAGTGAGTCTGCTTAAATTTGTAAATAAAAAGATGAATTTAGTTTGAAATTCCTCATTCCTGTTCAAAGTGGTAAAACGCTGAGATTTATCTGAAAATGAAAGAGCCCACATTAAAGCACTTCATGATGCTGGATGGTTTTCTCATTTTTATGACAGGTGGTCTAATAAATTTGTCAATCACTGTAACAGACAAAAACTTTCATGCACTGATGCTCTCCGCAAAATATTTTTAAAATAACTTTTGACATTTTGACATATAATTGATTTTTCAAGTAAAAAACTTTTTAAATCAGTGCAACATAGGCCTACATGTTTCATTTGTTTGACTGCATTTGTATTTATGGAATAATTATCAATTCATGAAATATTATATGTTTCCTCACTCTCTGATGGTCGCAGAGCTCTGAAATTTATTCTACTTTGACAAGAACTTCAACAAACTGACTTAAAAGAGCTGATAGTCAAGACTACATGTTTCCTTTGTGTACTTTGATCATTGAAAACAGTAAATTCATAAAAACTAGGTCTCCATTTTTGGAGATGTTATTATCAGTATCCGCCTCAGACAAATTACAGGTAAGAGTATCTGTATCATATTGATATGTCAAGTCTGGTATCGGCCGACACTAAACTATAGTGGAGGTAATCCATTTTTACACGGCAAGAAGTTTAGCCAAAAATGGTCTTTGGGTTGGTTTTTGCTGTTGGTTTATATAAAATTTGGTGTTTTGGTGACAGAAAATGGCTTAAAAAACGGCATGTTGAATGGACTGACAGGAGAGTTCTCTCAGTAAATGATTTTTAAGACAAGCACATCACAAGTCCAGTCAACAGCTATGACCAAGTAGATGAACCACAACAACAACAATGGCTCATGTTTTGTTTGTGCTGCTCTGTCATTAAACAGTAATTAAAATTGAAAATGTGAACCTGAGTCAATGTAAAAAATTGACTCTTTAAAAACAGTCTTTTATGTGAGTAATTACTGTGGGAGGGGTTGTTCTTCGCTTCATTTCAAAGCATCTGAGACCAGACTAATACATAAATATATGTCCAGTATTCCAATTTAAGCTTACAATCAACCAGTACTGTATTAGATCAAAATTTTAATCTTAATGCTCGTGTCAGGTCCAGTATCCCAGCAGTCAGCACTGAAACTTTACCCATGTACCGATTTATAATGGGTCAGAAACAGGATTGATACCCTCTTGATACGCTCTTTTGACCTCTGCGTTTTGGTGACCTGGAGATTGTACCCTTTAAGAAAGTCGACTTTTTGCACCGAAGTGACGTTGAGGGACAAGCCTTGAAACTGCAGACTGGAATTTGACTCAGAGGTAAAGACCTGTGATGATGGTGAACATGAAGAGCTGATAAAAGTTTCCTTAAATGGAATAAATACTCAGCATGAAAGAGAAAACTAAAACAAAGAGCCACTCAGTCAGAGCTATTGGATGACTTTGGTAAAAGGAAAACAGAAAGTTAAGGTACAAAGCTCTGAAAATAGAGGTGGGGGGCGCTGCTAGAGCATAAACTGCACTTCATGGACACAGACCTGAAAGTGAGGAGGGCAGCACTGATGTCTGCTGCCTAACTTTACAGTCACATAAAATCCAGAACACCAGCCTGCACTGATGCAACATAAAGTCTGTATAAATGTGTGTGTTGTAACTTAACAAAAAACTAAATCATTCAAAACGGCTTTAAGATTTCTGTCCTAATTTTTCACATCTACAAAGACGTGAAGAGTCTCCTTCATATCCGGCCTCTTCAGAGATATTATTCACTGGCTGTGACGGTCATGTTTTCATGGGGCTGTTTGAGTAAGCGGTGAGACAGAGAAAATATCACAGCAAGAAAAAACACAGAGGGGTTTAAAACAAAATATCACTCTTTCATGAACATCAGTCTTTCCAGACGTCATCATCCATTCATCTCTTCTTTCATCCATCCATGAGCTCATCACTCACGTTCAGCACACGTGCAAACACAGAAACAGCAGTTTAAGCACTGGGACAATGAGACTGGTCAGTGGTATCAGAATTATCTTTTTAATTTTTGTTTTTCATTTTTGATGGTGGAGGAACGCTGTCGATGCATGGGATGAAGCCCAGTGTAATTGTTCATAAGGGCCTGTGTTGACTGGTGACCCATGGCTGCCAGCGCCTGTGGTTGTTTTGGTAACAACAGCTGTTGAAATCAACAAGAGTACTCAAGAACATGCTTTTAAGAGACGATATTTGACCAAGAATATCAGATATATCTGAAATATAAACAAAAGCATATTTCCTCAAAACGCCTACTAACACAGTTAGCATAGCTAACAATGTGTTTGTTGCACAATGTTATTTCAAAAACCCGAACACCCTAAGACTTGTGGTTGAAATGGATGAAATCAAATCTCTTTTGCACAGAACATGCAAAAATGCCTATTTTAACTGCCATGACTGCCATGTTATTGTGTACTATTTCTTCAATTATATTGTTCAGTTTTTTTTATTTTCTGTCAATATGGTCAGATACTGTATTAGCATTAGGTAGGAGCCCAGTTACAGTTTGTGTTGGCCAGGGGAACTTTTTAGATGGTGCACATGCTGCTGCACATGTAGCACAGTTAAAAGTGCAACAAGACTCTTTGTGAAGATTTATGTTTGCTGTGGTCTCATTCCCTCGTGGTTGTGTGGAGCCAGCGAGGTATTTACAAGCTGTCTACTCTGTTTGTTGCACAATGTTATTTCAAATTGTGTGTTATGTTTGTATACTTAATTATATTTTATGTAATGCATTTTAAACGGTTTGACGGGGGATTTGATGACAGTGGTGGAAGTTAAAATTAATAAATCCATCAGTTGCAAAGAACTTTAGTGCCGTCTATTACATGGAGGGAGTGATACATATCACAAATATCTAAACATAGTAATTATATGATTATCAGATGTATCTTGGATTGAAATATTTAAAAAATATATTTACTCAAAAGCCTGCTTACATCAGTTGGCATGGCTACAAGTTAAACCATGACACTCTCAGACTTGGAATTGAAATGTATATGAAAAAAAAGGTTAATACCACAGATTACCTAAATTAACATCATTGGTAACTACCAAAATCATTTTATGCCTCATTTGTTTTTTTTTGTTTGTTTGTTTTTCGTTTACAAAAAAAATAGTAAGCAATTTATTATTTTTTGATTAAGATGTCATATGACAGTTATTTACTTGCATGCCAGAACAGACAAACTAGTTTTAGTGGTTCCCTGTTATGTTTGATTAATTTCTGACTTTTCAGAGAAGCTCAGTGAGCCGCTTAAATTTGGTTATAAAGGGTGACTTCAGTTCAAAATGTTTGTCCAATAACATTTTCAGTTTAAACATGTTTTGGAAAGATTTCAAGATAGACTGATTTATCTTTAAACTGATTTATTACTGATTCATATGTCTGGAATTGTATTGCTTTCTTTTTGAGGGCTTGTATTTGACAGACAAATCTGTTACCAAAGGAGCGATTGTTGATCTCACTGTCCCAGTGCTTGTGTGTGCTTTTTTCTGTGTCTTTATCATTTTACTCTCACAGATGTACAAAACATAGTTTGTCTTATTATAACCATTAAAAATACTTTACAAACATTTTACTGTCCACTCCTGTGAGCGTCCAGTAATCTGTTTTGTATGGTTGTGTGTGTTTTATGTGTTATTTACATGGAGTATTGGTCAGGTATAACAGTAAGAGAGGTTAGAACTTTATGTTTGTCTGATCCCTGCATGCCTCATGTAGTGTGTGTGTGTGTATTGCTGTGCCTTTATGTGATATGTGTGTGTTTGTCCCTTTTGTGTGTCTAAACTCCTGGTGTGATTCTTTAGTCCGTCTTTGTTTGTTTTGTGTCATTATTGTTAGATATGTCACCTCTGGGAGAGTGTGGGCAGCTCACTGTGTGCATGCATGTTTCCTTCTTCATTTTTTTAACACACACTTGTCATTATTGTTTGTGTGCATGTGTGTGTGCGTTTAAGAGGACATGCCATTGACCAGACTCCTCAGCTGTTTGACCACAGTCTCTATCAGCTTCTGTTTGTCTCTGTCGTTCTTCCGGAACTGAGAGAAGATGTTGTTCTTCTTACTTGTGTCCTTCATCCTGAAAACAAAAAGTCAGACATTAGAGGAACACAAACAGGAAGTTGATTTTTATAGTTCAGTTTCAATCAATTTTCATTTCCTTATAGCCCATTCACATCTGCAAAAAAGCCCTGAAAGTAGCCTGACTTTATCCAGGTGATTAATATGTGCAAACTTAAGTGGGGTACACATATAAAGATTATCGGGCAGTTTTAGTCCGACTTTCCCCCTTCCCGACCAAGGACGGCAAACGCCCGATTATCTCCTGTCTTGTAAGATTATCCTATCAGATTATCCTGTGGTTTGAGGTGTGTTAAGAGTGAATTTGTCCTGATAATCGGCTCTGAAACAGGTCAAGGCTGACAATTGTAAATATTAAACTTGTTCAATATTTACGACCAAAAATCTTCATGTGTGTGGGGAAAGCCGACGACTCCCGAGTCATGACTCTGTGAATTGTGACGTGGAACGGGATGTAGCCTATCAAGAAGCCAGCTGACTGAGGAACAAGGAAGCAGGAGTAAATATAAAGAAGCACGGCTGACCTGAAACATAAACATAAAGTTCGGAGGACCTAAGAAACGGAGGATCAGCTCATGTGTTCAAGTTTTTTCCACAGTCTTTTCTTTTATTTAGTTCCCGATTTTCTGTCAAAAATAGTCCAAAGACCACCATCATTCCTTCTTCTCGTAAGTCCTCTCCCATGTTGCGTGTTGTGTTTTCTGGTTGTTGCCATAGACAACGTTTATGGTTGCTGCTATGCTTCTTGTTTTTCGTTTTTGTTAGATCGTGTTTGATTACGAGAAATTTCTGTCTTGGAAGACTAGATTCTAGATCAGTGGTGGGACAAAATGTTATGTGTGTGGTGTGCTGTGTTGAGATTATCAGAGCACACCACACACAATACGATCAAAACTGTTCAGTGCCTGATTTTTTATCTGCATGTGTGGGGTCTCTAACAGATAAAAAATCTCTTCAGATTTAGAAAATCCTTATGTGTGCACCCCGCTTTAAACAGCCGAGTTACTCACTCAGACTTTCCCGGGTAATTTTATTAAACTTTGGATGAGATGTTCACATTAATTCCGCCACATATTTTTGATATTGTGCCCTGCCTACTAGCAACCCCCCGACCCCCTCCACATCTCAGACATTCATTATTGGCGTTTATTTTGTCAGTTTTGCTCTCAGAAATATCAGAATTGTCGCCGTGTTTAAAGTTTCCTTCCTACACATCCAGTAGTAACAAACACCCGGAGGTCTTTGTGTGCCCTCTATTGGTATCCTCCAGTAACATGCGTCACACACAAGTAAGTATATAAACAAAAATGTTCATTATGCCAACGGACGCTGACGTGAACATAAGGACAAATAGCAAGTTTTTCTCCAGCCTAACCTATTCAGTGTTTTTGGGCTGTCAGCCTGATATAATGTCAGATCACATAAGTGTAAAACACTCTAAAATGTGTGCCACTCAATATTCAGCCAACATTTGCTAAAGTGAGAAAAACACCAACGGCATGACCTGCAGAACACTCTGAAAATAACAGTTTTAAAGGTTTATTTTTAACATGAGAGATCACAAATCAGCAGGAGAGGATATATAACTAGACATCACTCTCTACTTCCTTCTCTCTGCATGACGCTGAACAAGTGAAACGCCACCTCAACAATTAACCAGGGGAGAGTGAGGGAGACTGTTGAAATGACGGAGTATCGTGATTTTATATTGGTGTAAAAATAAATTAAAACAATCAAATAAATACACAAATAAATAAAAAATATTCGGTAAATACACTTAGGATAAAGTATCGTCTGTGGTAACAACGGTCAACTTTATGTGCACATGAAGGAATTGTCACGTGTGAAACAGAAGCTGCACTACATTGTAAACTGCACACTTCGTGTATAAAATTAAAAAAAGACCACAGCACTGTTTTACGCAAATTATGCAACATATGTGATTGTCATGCTAACTTTACTGTTAGTTTAAAGTGTGGCACTCATAGATTTATGTTGTATTTCTGTTACCACTTCATACTTTATAAGATTGTGCATAAAGAGAGACAAAGTGAAGATGCAGAGAGAAAGCAGCACCTACCCTCTGTAGACTCTGAGCAGCAGAAGAAAAAACAGCACAAAGAGAAAGATTTAGAGGAGGAAACCAAAACACAACCAAGCGACAAAAACATACACAGCTCTCTACGTCTGTCACACAGGCAGTGATGACTACGTCACAAATATTGTTGAAACCCTTACAATTTTCTTCACACAAAAGGCATGTTGTCAGTGTCAGATATCAAATAACCTCTCACCTTTATTTGTCCTTTCAGACAGATTTTAATGAGTGAAATCAAAACTTTTTTGTTTTTGTGTCTTCACTCTCAGCTTCAGAGCATGATGCTACAATTTGAAAGTATGCACTGTTTCCACACAGTTTCTTTAATCAAATTCAAGACCTTTAAAGGCTTTTTAAGACCTAAGATGATAAAAAAAAAAAGTTTAATTTTTTTCACTGCAGAACAAAATACAGTATTGCATTTTTGTCTGTTGAAATTTGCAAATTGTGATTTATTAAACTTTTTCAATAGCACACCAAAATGCTAATTTTGTGATTGATCCTGGTTAAATGTGATTAATCTCTGGATATAAAGGCACATTTTGCCCCGAGCAGGATAGAGATGCAGACATGGGTAAGTGCATGTATGCTTATGGATGAAGACGTTTCTATTGTTTACTAAGCAACACAATGTTGCTGCTATTGTTTGTTTTTTTCTGTTGATTCTCTTAAAAATCCCTTAATAGCCTTGACAAAAACAGTGTTAATCATCGTGCCATCAAAATCAATAACACATACTAGTAAATATGAGACATTTCAAGACTTTCAAGGCCTTAAATAAAAAAATAATAATAAAAATAAAGACTTATTAAGAATCTGAGCATGTTCATTTGATAAAGTCAGATCAGTCCAAACTGTGCCCTCACCCTGAGGTAGCCCAACCCCTGCTCATTAATATTGTTCTCTTAAAGGGACAGTTCAGTGTTTTTGTTGGGTAGTTGGGTTGAATGAGCTATTTGACAAAAGTCAGTGAAGGCTTAAAGGGCTGGCAGCGCTGCCCCTTTAGGAAGAACAACCTGAGACCACCGGTGAGGTACACGACTGTTAATGAGCACAGTTATTTCATGTGATTGTGTGTTTTATATGAAAACAAGCCACAAAACTCTGTCAGGCTGAATGTACAAATGAGCAAAGAATTACAGAGGGCTTTGTTTTTCCTTCAGGAAGTCTCTGTGACTGACACTATTTTAGAAGATACCGATGCGTTCTTCTGCCTGTGCAAACTGATCCACCTGCTAAATCTCATTCTGGAGAATTTCTTCTTCTGTCTACTCTGGCTCATAAACGTCATTCACAGTAAAATGAACATCATCTTTGCTTGAGTCAAATTCACTCATATTTGGTTCAGTGTTAGCTTCCTCTGTTGTTGTGTCTTCCTGAGTCCGTAGAGCAAGCTTTGCAAAAGTTCAGTTACAGTCAAACTCACACAATAGTTTCTGAATGTTGTTTATATTTTACAGCTCTATACCCTAAAGCCAAAATAGTTAGAAATTAGCAACAGCTATAAACTCGATACGGAGCACATCAGTGTTGCATCTTGGACTGAAACAAGATTAAAATGCAGCATCCCGATCAAACCAAAAAACAAACAACAAAAAGCAATGAAATCAAAGGAGTTTACTCTTTAAATGTATTCATACAGACTGGCTGACTCAAGTTAATTCCTGTTAGGGTGAGAACAAGTTTTGAGTTGGGACGATCTGAGTGAGAGATCAGCGAACAACTACAGTCTTTTTTTTTTTTTTTAATTCACTCTCAGGCTTTCAAAAGGACTAAAATAAAGTTCATGCTCAAATATTGTTTCTACTATCCCAGTTTGGACCCTGCAGATGTACTCACTTTTCCAGCAGAGCCAGAGCAGTGGCTGGGTTCACTCTCAGGTATTTGGAGGTTGGTTGGCCATAGTCTGCCAGGTAAGTCGACCAATCCCACACCATGAAGAGGTCCAGGAGCTACAAAACACACAAAAGACGAACATGTGACTGAAAATATCGGCTCATTTTCCGAAAAAGGATTATTTTATTGTAATTCCTGATAAAAGCAAGTCTTCATTCGATATTAAACATAACTAACTTTCAGGGATGTAACAGTACGAAAATTTCATATCACAGTTATTGTGACCAAAATTATCACGGTTATCGTTATTATCGTGGTATTGTCGCAATGTGCTCAAAATGTTAAAAAAAACTTATACACACACTTAAATCATTTAACACAGTTTTTTTTAGTTAAAAAATAATGTGAAATTAAAAAAAAATACAACCAAATGTGAACAAATCGGTAGAGCAGGTGTTTAGAACAACAACAATTATGTAAACAGATCAAATAAATCACAATGATAGTCTGTTCTCTCCTTTATAAGAAATAAGGTACTGCTGGCTTTGTTTACTTGAGATTAAAATGTCAGCATATGTGCTTTGTGTGGTTGTTATAATAGAAAATGGTATTACTAACCATGTGAAATTTTACCGCGGCTTATCATTTTATCGGTAACCGTTACATTCCTAATAGCTTTCCTTTGGTCACTTACAAACAAAGACACACCTGTAGGACTTTGGTAACTTTACTATATGAGAGGCAGAAGAGTGAGAGATACAAACTTTAGGGGGACGGGGAGGGGTTTCTCCTGCAACGTGACGAGTTTTAAGTGTGAACAAGAACATTAAAATGACCCCCTTGTGACCCCTGGTTAACCTGATGAAGATGACCCCCCACCCCACCCACACACAGTGTATGCTAATGTCATAGGGTGAAACAGCTGGGTGTTTGGGTCATGTTGAAAGAGCAGTGAAAGAGCAGCTTAGTGATAATAGCATTATTCAGCTGAGTGAGACTCCGACACACAGAGAGGCTTAATGCCATTATTCTCACCTGGAGCTAAGTGATGAGGGGCTTCTTACCATCACACCCACCCAAATCCCAACTACTCACTAATATTCACAGGACTTCAGACCTTTATAATGAAGGTAAAGGACAAAGAGTTCACATTTAGTGACTCCTTTGATTACTGAAAAGGATAAAGTTATTTTATTGACAGTCAGATAAACTCACAGGAACTTGATGGATCTTCCAAAACAAAGAGTCATATTCAATCACTTTACAGTGAGGGCTGTCACAGTTAGTTCTTTAAAATCCCAAGTACTTTTTTGTTTTTTATAGTTTACTGTAGCTGATAATAGTTTTACTTTTCTATAAAAAAAACTGATGAAGTTCAGGGTTTTCAGCATCCTGAGCTCAAAAGGACCTTCAGGATCAGCTGTTTTTGTTGTTGTTGTGCTCATGACACATTCAGTTCAGCCTCTAGAACTTTGTCATGCTTGTCCCTCAGTTATTTGCATACAGTTAGAAAGAGTTCCCTTACTGCACTGTAAAAAGTTCCCTTACCGCATTGTAAAAAGTTCCCTTATTGTGTTGTTTAAAGATCTAAAACTGTACAGTAAGTGCAACAAAAACTGTCCAAAATCTAATCTTAAAAAAATGAAGTGAACATACAAATAAATTGTGGTTTGGTGTTGGGGGATGTGTATTGTGAGAATCTGGCAATACGATCCATACATGGTTGTTGATGCGATACGTCACAGTATATCACAATACTATAAAAAGGGCAATACATCAAGACTTTTTTTCACTATATATTCCTTTTTAAAATGTTCATAGCATCAAGTGATCACATTAGGGCTGGGAAACACATAGATTAAATTGATTTATTAGAATTATTTTCTGCAGAAGATTTAAAAATGAAAAATTGAGATTTTTTTTCTTTCCCAATGTTTGAAAATATAAATACTGAAGATGTACAGTTTTCGTGGTGGTAGGCCTTTCAGGTTTTGCACAAGCTCGTGTTCAAGGCTTGTATTTGTCCATTAGATGAGATTTTATTGTCATCAGAGGGCTCCATTTTAATATACTGTAAAAACAGATCAGCCTTCAGTGTTCATATAGACAAGCCTGACTAAGTTTGAACTACATAATCAACATTTTATGACAAAATTACAGCGCACACTTTAACTATAAGAGGCAAAGTCTGTTTAGTTTTGGAACATATTTTGATATAATAAAGGCAAAACTTAATTCATATGATTTTTGTGTCACATGGAGGGTGTGATTTTCTTGAGATGGAAAAATCGATTAAAATCGAAAATTGAGTTTTGTGGAAAAAAATCAGAGATTTTATTTTTAGGTCATATCGCCCAGCTCTAGCCCACATTAATAATGTTTGCATAAAAACTACACTTTCACTTCTGTGTTATTTATATAAAACAAGGTTCCTGCAACATCTATTAACTTTATTGTACTTGTGCATCCCCACCCTCTCCCTTAATGTGGCCCCTGATTCAATTTCAAATGTTTGTGTACATAATAATAAAGCCATGATTTAATTCAGCTATGTTGCTGATACAAAACAAAGCAAACATACTTGAAAAAACTAAACTAAATACAGACATGCTTGAGTTAACTGTTTTGTATGCATGTAGTTCACCACTACACTTTAATTTCAGTATAAATGAGATGTACACATTCCCTTGTGTTTATGGTAAGGGTCTCAAACTCAAATTGACTGGGCATCACTTTCAGTCCTGTTGTCTTAAATGAGGGCCACACCAACTTTCAAATTCTAAATATAAAAGCACTTTGTTTCTGAAACTTTACGTTTTGGTTTCCTGTGTTTAAATTTCTGTCTAAGTTAATCAAAATATATAACCATCAGTTTTTTAACAATTCCAGTTACATTTCCTTTAAGCTTTTAGTTCAAAAACATATCTAAAATAAATAAAAAACAGAGGTTGATAATTTTACAAACTTTAATTTTAACTACTAATTTGAATGTAAAATGAACTCATAATAAACCTTTCTTTATCAATGTCTGTACTTGTTTTATAAATAAATGCTCTAGCTTCTGTAACTTGTTCATCAAAGTCTGCAAAAATATAGTCATAGTCAACTTTGTGATCACAAATTTCAGTAATTTACTCCAAACTGTTTATAGAGACACAATTTTAAACAAATATGTCTCTGATTTTATTTTTAGTTTTTACAACAAACTATTCAACTTAAGAGCAACAAGTTTTTGAGTAATGGAAAAACCTCCATCAACGGCTTTCAAAGGCTGACATATTTATAACATCCTGCAGAGTGACAGCTCACAGCAGGTCAGACTTTTCCTCCTTCACGCTGACATGTTGCAGAGGCTTAACACAAAAATAAAGTCAAAGATGTCTGATCTGTGTCTATGATAATAAAGCATAACTACAGATTTATCTAGAATCCTAAGAACTATTTGGCAGAGTGCCACTTCTCTTACATAGGATAACTGTAAAAAAAGTGTAAAATATAATATATTCAGACTGAGATGCAGCTAACACACGTTATTAAAACACTCCAGTACACTTAGATCTTGCATGTCCTTCTCTGTCTTCCTTTAGTTTTTTTTCTAAATGCTTTAAAAGCCTGTGCAGCACAGATTTATGAATATTATTGTAAGAGGCCATTTTAAAAGTGCAGGTTTTAAGTTGTAAAAGACATGTCTAGGACAAAGTGCTACCAAAAATGAAGACCTATTATGAGAGAAAATAAAACTTTTTTAAGACATGAAATGATCTTGAATTAAAAAATTACCATTCAAAACTTTTTCAGGCTTTTAAAGGATCCATAGAGACCCTTTCTCTGTCGCACATGTTGGCTCCATGCCTTCAAGTTAATTTGTTATTTAAGAGCCTTAAAGGATCGCACATGGTCACCGACGCCCACATGGCTCTAAAAACAACCAACAGTGGTGAGTGTTTCTCAAATCTGATATGATCATGTGATAAAAGTGACGCAGACAGTCTGTCCTCAAGATCTGATTTGCCTGCGGTCTAAACAAAAACAAGGAGACGGCCTGTCTGTTGTCTCCAATGAGCTCAACAGGGTTTGTATTGGGTACAATATGTATCGACTATTTCTGACTCAAAGACATCTTTTTGAGTGGAGTAGTTTCTTGTTATGTTTTACCACATAAAAGTACAGCTGATGTGCTGGTGTAGAGTTGTTTTGTTATTGCATTAGCATTAACTTTGTTGCAGACCAGAGAACATGTCACAGAAATCTGAGCAGACTAAACAATCTCTAAAGTGTTTGATTTTAGAAACCTCAGTGTCTTCACCCTCAATGTTTGACTTTCAATCAGTCTCAATGGTTACAGGATAACGATCAAAAAAGCACATACAGCCAAGAAATCAGCAGTCATAAGATAAAGGGAAAGTAAAAGGATGACCTCTATGTAACCTCAGCCTGTGGAAGACTCCCAGCCTCTTTACCTAAGGCTAGGATTAACATGTCAACCAGCAGCCACTATAAAAGAGGGAGTACGATCACATCTTGTGGGTGATGAGCAGCACTACAACAAACTTAAACTGAGAGAAAGAACAACATCAGGCTGAGAAGGTCATGTCCTTTGAAACTTTACTATTTACAAGGAGAAGAAATATATATATTTAAAATTAAAGTGGCCCTTTATTCTTTCACTAGTTTTATGGATCTGAATGAATGATGGTGAAATTACTGACAAATGTTTTTTCAACCCAGATCATCTCACTTATGAAAAGATTCTTTATGCAGGTCACTTAGCTTCACCTTGGGGATGTAATGAAAAGCAGATGTTGCTGGTTAGTGAGTACTTGCGGATGCAACAGTACACACGTGGTGCTTTTCCATTTGTAGCATCTGCTCAACTTTGCTTGACTTTATATGGTTTTGATACTTTTCCATCAGGGTATAGACAGTACCTCTTCAAGGTAGGCGGGGTTGTCTCAGATGTTGTCACCAGAAACTGAGACGTTTTTCCTTTGCGTTTTCAAAAGAGCTCCGCGTTCACACGAAAACGATGTGAAAATGATACCCGTTCACACGCCTTTAACGACTGAAAAATGTTGTAGCATGCATGCCAGGCCAGTAGGCTTTTGCAGTGAAACACCGCTGTTTCATAGAGTATGACTGACCTGCATCACTTAACCTTTAAAGATTATTACCTTAGCCTCCAGAGGAAGTGTTGATATGTGATTTATCATGTTACAACACCGCTGTTTCACGCTTTCGGTGAAGACAAACCTTTCATCGACAACAATGGCGAGCAGACAAATGAAGACGCAGGAGTTTCTTGTCTGGACAACAAATCTGTCTGGCTATTTTTGTCTGGATAACAAACCGAGCACAGTAAGCAGCACACGTGTTGCCCAGTAGATGGCCGAAGCTGTCGTTGGTCCTTGGTGCGCACGCAACCTTCATCTGAAAGAGTACTGCGCATGCGCCACGTGTCATTCTTTTCCCTGAAAACACTGATTCCTGTTTACACAGAGACGGTTACCAAATCGCTTTCAAAATTTTTCACTCTGGACCCTGGGTTCAAAGGTTTGCAGATTCAGGCTCTCTGGGCACCGTTCTCGTGTGAACAGAAGGTGCAGACGTAACAAAACCTTTCCGTTTTCTGCCGTTTTTGTTGTCGTGTAAACGGGGCCCCAGAGTGACTGTGCCAAGCTACTGTGGTATCCTCACAACGATGGAGGAAGCAGAGGCGATAGAGCGGCCAGACACTATGTGGCTATTTTTCTTTGTGAGCAAATTTTTGTTCCAAAGACGTCTGCAAGCATGAAAACAAAATGCTACGTACAGCAGAGGAGAGTTTGGGAAGTTATGCTTCATTACAGAGTGGACAACAGGAAGTGTTTCATTTCCATGTCAGTGGAGTCATGGTGATACTCTGACCATTCAGAGGCCAGCAGTGTCTTCACATCACCTTTGGTCTGAGCTCGGCTCGCCTGGAACCCTGCTGGAGGTGATTCGAAAAGTTACGAGGCATGATCCCTAAAGGAAATCCAAAACAACCGAGCAACTGTGAGTCAAGTCAAGCTGACACAAAATAGTGGAAAAGTCCCACTGGTCCAAGTTTGGGTGCAAACCTTGCTTTTTGGAGACTAGCAATTTTTTCATTCCTAATTAATTTCTTTATTTTACTTCCAGGCAAAAAAAATCCACAAACATCCTTTATGCAGGCTAAGATAAAAATAAATGAATAAAAAATTACATTTAAAGTGATTTTTACCCCTTGCTCACAGCTGTTTTATCTCCTCCATATGAAAGGGTTACAGGGGAAAACAAACAAATTTGACCTCAAAATAAGTATTTAAACATTATAAACTAAATGTTTAATTACTGGAAATTTTATTTGAACATATTATAATGACATTTCATTTATTAATCTAATTGCCATTTTTTTAGTTCTCACTGAACACATCGTAATAATCAGAATGTAATTGTTGACATTTCCTTTTTAAATTTTTTTAAGGTGATTTTGTTTTAGCTTTAACAGTCATCATGCCGACTTAAGCAAGGACTTAAAATGGATAACAACCTTTAACCTACTGGACTTTCGACAAAGTTTGAGAGGACTTTTTACAGCTGTTGGGAGCAGATGTAGAGAATTTTTCTTTCTGCAGAAGCCGGTATTCTATGAGTCTGCTGTGGAGTTACCAAAGTTCTTTATCCAAGGCCACGATGAAAAGGTATGACACATAATGTCTAATATGATGCACAATGCTGATGTGCTTAGAGACCCACTAAGCTCAAAAGAAGTATTGATAAGTTCAAACATGATTGATTTTAGGTTTGGCAAATACTGAACTATCTTCATCCCTACTCAGATCACAGATTAGGAGGAGGAGGGTCCCTCATTTTGCGAGTATGATTGCATGCTGCTGTCTCCCCTCTCAGAGTACAGCAGTAGTGCGGTGTCATGGCCCCACTTAAGCGCACTGTGACTCTTAGCAGGAGTTTACTCCCCCCTGTGCTCTGACTCACAGGCACAAAAACAGCAGAGCAAATGCTGAGAGAAAAGGGCAAAAAATAATGGAAGTTCTATCTACCCAAAACAAAAATCCCCACGATTCACACATACATATTGAACTGTGGACATTGTACTGAACAAAGCATTTTCTGTTGAGAATTACTGCCTCTTTTTTGGGGGTTTAAATGTTCATATTTAATTTAGTTGAGTAAGAAGAAGCAAGTCAGTTTATCTAGAAACGATCACTGAGCAAATTAGGGCTTGCTCAAACTTTATGTTATTTAGAACTTTTCCATGCAGGTATTCTTGAAAACTTCTTTTGTGTGCGTTTTGACCCTTTTAGCACATGTTCAATTGCATGTTCTTTTACGCAAAAACTCAGGTCACAGAAAACCAACATTTTGAAAAACTACTTCAATGGTGAAGATTTTCAGAAACTGTGTTTACAGTGTTTTGCATGCAGACAAGAGAAACTACTTGTTGGGCTTAAAACGTCACACTGATTTTTCCTTTGTGACATCTTTGCATGAGAGTTGTGATGTGGTGGATGTTGCTAAATTTTGCTGGTTCAGATAATTATCTTTGAACTTTGACATCTTTTAGGCAAAAAAACCCCAAAACAGATTAATACTCAGCTGAGTTGAGTTGAGCTTTTTGATCCACATTTGTCATTAACCTCTGATGACAGAACTTTTCAAAATAAAAAGTGAAAGTTTGGCAAAATTAGATGAGCTTGTGGTAGGGCTGGGAAATATTTAGAGTCTTTGAAAAACATCAATATATTTTCAAACAAGATGTTTGTTTATACTGAATTGTTTATATCACTACAGTTTTTTAAGCGCTAAAATAGCATTAAGCAGGCCACCATTTAGGGTAATTCTCTCGACTGTGTCTTTTGCCCTCTTCGCCTTTTTCCGTTACTCAAAAGCAAAATCTGCTCGCTTTCATTGACAGTCCTGTCTGCACTGCCAACATTGAGAGAAGGAAAGACGGGAGTAACTTAACTGTAGACAAGGAGGCTGGATGGTAAATTGAAAATTAGTGGCTCAACGATTTCAGTTCAAGATCCCAGATGACAGGCAGAAAGATACTTTTTGCTAAGACTGCCAAAACAGGTGGCAAAAAAGCTTGGGCCCTGAAGAATCCTTTCCAAATTTCACGCTTCATTCAAGTTCAATATGATTGTAAAACGGTGAGCCGCAGCCTCAAACCTCACCTTTTGTAGCCCTCTGCATCAAAACAATCCTACTTTAGCTTTTACGCTTTAGTGACCTTAGTTTTTAAAACAATATTTATCTTCAAAAATAGAGATGTATCAGAATGTATACTGAATATTGCTATTTAGCTAAAATAGAATTGTTATAAATATATTAAAATACAAAATCACTGGTCCATTCATCCAGCCCTACCTTGTGGTAGCTCTGCTGTGTACCACATTTAAAAATTTTAATATTTTGGATCATTTTATGGAGGGAGTTTTTAAGGGGTCCACTGCCTTATTAATTGTAAGTCCTAGCTTTGGTCCTGGGAAGACGCAGATCTTGGGCGCCACAGCAAATCCTCTTAACTAAGGCTCTTCCATCTGTATACTTCACATGCATGTCCTTTCCATTTATTTTTTATGAATCAGCCCAAAGATGGGATGTAAAATTGTATAACCAGGAATTTACTGGATTTGATTATCTTCAGGAATTTCTCTCTCTCTTTTTCTAATCCAGTTCAAATGAAGTTCATGCCCTCAATTAAATCTTCACATTTTCATTTTTTCAGTCCTCTTTCAGCGCCCTTCCTAAGTATCAGAGTGACCTGGACTGGGGGGCAGAGCCAAGCCCCCCTCAGGCTCAGATTAGCAGGTCAACACAGAAACAAGTTAATGAGACCCAGCAACACTTTACATACCACTGGTGTTTATAGCAGAAAAGGAGGCAGACGCTTGGTGATTGTGTGTGCTGAAAAAGGCATTTTCTTGAGCAGGTGAACTACAGGACAAGTGAGAGTTGAAAAGGTCACCAAGCACATGCTAGTGAAACAAAATACTGCTGGATACAGAGCCCTGAGATGGGGAGTGGTAAAGAAACTTGATTGGAATTTTTCTTTTATACTAACATAAGCGCTGTTAAAATAATCAATTAATTTCAATTAAATAGTCACAAAAAATAATTATAACAACCTTACTAAAGGTACAGGGCTGCCCTTGATACTGTCCATGGTGATTACTGAAGAGTCTGAAATGCAAGTTGCACTGGTCAAACCTCAATTCCAATAAAGTTGGGAGATTGTGTCAAACATCAATATTAACAGGATGCAATGCAAAATCCTTTTCAACCTATATTCAACTGAATATTCTACAAAGTCTTAATGCTCAGTTTCATATGCTTCATTGTTGTTTTGCACACTTTCACTCATTATGGTCAAAAACACCTGTTTGGAACATTCCACTGGTGAACATACATGTTACACTACATATTTGAGGAAGCAGTCTTTCAAGAAAAAGGCCTGAAAAACTATGGAGATATGTAGGAGTAAAGTTGCATAGCTGTCAAGTCTCCCGTTTTGGCCAGGAAACTACCGTATTTTACCCCTCTTTCCCGCCATCCTCCCATATTAGTATTATCCAGTAAATCTCCTGTGTTATGATATAATAATTAAAAAAAATTCCTCTGCCTCTCCAAACTGAACTCTGTCACTAGCCTCACGAGAATTGGGCCGTAATGCACCAAAGTGATGGATGCCAACCGCCATAAAACCCAAGAAGAAGAAAAAGGCTCGCGAGAACTGCCACCTGCAGTTGACCTGGGTGGCAGTTGTCACGAAGTTAGTGCCAACAGCAGGAACAAACCAAGAAAAACAAAGTGAATATTTTAGATTTTTTGTACACCTGTCTTAAAATGTAAGGGATACTGGAGCTTGGTTGGGGTGGTGGGACGACCTGCAGTGGGCAATGGAAAATTTCCCTTATTTTCAAAGTGAGAACTTGACAGGTATGAAGTTGAGCTTTTTTTGGCAAGATACATCGTGTTGTCATAAAGCTTACAATTAAGCCATGAGGTACTAGCCATCTTCCACTTATTAGCCATTGTTTCCAACCACAAGGAGTATAAACAACATCAGACATAAGGATAAGATAAGGAAATCAAAAATCTAAGAAATGAACATATGGGATAAAGTAAGTGTACATGGACTTTGCAGATGACAGACAGCACAAAACAGTTTAATTTGATATTAAAAAATGGCTGTGGAGATCAAATGTGCCGTTGAATCAACAGTCTGAGGCTGTAATGTCAGTTTTTGTATTTAGATCAGTGCTCATCAGACTTTGAAATATTCACTGTATAAAAGCAGAAAGAGAAAGAGAATAGAAAGAGAACAAATGTGTGGGCACACTTTTGAGTGTGTGTGAGTTTGTGTGTGTCTGTGTGAAACTTGAACTGGAGCTGGGTGGTTTATTATTAGCATAATTTTTTGGTATTTTTGATTTTTACAAGTGCATTTCTATTTATTGTCTATTCTCTAATGTTAAAAGTGGCAGTACCAAAGCATATACATTCAATGAAAGCATGTGGTGTGTGATTTAAATCAATGAGTAATTGTGTTTCATAATCATGATCTCAATATCCATAAAATCATATTTATGATTTCTGCCATGATCGAACAGTCCTTACTTCAACTATGACTGTAGTTTGAAATGGCAACAGGACGGGTAAATATCTTTCAGCATGGTAGTTTCCATTGTGTTCAGTGAAGTCCACAACTGTGCAGCTGTGTAGGTTTTTATTACCTAACTGTGAAGTAGTTGATTTCTTGGGATCCAGTGATAGTTGTGAAGTACAGACCCACAGCCTGCAAGTTTCACTGCCTATCTTCTTTGGTTACTTGTTGTTGGCTGCAGCAGGTAGTGCTGATGCCTCACAGCAAGAGGGTTTCTGAATTAACTCCCTGGCCAGACTGGACCTTCATGTGTGGGGTTTGCATGCTCTCCCTGTGGGTTTTCTCTGGGTCAGTTACCTCCCACAGATTAAAAACAAAAAAAATGTGCTTGTTAGGTTAACCTGTGATTCTAAATTGCCCTTAGGTATGAGTATGTGTGTGAATGTTTGATCGTGTTGGTGTGTCGGCCATGTGATTGGCTGACAGGCTGTACCTAGCCTCTCTCCCATTGGCAGCTGGGACAGACTCCAGCTCCACCAGCAACCTCAAAAGGAAGAAGGAGTATTCATAATAGATGGATAAGTGGTGAGCTTACCTGTCGTAGGTCGATGAAGGCCAGCTGGAGAGTGTCTCCTTGAAAACCAGGGACTGGTTCTGAACTGGCAAACACTGAAGATCAAAACAAAGAGCAGACACAACAAAATTACTTAAACAAAAAAACAGTGCGTGATGACTTTCACTATTTTACAGGTAATACTGTAGGAGAAGGGAGGTCTACAGGAGAGATACATTTAACCCCAGGAAAATTAAGTCCATTAATACAAAATATTCAAGACATCACAGTCTTTACTTTGAACTACTACAAAAATAAGTACTGGCTTTTGGATGTTGGACAAACTGTGCTGTCATTACAGCTTAAAGTTTCTCCACATCAGAGAAGATTTTGTATGAGCTGGAATGACCAGTGTTCCTTTCAGGCTTAACATGTCTCAAAAGAGAGCATTGCTTGACCTTTTTGGTTTGGAGAACCACAGTTCAAGGCTTAAAAGCATGGTGTTAAAATGGTATTTTTATTTGATCAAACATATCTAATATTTACATCTCCAGGTCAGGCTTCCTTTGACAGTATACCAGCAATAGCCAACGAATGCGAGGAGACCAGGGAGTATCACCAACCAAACATTGGATTTTACATCCCACAAACATGGCTGATTGTCTGTGAGGAAAATTTTGCCTACAGAGGCTTTCAGTGGCAACAATGTCGAACACATTACACTCCTTAGTGCCGTGCTGCATAGATGACTGCATCTGCAAGTTGCTGGTGTTTCTACTTAATGAAAGTCATGCAGTTAGTGCCATTTTTTTGTCAAAAATTAAGGCACACTTTTGACAACCTCTGTTCCCTGTCCCCCATGATTTTGACTTCTTTTGCTAAGCATGTTGAACAAAGTGGAGGGAATGGTTCAGGAATTGATAAGCTACAAGACTAATGATATCAATTCCTTGAGGGAGCCAGTATCGATTCTTAACTGAAATTGAAGTTCAATCATGGATTGGAATTGGCAAAATTTTATTGGTTACTATGCCATTATTCATTCTGCCTATCAATCCATTTCTTAATCGATTCCCTTATCAATTCCTTTGGATTTTTAGTGTGGAAACAGCAGACCTACACAGTTTTTGGGGTCAACAAGGTCAAACACGTGGAACTCTCGATATTTTGTGCTTTTCTGTGTAAGTAAATAAGCAAGTTTCCCCTCTTGCTTGTTATCACACAGACACTTGAAGTTGTGCAGGAGAATTATAACATTTAAAATCAAGCGACACATTTGACTGCTTCCATTTCCTTTCTGCTATGATTATTCCTTTTTTGTCATTTTTGCTGACTGCCACTAATAAGAGCATAACCTCCTTGACTTACAGGGCACCCAGAACTTAGTGGAAGGCATTGATAAGGGAGTTGTTATGCAAAAAAACAAACAAAACTGATTCCTTTAGATAATTTTGATTGTTGATTTTCGACTGGAATTGGTCGTCGACTCCCATCCCCAGCTGTTTTAATATCTTTTTTACTGTCCAACAAACGGCAGATCATATCACTGAACACTATAAGGTAACAAAATCACTCTCTTTGTACTTACATTCACACTGTATGACATCTAAGTTGAACTGCTGAATGGCCCCCATGCTTATCTGTTTGAGCTCAGTGTCCAGCAGCATCTGCATCAGCGATGTGGATAGATGCTTGCACGCTGACATACAAGCTGTCTGAGCCACTTTACCCTGGAGAGAGAGGGACAGGGAGGAAGAGAGGGGAGAAAGGAGAGGTGTGCAGGAAAAAGGATGTGAAAAAGGAAGGATAGGTGTGAGGATGTGTGGGGAAATATGATAGAGTGGAGGAAAAACAAAAGGGTACAAAGAGATGAGGAGTAGTGATATTAAATCGTTGTACGGTGAACATTCATAAAAATGGGGAGAAATATGGCATAAGTAAGATAAAAAAAAAAAACAAGGACATAAAGGACAGGTTTGAATGGTAAAAGAAAACAGGATGATATTTGGGATATGGATACAGAATTTAATAAGAAATGGGGAATAAAGAGCAAGAGGCAAAATACAATCTGTTAGCTTTCCCTTCAAGTCTGGACAAACACTTATACAGGTGCAAATATGTTTGATATAAGCCACACAGCAGACACTTGCAACAATCCACTTTCCTGCCCAGGGGTCAAGACCCTACCTGATCATCCTTCACTTATTGAACCAATAGCACCATCTATTTAGCCAAGCTACCAAGATGAATTTTGATGTGCCACTTTCTGGCGTTCTGGCTGATGTAATCAATGCTCAAGCCAGTTAGTGTAAAGACCAATGGTGTTCATCCATATGTGACACCAGCTAAAGTTGGCTCGACTCTACAGCTTTCGTACCAGGTCATATGACAGTAGTGTGACACTGCTGAGAGGTCGAACAACAAGAACAATACATGGCATAGAAGAGTCACAGTCTGTGACTTTTAATCCAAGCAAGGCACAAGTTTTGTCAAGAAATGTTAACAAGAAGTGCATACAATCTAAGTTGAAGATAGTTTGGTAAATCATACATCAGTACATTGCCAGCAATAGGAAGTGTTGTTTTCACCTCAAATGCAATTTTAAGTTGGTCGCGCAATATCATTACAAACATACATTGACAGTGAACTGAATGACATGAAATTAGCGTGGTTCCTGTGAACGAAGTCCACCAGCACAACAGCAGTTAGCACAACTGCTAGCTGGCTACTGGCCAGCTGGTGTGTTTTTTGGGATTTGTGATTTAATGTGTTTTTTTAATGAGAAAATATGCCGAAAATTTATAGAAGAACTACTGTATCACCCACAACAAAAATAATAGAACAGGGAGAGAGGAGGAGTGGGTCTCTGGCCAAACTGTGATAAAGGGGGCCAGCTCCTCTCTTGGTTTTCAGGTGTGAAGGGCAAAAATTTACCTTAATATCTGAACAATTTGAACAAGCAAATACATTTGCTCAATTTTGTTGCACAAAGATGCAACACAAATATTTTTTTAAGCTTTGGTCAGAACACAGCTTTAGTGATGATATTCCTTGACTATGCAATGGTTGGCAGTCTCTTTGGGTCACAATTTTGTATTAGCTCAGCTTGCGTTGAACCTCATTAGAGGAGATTCGAAAAGGCACCAGGTACTGGAAACATCACCTGATGGGAAACAAAAAAAGTGCAAGTGCAGCTGACACCATGAAGTGAAAATGCATCATATATAACTTGCAGGAAAGTAACTGCAACACGCACACTTCAAATGAAAAGCTGATTGCAACAAAAATGAATTCATTGAAATCTAAAACCAATGCAAACGGGGGGTTCTGCTGCAAACAAACATAAGGCTGCTCATCCTAGACCAGTGGTTTTTATATGTCGGACAGACCTCGCGCCACAGGACCTCAAGGGAGGTGCAATTTCATAAAACATAAAATTAAAAAAATGATCAGTTGGGTTAAATAATGAAATGTATGGGTAAACAGACATTCTATTCTTTAAGGGAAAGGGAAAACGTGTTGTCTGACTAAGAGAGCCACACAAGCAACTTTTCCTACAAGCCATTAAGTCACACAGGCTATAAATAATCATAACAGAGTGGAATGGTAGAGGGATGCATAGTTTTCCGTCAGTGACTGTTTTCAGCACTACCTACTGTCAGGTATCCTTAAGTTTACATCAGTGCAGGCAGGAAGTTACATTAAACATTCAAAGCGTGGATTTGTATCCATGGATGACTTTGATACAAATTGCAACTATAACAATTAATCACAAAGACAATAAACTGAGCATTTAATGGTGCGTTAAATTTCCCGTCAAGTGTTTAAAGCTCAATATCACACATAAAAATAAAAAACACAAAGCCAAATACATGCAAGTATAGTAAGGCAAAACATAAACTTAATTAATAACACATGGGAGTACTCCTCAAACTTCCACAGCCTTATCTAAACAAACTAAATAACTGATTTCTTTGTGTGCTGTGTTACATTTGCGTGCGCCATCTATCTTTTAATCGCTTTGAAAGGTGAAAGTGCTCAGACCAAAGCATTTAAAACACTTTGTCTCTGAAAATGGATCTGTTCATCACAGTTAGTGTTATTAGCAACACTAGCAACAAATCCATTTTCATAGAGGCTCATGCAAAACAACCTTTCAAACCAGGGGATGATGTGGAGCCCCGTCAAATATCAAGGACAACGCAGTTTTATTAAGTGACAGAAGTCATTCTAACTTGATGATCAGATGAGATATACACATACATTCATCTGTTATAAATATATGCCTTATAACTTCATTTACATTTTATAGAGTACATGGATCATCTGTTTTTGGGGTCCACAGCATCCCTTTTTACACCCATCATGCTGACATCAAACTAGCACACATGTGATACGCGGAGTGTCAGAATTAAGTACATCCATTCAATGAGCTGGTGTCACAACTTCACTGGTGGCTGCAGTTACAATACCTCTAAATAACTTCCATACAAAAATGTGCAGCAAAAAGTGTCTGCTATATAAAAATGCCCGAGCTTGTCTCAAGTTGCTCTCTTATCAAGATTGTGTTGTTGTTCCTGAAACTTAAAAACTTTTGGGGGTGAAATTGCTTGGATGGGCCTGGTTTACTGGTCTCTAGTAGCTCCATAAATTGGGTACAGTATCAATACAGCATTTGCCTCTGCCATACTCCCTGCCTCAAGGTTCAATAAAACTTGCTTGGAGGATTGCGTGATAGCAGCATGCCCAGGAAAAGTGAGGAGCTGATTGCCAAAACGACAAATCAGTTTAAACAGAACAAATCAAACAGCAGGCTCTGCTGCAAACAAAGCAAAGAGACTCATAATACTCAACATGAGCAGCAACAAAACTGAAGACTGGCAAAACCTACAAGCAGAATCACAAGAGCCACTGTTCATGATAACTGTGAGGTTCCCCTCAGACGAACCAGCTTTAGGTAAAATGTTCTGTCACACAGAGACAGAACATTTGTGCAATATATTGGCACATCAGCACTTTAACACTCCGCATTTTGCTCACTGAACAGCTTACTCACTTTAACTATGGTAGTTTTTTTATTATGGTTTGTCTTTAGCATTTTTTCTGTATTGTTCAGGTGTTTGTGTATTAATGTTGTGTCCATGTTGTTTTGTGTATTTGTCATCTTGCTGTTGTCTCTTACTGTTGTTGTATGGACTATATTTATTTTAAGATGGTACACACTTCTATAAACGTTTTGCATTAACCTGCCAGGGACCACAGATGGAAATTAGCCTATGGGTACAATCTGGTCAGTGGTTACTGGTCAGTTCAGCGCCGCTCGGCACCATATTGTCAACAGCTCTGCATTCATTCTAACATCCTTGCTCTGCGATGGGCTTGCTATCGCAAGTCAACGGGCTAAATCTGATGACAAAATGATGCTATGACATCACACTGGTAGGTATTTTTGGGGAAACAAGAGGATTTAGGCAGCTGCTGGTGCTATAAAGGGCAGGAGAGGGAGAGGTTTTAATGTTGCAGACTTTTTGTTTTCTTCACAGAGGTTCTCTTTCACCCAAAGGAAACATGTTAAACACACTGCAGGGCATATAAAACTAAACAAAAGCATGTAATGATCTCTTTAAAAAAACCTTGCACTTTCAAACTACTTTCAAGAATGCCAGTCTTCCAATAAAGTGTCAGAAAAAAAATTAAGGTTTAAACATTTTCAAGATGAGATATTTCTCTAGTCAGAGATTGCAAATCACATTTTATGATCTGCTGTCAGCTCACTTTAGGCTTGACTTAAACCACAGCCCCTAAATTATATTTGTTTCAAAACAAGTTCCATACCCATGCTCATGTAGCTAACAAAGGCTTTGAATAAAAAAAGAGAGCCTTTGCCTGTAGTGCTCCTTACAAGCCCTTCCTCCCCCCCGGACAAAAAAAGTTTCATGCTCAGACCCCATCCTCCTATCTCCTGACTAATGGTTACAACAGGTGCCAGAAGAGCCAACAAGCCTGCAGAAGTAGAGCTTCCACAACCAGACAACAGCATGCTTTTTCATCTCCACTCTGCCAGCAGAATGGCAGCAAAGTATAGTAACAGCCAGGCAATAATACTCACCGACATCGCTGCATGGTCATTGTTGTTATTCTGAGCAGGGACACCCCCAAACCAACCAAAAATGGAGGAGGGGGAGGGAAAGAGGGAAAGGAAAGGAAAAGAAATGTGCCAACAATAAATGGACAGGAGGAGGTAAATTCAGCTAAAGATATTTAGCATGCTTAACAAATTAATCAAGGAGGAAAACGTCTAATGAAAGAAATTAGTACAGAGCTGTTAATAACAAGGAATGGGGGTGAGGAGACAGGAGACACTTTTAAAACAAATAATAAATAAACTTGCAGTAATTCAAGACACGAGAGACATTTAAACAAAAATGAAGCATGAGACCAACTTAAAAGTGGATCCACACAAGCAGAAGCTGTCTGTTATTGGGGTCAAAACACTCAAAGTCCCTCACACTTTAAAATCACCAAGTGCATCATCTTTTGCTAAAGTGTTAGTACGTTCAATAAGCTGCATATGTTTTTAGTTAAAGCCTGGTAACAGCATGCATGTAACAGAAAACCACTAAACCCTCAGGCACACTTATTCTAACTCCTGCAGCACAGACGTTGACTTGAGACAGTAAACTCATTTTTACAGGGATGTGATGACATTTTGAGAAGAATAGAAGTGGAGGATTCAGGGATAAAATGGATCTATTATATTCTTACAGGGCAAAAATAATCAGTGATGCTACAAAACAATTAAATAGAAGCACAAATGAGTCCATAACCAAAAAGACAATGTTCCACAGAAGGAGGGCGGCTGGTGTGGAGGGTAAGGGGTTGATTGGTGGGTTAGACTTACCGGCAGATGTGTGAAGACCTGGAAGGTGGAACGCAGGAAGTTGATCAGGTCCATGAGGTACCCAGAGGCTCGACCGTCTGACTCCGCCATGCCCCATTCATAGTCTGCAAGCTGGATGAACTCGTCAATCTTCTGGTTGAGTTTGGTGTAAATTTCTCCTTCTGCAGCGTGTCGAGCATCCTGAAAGGAAATATTCTGTGAGCTGCTTTGGAAAGACAGCAAAGGGCAAAATACTGCTCAAAACTGCCGCAATTCATATCAAGCATACCTGAGAGATGTGAGGCTACCCACAATAACTATTTACACAAGCAGTGAACTGAAAATTTCACAAAATGTTGGAGTACACACTACTCTGTTTTGTTGAATCCTTTTCTTACTCTTTCATTTCAAGTTGACCCAAACAACTGTTAAATCTACAATGAAATGAACAACCAAGTCTCTGGCTGTGAAGTCTGACCGGTTGTGTCCATGATGATGGTCACTTTCCACTGAAAAAACTCATTTTTTAACATGGTTTGTTGGGCTTGTTGGCTCTTGTTGGCTGGCACTATATTCTCAAACATTTTCCAAGGTGAGCCGCATTCAGAAACACAGAAGGCCAATGCCCTTACTTAAGGTTTACCAAGAATCAGGGTCAGAAATTAACACCCACCAAGTGCTAACGGTGGGTATATTTTCTGTTTGGTGATTACATTTTCAAGGGTTATGCCAGGTAAATGTCAGTCCCCAAACATCCATCCAACCATCCACTATCTATATCGCTTATCCCTTTAGGGTCGCAAGGGCTGGAGTCTATCCCAGCTGACAGTGGACGGGAGACGGTACACCCTGAACCAGCCACCAGCTGATCATAGGGCAACATAGAGAGACACACAACCATTCACACCCAAGAGTCACCAAATAACCTAACAAGCATGTTTTTTGGTCTGTGGGAGGAAGCTGGAGTGCCTGGAAAGAACCCGTACATCCACAGGTAGAACAGAGAGGCCCTGACCGACACAGGGTTCAAACTAGCAAACTTCTTGCTGTGAGAAACGCCCAATACCTGCCCCAATGCTGCCCAGACCCCAAACAGTCATGCACAAAAATATGCTGAGTTATAAGCTCTGCAGGTGTCACTGCTTCTTTCTTCTCGTCCTTTGCTTGTCAGAGAGACAGAGTCACAGAGTCACTCACACACGCATGAACCACTGCGAGCCGCTCTATTCTTTTCTCACAGTGGAAAACAGCTAATTTTAGATCAAAACAAGCTTGAGTTCAGTTCATATCCATGCAACCATAGATGTGGAAAACATAACCAAATCTTCAGAAGGACAAGAAAACCATCAAGTTGGCTCTCAGTTTATTCTAAGTGTATGTGCATTTATTAACAATAAATAGTTTGGCTGTTGTAACAGTTTCCAACGTCCTTCCCTCCTGGAAACTTCCTCACACACAAACTCTATGTCCAGCCCATACCTCTTATCTACAAAATTGCTACTTTTCAGGAAATTAAAAAAATGATCTACTGAGTGAATAAATACTGTATACTTTTTTGTAATTTTAATTTGTTAAAAAACTGACAAAACCCACTTGTCCACATGGAAGTTGACTTGTGGCCCTTTTTTCCTCATTGTGGCCTGCCAGGCAACTTCAAATTTCCAAAGATGGTAAACACAAGGATGCCAGAATTTGCCATTAAGTATTTTCAACACTCAGACTCCATGTACAAAGGCAACATGCATCACAACATCACACAATAGGAATACTAGAGAATCTTAAATTAATGGTTGAAGTTTTGTTCTTTACGAGATATCAGCAGATGTGTTTTGCTGCACTTGTATTAGTTAAGGTATTTTATGAAGCATTATTAAAGAGTATTTCAAAAAGTAAGTCTAACTTTTAGTATAGAAATTTAACTTACAGAAAATTAATCTTCTACGTTTAGCTAATCTGATTCAGTTTTACTAGTTGCTTTTCTTCTTAAAAGCATAAACATCATAGATTCAGAATAAAGCTGTAAAGCACACCAATTATTATTAAAAAAAACATGTTTGACTGTTATATAGACGGCATCCTTGTATTTTTAAAGATCTGTCCCAGAGAATAACATGAAAGTGGCCCTATAAGTCACCATCCCTGGTCTCTAGCTCAACCAGTGGAACTTAAACTCCAGATTGTACATTAATAGCGCAAATCTAAAAAAAATCTAAAACCGATTTTTGTCAGTAATAAAAAAGCAATAATGGGGAATAATCCCTTTAATAAACTACAGAAGTAACACAATGCAAGCAGACTCAAAGGAGAGTTCATGCTACATTTTCTACCTTGAATGTAGACAAGCCGTAGAGCCTTGTTGTGTGCACTGTTTCAGGCGAGACATTGGTGATGTTTGTTATAAACTCCTCCAGATACCTGCAGGCCTGCTCCAGGTGGGTGGTGTTTATGATGATCTGCACCAACTACAGAGGGAAATACAGTTTCAAGCGTTGATCTACGTGATGTTTGAGATTATTATTACTGTAATGTTGCTCATACCTCTGTGAGTCCTATGTGAGGCTTTTTGATGAGGTTCTGCAGACAGCTGCTGAGCGTTCTCGTCAGCAACAAGTTGGTTGATTTTCGTAACATATCGTCTATTTCTGTTGAACTGGAAACAAATGAAGAAATGCTTCACAGGGTTAGACTGTTGCAGCTACACAAAGAAGATAAAAACTGTATCCTAGAGCAGATCTTGATATAATTTAGAGAAGACATGGTAACTTAGTTAAAACCAACCTGCGGTGTAGTGACTCAGAGAACTTTAGGCTGGCGTAGATAAACTCTTTGACCTGCGTGTAGATCTGAGGGACGGACTGAGACATTGGTAACTTCTTTGGAAAGTCTTGCTGCTCAAGCCCCAACGACAGACAAAAAGCATAATAAACATAAATGAATAACAAAATTGTAGTGTGATATTCTGCTAGTTCATGGTTTCAAGACTCATGCTTTTGACAAACATATGTGTCACTAACAGCTCATTGTAGCCAGAAAGTCATTAGTTTTTGAAATTGTCACCTTCTCTATCTCTGCATCATGGAACGGAAATCGGCTGACCACCAGTTTGTACTCCTCTTCTGTCTCCACTGGGATTGGACTGTAGTTGTCCAACTCAAAAATCTCCCTGTGGAATATAAAACAGTTCACAACTGATGCTAATTCTTCGTACATCTTAAAGCTGTGCAACTCTTTCTCTTTTTGTTCAAAAACCTTTAAATTTTATCTTTAAAGTTGTATAAATCAAAGTTTACCAAAAGTTGATGAGATGCTGGGCTTATTCACTACACTTATTACACTTATTCCATTAGATTTATTTGCTTCTATCTTTGACCAGAGTAATGATGACCTATCTTGACTCCATACTAGACCAAAAAGTTTGAGAAATTGAGAAACAGTCCATAGAAATATACATCGCACCATGCAAAACCAGGCACTCCAAATTTCAAAAACTAGATAGCACTCGGAGAGCGCAAAGCTCCACCAAGGTAGCTCACATATTGCTGTTACATCTATAAGCAATAGTTCCATGATAAAGTTATCATCATAATATGATTCCTTGACCCTGAAAACCGACACCTAGCACTCAAAATCATGCTGATATCATTATTAGTTAAACAGAAAAATCTAATCATTTTTAAGTTGGGTCATCACCAACATCTTCTGAAAATTTCAACAAAATTGATCCAGCAGTTTTTGCGTAATCTTGCTAACAAACAAATAGACAAACCCCTGCAAAAACAAAAACCTCCTTTGCAGAGGTAATAAGACAAGGAAGGAAATTTTATAAGGTCTTTATTTGAAGAATAAATTATTTAAAATGTTTAAATAGCCAACACGGTTTCTACCACAGACGTCTTCTTCAAAGCTTACAAACATAAAGGCCTCTTAATATTCTCTTCCACATTGTCAGATTTTTCCAGTTTGGAGGGCCTGGTTTACCCTCTTGGTGCTGCAAACAATTTTCCCCTGAATCAAAGAGCACCCAGCACCCACATTCTTCTCTTTGAGCTAAATTAATCAATCAATCAATCTTTATTTGTGTAGCACCAGTTTATAACAAGTGTTACTTCAAGGCACTTTACAATAGAGCAGGCTGAAGACAAACTCTTTATTTTATAGATACACATATATACATACATGCAAATACACATAATAAGTATATTTGTATATACACATACATACAGAGATGTATCAATCCAGACAGACAAAGGGACTAAAATCACATTTGTCTCTGCTGAATATAGACTTAATCAATCAATCTTTACTTATATAGCACCATAATTGTTGAATATAAATTTATGAGAGTTAAGCCCCTTGAGATGTGGCATCTCATTTTCAAGAGGGTCCTCATGTCTGTATGGTTGTAAAGATAGTAACTATGGATCTTTAATCAATACAACCATGGAGAGAGAGGTCAATCTAATACTAAAATTAATATTTATAATGAAAATAATCTGTCTAAAAGCCTAAATTTATGTTAAATTATGTCATTTCTGTTGATGGTTGATGCAGGATACCAGTCAATTTTATTATCAATTTCAAGATTTTAGCGCTAACTTTAAGAGCACTTCACGGGATTCAGTTCATAAGATCATCAGACCAAAGACTCCTGATGGTCCAGGCCAAAGCACAACAGTTATGGACTGCTCTTCCTTTGTCTTTACGCTGAGTTCAACATACTAATGAATTTAAAGGGATAGTTCAGTATTTCTGAAGTTGAGTTGTATCAGGTACTTAACAACGCTCAGTGAAGTTGCTGAAAAGGTTCCCTCTAACGCTGCACCTTTGAGGAGATGAAGCTGAGACCACCAGAAAGGTACGTTGTTGTTAATGGTGCAGTTGTTTTGGGTAAATGTGTGACTTCTACATAAAAACAGGCCACAAAACTATGTTGGATCGAATGTACGATTTGTTGAAAAAAGTTTGAGCACTATTTTTTTCCTCAATATGAATATGAGTCAATATGAGCCATAAGTGACGATGACATTCCTTTAACTGTCGACGCACAGCCTTACCATTATCAGGCTTTACCTTTCACCTGCAAGGCTATACCCACAAACTTTCCTGAAAAAGCCCTCTAAAATTTTTCGCCCAATTGTACATTCTACCCAACATAAATGCATTGCTTGTTTTTACGTTAAACTCACACAATTACGCAAGGTATAGCACTGCTACAACCTAACCTCGAAAGTACAGAACTATCCCTTCAAGAAATTGCTAAAAACGAATTCATTCAGTCAGGCTTTTAGGTCTAGTTGAATCACATGACCCATTGAGCTAATGATTGTTTTCTGCGCTCTGTATTCAAGTGTTTTACTTTGTTTAATTTACTTCTGTTATTGTGAAGCACCTTGTGATTTTTTTTAGCTGTGAATGTGCTATAGAAATAAATTTTACTTGCATACTTTAATTTCATTTTTAAAAAATCCACTCTACTCTTAAAAAAGTAGTAGAGTAGAAATGGGCCCGTGTACAAACTGGCAAGCATTACCAATATATAAATAGTGAACATTTTCAGTATTTCTTTCTTCAAATAATGAAACAGCATTAAAGTTGTTGTTGTTGTGTCCCTGTTGGAAGGAAACATGGGGAGAGTTTTGACTTCCAGCAAAGAGGTGGCAAAGTAAGCGGCTGAGTTTAAATCTACAACAAAAATTTGAATTACTCTATACAATCAATTTATCACCCTGGCCTACTGAAATCTGGTGTACAAGCCTCACATTTAATTCCTTATTTTCATCTACAAAGTTGGCTGTAGTCTATAAAGCAGTTGTAGATGTTGGCTTAAATACCAGAGCGACTTTTACTTCATACCCTACAATATGTAACATTTGCCAGATGTTTACCTTCAACAGAAATTTTGGACAATCTCTCAAAGAATTGAACCTACTGACAGTGACAGTGACTCACCTGAAAACCAGTGCCCACTTCTTCAGCAGAGTTTCATTGTACTGGTCTCTGACCTCAAAGAGCAGATCGAACAGCCGGTTCACTGGGAAACCATAACCCTATGCACACAGAAAACCAGCAAATCAGGCGCACTAATCAAAGCTGTTTTTCTTACAGAAATGTTGAGGTCAGACTATGGGATTATTGTTGTTGGTTACAATGGTCACTATGTTAGAGTGACCACAGAGCCATGAATCTCAGCTGCGACTTGCCCGTCAAGCATGACAGATTACATGATTGAAATTGTCTGAATATAAAGACTAAGGATATGACGGTGGAAGAACAGGGGCTGACACTTCAGACAGCAAACAAGCAAACTGCATTTAGAGTATTATACTTAAATTTTCCTTTCAAAATGTTTTGATGAATGATATGTTATTCTGAAGATAACGTAAAGCAGTCACTCACCAAAGTTCTAAGGTGCCTCTGCTGTTCTCTTTTACAGTTTTGTAGTAGCTCACATCATAAAGGTGGGGATGTTGTTTTCAGATCTATACAAACCATGTCTCTGTCTCGCAGCTCTCAAGGCAACAATTTCAATCTGTTTACATCCACAATGATCACACATGCAGAGCTCCCATTGGTCAATGTCTCTGAGGTGTAAAAACTAATTTAGGGAGGCAGGAGAGGGAGCAAACATGCTACACTGTCTAGAGACTTCCCAGACTTGTCCCTATGACACACTACATGAGATGAAATTATCTTACACCATTGTAGACAGGAATCCACCACGACTGTTGCTTTGGGCCATAGACATACATAAATTGTGTAGTCTGATCTCTGCATAACAAGCATTACAGCACAGGACCCACCTGTAGTGTATCAGCAAAAATGACGATCAGGTTCTTGAGCTCCAGGACCAGGTCTGGGTCATCACAGTAAGACTAAAGAGAGAGACAATGAACACCATCATTAACCAGTAATATATGAATGCAACTTTACAACTCAAGAAACATGGTGAAAGTTACACGAATCATGGGAGATAAAGATGATGAACAACTAGCTAAAGCTGTAAATTCTTTCACTTAAATTAGGTCCACATATTCCTTTATGAGGACTGCTAGGGTACATTCACAATCACCAATGTTCAGAAAATAAATTCAGTTTTCATATACAGAGTAACCCTTATGTGCTGTATTCTTTGGCTGCATACTCTGTTTAAGGGGTGTGTACTGGCAAGAATCTGGAGATACAAAGCATATCACAATACATGGGTTACAATACAATAGATTACGACATATTGCAATATGTTTTGTGCCAAACATTCTTTCTTTTATGTTTTTTGCTATATAACCCACAATATCACATGCATAAAAAAATTCTAATCAGTGTTTTTCATGTATTGTTCCAGCAAGACATATAAGCTTTACTGTGTGTCCCAAGAAGAGAAATAATAGCAATAAATGTAATGGAGACAAGGAGAGCTTAAAGCCTGCTCTAAAACACTAAGCAAATGTTAAAAACTTCAGCAAATAATTAACTGATATATTATCATAATGTTGCACAAAAAAGAAAGATGTAGTTTTGCTACAAAATACTGCAATTTATTGGTGTATGCATATTTTCTAACACTCCCACTTCATTAGAGCTCCTGCCCCTTGAAGCTGCTCTTCCCACCAGTGTTAATTTTGACTGCACTCTTTCATTGAATTAGGTTATAGTACTCTGCATAAAACATCTTTTAGTTTTAGTCATAATTTAGTCATATAAATTGTTTCAATTTTAGTTCAGTTTTAGTCGACGAAATCTACTGTAAATTTAGTCAACTAAAATATGAAGAGTAAAGTGCAAGGCCTTTTATGTTTCCTTGAATTTCTGAAGTCATGTTTTACACTTGGATAAAAAGAAACATCTAATAACCCTTATTAACCTGCGCTCCATGAAAATATCAATTCATAAGAGAGTAGCTCTGATTGGATCGCTCCCTAACTTATCCCGCCACAAGCTAAGACAGTTGTGATTGGATGTCCCTCTTACCTCATCCAACCTTTCTACACAACCAAAGTAGCTGTGATTGGATATACTCCTAACTTGTCCTTACTTTCTTCATGACCAAATTTGGTCTGATTGGATTATGTCTCTGTCAAACATTTTCATCTAGTTTTTATTGTTGAAGAAAACGTCAGTTAATTTAGTTTTAGTTTTTGCCCATGTGCACTTGTTTAGTTACTGTCTAGTTTTCGTCAGGGGGGAAAAAGGTTGTTGATGAAAACTATGACGAAAATAGTTTGTCAACAAAAGTAACACTGCTTCCCACCTGGGCCCAGCCCAGTCTGATTAGTTCATAGGTGAGCTTTGTGGTTCTTGGTCAATTCAGCGCTGCTTGGTGGCATGTTGTCAATAACTCTACATTGATTTTAATGTCTATGCTCTGCAAAAGGGCTTGCTAATGTGAGCTACTTGGGCTTAAATTGGCAGCAGCCTAACACTGGTAGATGCAGGGAAACAAGATGTTTCAGGGGAAGAGGGAGGGGTCTTCACACTACAGACTTTTAGTTTTGCTCATAGAGGTGCTCTTTCACATGGAGGAGACAAGTTCAACACACTCAAGGGCAGATAGAACGAGAAAAAGCATGAATGACCTCTATAAGTCAGCCACAAACATCTGACACAACAGTCAACATAACTGATGGTTACTGAGCTAAATATGTCTGGTTTAAACTGGCCGAGAGGTGATCAGTTACAGTTTATGGCATAAAATTTAATTACAAGTATGACTACCATATGGAGGGAATTAATGCCTAAAACAACTATCCTCAAAATTAGTGGACTAAAAAGACAGCTTATGGTGTGAAATTCTCAATGATTGATGAGGATGAGGACACATTTTTAATTCATCGCTCAATGCAGAATAAACACTCAGTCTCCACATTAAAGAGAGGGACATTCAACAGTAATGTTTGTAAACTGTGTGAAGAAAGAGCTTGAATAGAAAGCTTAACAAGTGAGAGGGGGAGTTGTTGCATGGGGAGGGGTCTAAGCCAAGGGTCAATCAACACCCAGAGGGTTCCTCCACTTTTCTGGGGTGCAGAGTGATTTATGACCCTTAAAGCAGCCCGGCTGAGTCCTTCACACTGACACAGGGATCCTGCCAACACAGGAGTGTGTAAATCAACAGAGTAAATGAACACAGGCTGAGATTTGACGTCGAGCAGCGGCCGCCTGCCTCTCTGTTTACTCAGACACACACGTACACACACCAACTACCAGCTGGAGACCGGACTAAACAATGAACCTCACATGTTGGGACAGTTTTATGAGACCAGGCCTGACAATCTCACTACATGTGCCACTGTGTTTTAGTCATAGTGTGGTCTGTGGTTCTTTGGTCTTTGGATTTGTGGCACTAAAACAGATTTAAAAAAAGCAGAAAACGGTGATTTTACATTTACCTTGAAATGCAAAACTCAAAACTTAAATCAAGGGTGATTCAGAAACAAATGGGCAATAGTTTTATGATAGGGATGCACCAACACCACTTTTTTAAATGAGGATTAAGTACAAAGACTTGCATTTGAGGAAAAAAAACAGTTCTTAATGATAATTAATCTCGTGCGAGCAATTCAAGGTTTTCTTTTTATATGTTTGGACTACTGTAATGCACACATCGAAGTAAAAAGGCTTTTATCAAATGTCTACACTTGGTCCAAAATGCTGCCGTTCATCTCTAGACAGGCACTTGGAAGCAGGAACATATCACCCTCTTCTGGCCTGTCTCCATTGGCTTCCCATTATTTTAGAGTTAATACTGTTTGTTTTTAGATCTTCAAATGGATTTGCACCTGGCTATAACTTTGGTCCTCCAAAAAACGTCTACACACTGTCATGATGTTTTGAGGTCTGCAGGGCAGCTTCTTCTCGTCGTCCACGCTAAAAAGTTGAGGTGACCGAGTTTTACTGCTGTGGGTCCTAAACTATGGAACGAGTTAACCTCCTGAAATCAGAATGTCCCCCGCGCCTTGTTCTCTCTCACCTTTGGGTTTCTGTAACAGGCCTTGGCACATTGCTTCAACACACAAACCCTACATGTTAATTGCTCTGTGAGGAGTGGATGGATCAAGCATTCTTGTTTTTCTCTTCGTAAGGAGAGAAAGATCACAAAATGATCTCTGCCACTTAAAGACTCCATCATATTTAGTCTCTTGCTTGGATTTTTGCAGTGAATATTCTACTCTGTGGGCAAGGTTTGTGCCCATTATGCTTTAAAATGGGTATTGGATTTAAAAAAAAAGGTAATCTGGGAAGAAAAAGACAGTGCAAAGATCTTCCGCATCTGTACTGAGCTGCTAACTTGCTGCAAAATGATATGAAGAACTGTCTCTGTAATGTCTTATGAGTATAAGTTTGAGTACAGTATAAGATTCTGCAAGAATACCTAATAATGGTATCAGTATTAGTGCACCCCTACTTAATTAAAAATTGTTGGACAACTAAAAGTGACTACAGGACAGGACAACATTCTGATACAGTAAACACCACGTGTAGATTTTAATTCTTGATGGACTGTCTATGATAAGCAGCAAATAAAAAACAAAATGTTTTTGGTTAGATATGCCAAAGCAAGTGTTCAACGTAACCTTTACAGTCAGGCCTCTCTGCTGTTTTTACTAGTGAAGAGCAAAGACGGCTATAAGAGTGTAGAGTAGGGCCTTTTCATTGAAAAGTACTTCATCGCTTTTGCCTTTCTGCCTCACTGATGGAAACATTCACTCATTTGAGCCTATCATCCACTCTTCCAGCCTATTTAGATAACAAATCAGCTACATGGTAAACTTTTGTTACATTTTGGCTGTTTGTTTACACAAAAAGGTGAGCTGCCTGAAAATGAAAATATTTGAAATCGACTTCTGAAATGTAAACTGCAGCATTTCTGTTGCCCCGTGCACAGGCAGGACTGAGCATTTTGAAAACAGGGGCGCCTTGCACAAGGGCACTTCAATCTCAAGCAATAGTCATGGACAGGCACAATGGAGGCTCCACGAACTCTGTACCGCCCACCCCTTTGATTTTCACAATAGCTTCACGACAGAATGTGACTTTAATTAAAAAATCCACCTTTATAGCATCTGTGTGATTGTTATTATCTATATTTATACCTCCCTGCTCTGTGGAAGGAAAAAGATGTGAGACTGTGTATGTTGTGTTATGACAGAAGTCACAACACCAACAACCGGCTGGCGTGTATCCTACATCTTTTTGGTTTTGGACATAAAACAGTCCAGTTTTCAGGGGATCACTCTCATGAAAAGAAGGCCTTAAATTGTGAAAACTTTTTCTCACTCTTATTTTTACATAAAAATGTAATTAATCCTATTTATCTGTTGTAGTTTGCCCTGTATGTTTACCAGGGCAGCACAAAATTGATTGAAACTGCACCAGTCTAAGAAAACAGCTATTTTTCTTCTGCAGGTCCCTGAGCAGGCAAACAAACAAAGCATCCCATAAATTAACAGAATATGTGAAAAGTCTATTTGTTTGAGTTTAACATCATAAGATATCAACTTCAAAGTTTTTCTACGGGAAGAAATGTATCTTGTTTTTCAATTTTGATCCATCTTCTTACAAACATTTTTCATTGTTCAGGACCACAAATCCAAAAACCTGAAGACACGCTGACCCAGTGTTTACTGTTTCAACTGTGTCTTTAATTTGTTGCTCTACAGAAAATGAATTGAATTGTGTTTTGAGTGGTCTGTTTTTGAAATGTATAACACTCTAACTGTTAGAAGAAATGTCATTTTGCGTGACCAATGCTAAGACTTTAACCCAGAATTAGAAGTGAAGCCACTTTTGTCGGGTGGGTTGGTGAATGAGCTTTCTCCCGGTGTGCTGCCCATGCAGTGGTTGTAAGGGCAGGACCCCTGACGGCGCTGAGCTGCCTGTGTCACGGCCCAGCAGAGGGGCTGGAGGCCGGTTTGGGGGGGGGGGACACCAGGGCCTTTGTTGGAGTTCTCACCCCAAGCTGTGCGGCCCATTCTCTCGCCTGTTAGCATAATCCTCTGAGTCATTTACAACTGAGTAGAGCCCAGCGGTCAGGAATATGCCTCCTTAATCTGCTGTTATTGTTGCAATCTGTCTCTCATTAAGACCCAATGACCTCCTCTTTGGCCGCATGCGTATGTGTGTTTTGACCTCTTCTCCTGAGAGTGACATCATTAGTGTGTTTGTGGGTGCACTGACCTCTGTAGGGGTGTGTGTGTGTGTATCGACAACTGAATGAAGCATCTCCCAGGATAAATAGATCCACAGCAGGCTCTATTATCTCTATTAACTCTTAACAGTCACCTTCTCAGTCACAGTACACTCCCCACTGACTGTGTGTGTGTGTGTGTGTGCATGTGTGTGTGTCTGTGGCTCTGTTTACATTTTGCATTAGCATCCATGCTGAGCAACTGCAAACCTTCAGGTTTTCTGCAGTTTAGTGTGTATGTTTATACTTTAAATTTACAACTTTACTGCTGAAAACCTGCAGCTGGAACTAACTTTTACTGACACTCCCACAAGGTTAAGGGAATTTCATAAGGAAATTAGATGTAAAGCTGCTTTGAGATTAACCACAAGCCTCTTAGCTTATGGCTTGATAGCCCTGCATGCATACCATACAAATAAATTGAGGCAGAAGTATGAGGATAGCAGCGCCTTTTAACAGCTGTCCTTCCTCATTTTGTCATAAACATTCTTTAAAGAAAAGGTGATATACTTTTGCTAATAAAACTTGCAGAGAACTGGTTAGACTGAAACTCATATAAAGTAGATATGACCCAACTGGGTGCTGCTGGCTTCTCATGTGGGATTTCCTCAATATGGAAACAGCTAAACTCAACTTTAATCTCCCAGTAAAGACTGCTCCTAACACCTGGTACATTTTTATACCATCTATGGTGTAGTTAAAGGCAAGATGAGCCATTTCTAAGGAAGTATACTTGCTTTTGTCCTCACATTTTCGAATATGTGAGACTGAGTCATGAGTGCTGTTGTATACAGACTTAGACTTTCTTTATTTGTCAATTAGATTTTCTTCTTTACAGTGCATATCAAAACACAATTACGTTATTCTGGGACCACAAAGTGATAAAATAGCAACAGATGTTGTGTAATAAAATACTATGTAAAATGGTGCAAATATAAAATACTATGTAAAAAAATACAAAATGCATTAAAAAAATAATTTACAATATGTTTCAATATATACACTACACTACAGTATATGAACATGTGTCTTGTTTATACAATTACCACATCACCTGATACTAGAGGATACTGCTAGGGCACACCAGAGAGCTCAGGCTGGAGAGAACTATCAGTTTTGTAAGAAGTGAACAAGACACCATCACACCATCAGCTCACGCTAGTTTGTACCCCTCATTAATTTAGTACTGCAGGTGGCTTCACTGCAGATAGTGTGCTGGGACACAAAATCACAAGTTTAAAGGTTAACAGTGCCTTTGCAATGGGTCTCCAACCATCTTTCATGTAAGCAAGTTTGCACAAGGGTCTGCTCTTCCAAATTATTTTAGAAAAAGGAATCCCAGACCCCCCCGAAGGCAGTTAGACCCAGCAGATATTAAAACAGCCTCAGTATACATTGAGGTGCATTCATAGCCAGCATTGGGGGTTACTACTTGGCATCAGATTAACCTGTTTGAATCTTAATGCTTTGTGTTCATTTTGTGTGTGTGTGTGTGTGTTTTTTGAACCTACAGAGTGCGTTCGCAGCACTGCAATGATCTTAGACAGCGCCATGTTCCACAGCTCATCAGTGAAGGCTCGAGTAACCAGCCCCTGTGTTGCATGGAGGATGTGGTCTTCCACTACAAAGAAGCTGAAAACACACAGAAAACACACATTTCTGAATACTTGTATACTTGTTCATGATCACAGAGAAGCAGAAGTGTGTGACTTGTGCTAAACCACGCTCACCATAGGGAAAAACTATCACAGCCACAAAATAACAATAAGACTAAAATACTGACAAAATACCTGCAGCTTCTGTCGCTAATCCCAGAATATCACAGTGTTTCCAGGGACTATTTAAGTGCATTGATCTGATTAAAACTCAACAGAGTTGGTCCCCCTTAGTGTGACTTCTCCACACTGTTGGGGAGGAACGGTCACCCTAAATGGCCAGTGATGAGATCCTTTCATATTATTTTTTTGTTGGGACTTGATTTTATTTCACAAAAATGATTACATCATACAGAGATGTACCTATTATGACACTTTGGCATACAAAATAGCTATTGGAAGGTGCTATCTGTTAATGAGATCTGTTTGACTTCTGCAAAAGAAAAGAGGTGTACAGACATGCTGAAATGAGTTAAATTTTGAGATTGAGAAAATGTCTTAAATTTAAATTTGCAATAAAATGTAAGATAAGTAGATTAACAGGAAAAAAACTGTTCTCTAAATACTCAGTAGACTAATCCTGAATTTGCATATAGTCCATCTGCGTAGCATCCCGCCCTCAATGCAGCTTTGCTCTATCCAACAGTGCATGTCTTCGCCTACCAGAAGCGTATTTAAAGTGCTGTTCAGCGGAGTGTAGCCTTGATTGGCTTGAAAAATTAAACAACAAGACCAACATGCAAAAAACAGGTTAGGTTAATTTGCTGTCTACATTGATATAATTTCCACTATTATTGCGTCATTTAAAAATATGGAAACTCTGAGAGCTTGTTTTTTCTGTTTTGGAATGATGTGCTTTGTGAAAACTGACAGAGTTGAAGTGGCTCCAGTTGAAAATAAACTCACTGCATTTTTCCAGCAGACCAGCACGAAGTTGCCCTGGTGGCACATACCGTGGACAGATAAGGCGGTGGCAGTTAAAACTGACCGAATGAAGAGACTTTGGCGATTTATTGCAGAGAGCATGGTGCATTTGGGACAATACGCAGGTAGACCGTGTAGAAAATGGGGGACTATTTGCCACTGGGAAACGACCAACATAATGCAGCAACTGACTGCAGCATGCTGTGTGGCACGAGATACTTTAACATACAAATAACATACACTGGACAGTGGATTTGAAACTATGCCAGCCTACATAAGTTTAGAGACAACTTTCAAAATGAAAGTGAAGCCATATTGTAGTGAACAAAAGTTCAGAAAATTACTTTATTTTTTCCTTTCAGTGCTTGGATGCCAAAAACACAAGCTCAAGCTCTGTTTATTACTATACAGTTTATTTATTTGTTCAATAAATTCATTTTTTTGTTTTGAAAATTCCTTGCACTTAAAAAGTTAGTAAAATGTCTCAGTGACAAAAACTGTTATTCTTTCTGTAAAGAGGAACAAAGAATGACATTTTGTATTTGAAGAGAAAGATATTTGAATAAAAGAAAAAAATCAATGCATGCATGCACGGCTATATTATGTCATTAAACACTTCGGCAAATCATTAAATGCTACAATCATAAAAGACTTTGTCTTATATTATTTTTTGTTTATCTTTCAATTACATTATTGGTGTGTTCAGTCCCACAAAAATGCATTGTATTATTTTGCTCATATGTTTACTGGAATAAATTGAATGCTGTTCCTTTATTTATAAAACTGAAGAAAGGAGAATTGTTTGAACCAATCAATTAAAATGTTTTAAACTGGTGCAAATTTCACAATAAAATATTATCTCCATGACAAAGACAAAGAAATGACACTCACCCTACAATCTGATTGAAATATCTTCTGTAGCCTTCCACAGTCTCGTGCTGAAATACAGACAAACATAACAAAAGCTTGAAGCACACAGTCCGAAAACTAAATAAGTTTGTTTTACAATAGTGCTGCATAATAAGTCATCAGTGATAATGCCATGCAACTGTGCTCCTGAGCTGCTCACCATGTTAGCCTGTGGCTGCAGAACAAGACGGGCTTGTTTCTTTCTCTGCTTCCTGTAGTAGTTTTCAAATGTTTCTCGGTCTCCCTGCAAAAACAGAAAAATGCAACTTACTTAAATAACTGCTACAAATGTAACTGTTAATGACAAATGTAACTGTTAATGACAAATATTCACAAAAACTACAGTTATAGTGAAAAATGTGGTTCATACAAAAAGACTCCATGCTCAACTTGGGCTTTTCCACTGAGTGGTATCTGCTCAGCTCTTTACTCGGTTGTTTTGGTTTTCCATTGGGGATTGTACCAGGTGTCTGGCACAGTTTTCGGTGTCACCTTCAGGGAGGTTCAAAGCAAGCTGGGCCTGGATCAAACGTAACATGGAGACACTGCTGACCCCTGAATGGTCTGCTGTCCTCTGAATGGCCAGAGTATCACAATGAGTCAGGGTATTGGGGTGGAAATGAAATGCCTCCTGTTGTTGGCACCGGGATGCTGTATGACATCCCAAAGTCTCCTCTGCTAAAGCACCCGTGACAGAGATGATTTCAGGCATATCCGCGCAAGTTTATAATTGTGTAGGCGTGTCGTCCACACAGAGACAGCGTTTTAGGCTCCTGAAAACATACATTTTTGATCATATTTAAAAAGATTCAGAATCAAATCAGAAAGTCCATGAATCTATTTTCGTGCACCTATTTTGAAATACACTTTTCATATTTGGAGTGATTTCTCAGCAGCAATCAGCTGGTTTCTCTCCCACAGCCTCTCTCTGCTTTCTCTGAGCAAACTGAACAGGGGGTGTGTTGTTCCTGGTGTGTCTCCACACCTCTCTAGTTTTGAAATTAAAATTTTTTGCAATTTGAGCCTTTTTTGTTTTGTTGTAGGTTGTCTGCAGTGTATCTAAATGATTGTAATTAGTTGATACAAACATTTCAAATACATGAGCTGTATATCTTAAACACATTTAATTGTGCTTTTTGTGTCAAATCCTTTCATCGAGCCTTTAAGTGCACGGAAGACAGAAGCAGACACTAAAAAAAATACCTGTTTACAACAAATGGGAAACAAATTCTATATTGTGAATTGTTCATTTTGAATCAGCTGCTACCCAACTGTGAACCCTAACTGACTGAAAGATTCACACCTCTACTGGACTGGAATGCCTCGATTTTGACTGTAACTAATCAACGACTGGACTAAATTTCCATTTCTTTAAGCTTTCGACAAAAAAGAAATTTTGGTGTTTAATTACACTTTGAAAATAATTGCCCTGATGTACCTTGAGGGTCATCTTCACGTTGTCTAACTTAGAGGCCATCCACATGGAGCTAACTTTAGGTATATTTAATTGTACAAGCGTTTTGTCCCAACAGATGTGGCGTTTCAGGGTCCAGAACAGGTCCCAGAATGGATAAATCTGAAAACGTCGACCTTGCGTTTCAGTGTGGACAACAAATAAGTGCATCCGATAAAAAATAGCTGTCTTTCATCCAATGAATAAAAGTTAACCTGGTTAAAACACATAGCTGGCAACTTCTCCACTGTCTCCAGCACAGGGAAGACTTCTTATCTGATAGGGAGGCGTTCTGTGCATGTGATGTCATAGGAAAGCTATCAATACTTGTTGCTATATTTCAACAAGTGAAGCACTGTGTGGGTGTTTGTAAAAGAAAGAAAGTGCTGAACACTTACCAGTACTGTGTAAATGTGTAAACACCTGTAGACAGGTGAGAAGTCCACCAGGTCCTGAGCAGTTAGGATCTGTCAGACAAAGAGAAGGAGCATGATAACATGAATTCAGCAGAGATGGGTACATTAACCAAAGATGGTAGAGAGAAAACTACATTTAAAAACAAACAATAATATGGACAAAAAGAACAAAAAGAGATGATGGAAACAGGATATCATCGGAGTGATTTCCTGCAACACACCCTCCTGATAAAACCAACTCCATAGAGACACAAGTCACGACAAATAAGGGGGAGCTTGGAATGCACATCAAATGGTCGTGAATAATCATGATCCATTAAAAGTACTCAACATAAAACAAGTAAGACAGAAAGAGAGCTGGCTGCTAGAAGCAACCCTCATCTCCTTATGTTGCAGTCTTTGACTTATATGTACCCCTTTCAGACTGGCCAAAAAATCTGTTTAAACCCGGTAGCAATCAGCCTCCTGTTGGCAGTTTGAAAGGGTTTAATCGCAATTGGAACCGGGTCAACTGACCCTGCAAGAGACACGGGTTTTTATCGGCTCGCCTCCGATCAGCTTCAGTAGGAACATCACACCCAGGTCAACCAGCTAATTAACGGATGACGGTGGCGTAACGTACCCACAACATAACATCGCACCCATCTCCTCAGTCTGTAACTTACGTGACTCTGCCGTTTCAGCAACAAATTCCATCCGCCTTCGTATCATCAGCACCGAGTTTGTACATTTTTACAAAGTACAGAAAACTGTGTCCATGTCTTCCATGCTCCTTTCCATTGTTTACGTGGTCCTGTTTCGTCACGCTGATGATGTCATCAACGTGATGACATCAGCTTGATGCACCAGAGGAAAAAAACAGCCATGCAGCTCGTCTGCTGGCAGTGGTGAAGGAGTCACTTGCTGATTGTTAGCGGGTTATCCCGTGTTGAAAAATCCCATTGACCCGCTAATTTTAGTGTGAAAGCGGTATTAGTGTCTCCATAGCAGAATCTGTATCTGTCATGGTGTCTCAGCATTTGCTTAAAACATTTGAGGTGATCGAGGACTCAACAGAAAGATATAACATGAGTTTCAAATGAACTGAAACCTTTTTATATAAAAATTATAAATATTGAACCTTTAAAGTAAACGTAGACGAGTATATGCTAGATACAAAGCATTCACTCACTTACTACGCATCATGCAAAAAGTCTTACTTCCACAAAAGAACTTGAGTTCTGTTTTTGTGCCTAATAGAAACTGTAGATTAATAAGCAAATAGTGTCCTGCTTCAATTTAACGGTCAGGGGATTAGTGCTGGGAAATATATTGATTAAATGGATTAATTCAAATTATTTTCTGCAGAAGTTTAAAAATTAAAAATCAAGATTTTTTCTGGACTTACTCCAATTGCAAGTTGTTGCAATCTTTGAAAATATAAATATTAAAAATGTACAGTTTTCATGATGGAAGACCTGTCAGGTCTTAAACAAGCACATTTTTAGGCTAATATTTGTTTTTAAAATAAGATTAAATATTGATCAGAGAGTTCCATGTTGATATGCTGTGAAAATAGCTCAGCTTTGAGTGTTCATGTAGACGAACTACATAATGAACATTTTAACTTTAAGAGGGCAATTCTGTTTGGTTTAGGAACAAATGTTGGCAACATAATGCAAAACTTGATTCATGTCATTTTTGTGTCACTTGGAGTTTTTTTTCTTTTTTCAGAGGGAAAAAAATTGATTAAAAACATAAACCGAGGGTTGTTGGAAATAATCTGGGATTTTTTAGGCCATATCGCTCAGCCCAAGGGATCATTGAAGGTTGCTGTTATTATTCCTGAGTTTTTGTTCAAAACATTTTTTAAGGCTTTTCCTCTATTTTAAAGGTGCAGCTTTTCTTTCCTTAACTGTAGACACATCTGATGCCACCAAACAAATCTTTTCTGTAATAGAACATGGAAAATGTGGAGGAGTGAGCACAGATAAAGCAGAAAAACAGGAGAAAAACCAAGAAAAAGCCGGTGTTGCGTGTCTCTAAATCAATCAATCATCAATTTTTTTCCTGCACCAACAACAGTTTAACTCCAGCGTGTCTTGTTTATTTCAGCACTGCAGCACTCACTCTGGGTGAAATTTCGACTATTTATCCATGTAAAAGCACACATCTTACTGCCTTCAAGCTGATCCAAGGACACAGATAACAATGCACTCAGAGCTCCATTACTGACCAAACACACAACCATAACACCCATTGTTTACCAAAGCTTTTTTTGTCTTTTCAGAGTTGATGTGCTCAGATCTAAAATCATGACGGGAGGAGCTGAAGCTCATTCTCACGGTAACAAATGAAAGAGTGTGAGTGAGGAAAAGAGAGACAGAAGATCGCTTAAATGATCGATGTAAAGGTTGTTGATAATGAAAATGTGTTTTTAAAATAAAGAAAAGTCAAAACTAAACCTCAAATTAAAATTCTGATCATATCTTATTTTAAGCATGAGTTTTCAGACTGAATGTATTAACTTTAAATATAATACTTTTTGACATCGAACAACAAGATATTGTCATTGTTGTATATGTATATTGTTTGGTTGTGTTTTTGTTCTTTGCGCTTATTGTATATCTTGTATATTTCGTATATTTTTGATATATACCCAAATCAATTTTGCTCAATTTTCTACCTTTTTTTTTTTTTACTTAATTTTATTCCTACTGACCCTTTATTTTTAATTCTATTCTAATGATATGTTGAATTTTTTTGCACCAATTCACCAAGTCAAACTCCTTGTATATGCAAATGTACTTGGCAATAAAAACAAATTATAATTTAGATTCAGATTCTGAAGATAAAAGCATTTGTTCATTATAATATTGCTGCTATCTAAATACCAATTTGTCAGGCTTATTTAATGACCCCAGTTCAAAAGACTTTTTGCTGCACTGAAGTTTAATTATTATGATACCTGTTTGGTCTAAAACATAATTACTTCTCAGAGAGACTTTGAAAAAAAAAAGGTCTCCCTCCAATAGAAAACCTCCCTCATAAGGCCTGGCACTCTCTGTAATTTATAAATAATGGCCCCTGTCTATGTTTAAGGATTCACTGTACTTTACAACAGTCCATGAAAATAAAGATTCAAACACTTTGTAGTTTAAGTACACAAATAAAATCAGTTTTTATACCCACTACACACAGTATTCTCTTACCTCTTCATCAGCTTCCTCCTCATCTCCTGAGTATTCCTCCATGAGGCCGTTGTGTGCGTGTGTGTGAGTTCGACCGTTGAGGGAGTACACAGGTTTGGTGTAGTGGTCTGTGCTGACCTGCTTGGCTACTGCACTGTTGAAAGTTCTGTGCTGCTGTGCCTGAGAGGGAGAACACAAACACATAAAACACGAACAGATTAATGAGCCGAGAATTTCCACCATGTATGAGGGATTTGATAGAAACAAACCCTGGTACCTGTCTCATGGCAGTCTCTCCAACCTTGTCGGAGTGTTTTCTGATGCTCTCCAGGAAGTCTTTTAGGTCGGACATGGAGATCTCCTTGATCTCCTCTCTGAGTTTGGGCAGGTTTTCAGCCATGATCTGACAGAACCTGTACTGACTGACTCTACAGGAGAAGAAACAGAACCAGTCATGACAATGACACTTTATATAGAAAGATTTCATCTAACTAGATTTATTAAGATAGTTAAAAAGGATGAATCAACTATATACTACACGACTATTTACATGAAGCAAGGGCAAACCAATGTAGGGAAGCAGGAAGTAATATCCAGGAAAACTCTTTCCAGGTAGGAAGATGCAAGTAGAGGAAATTACACTGTACGACCAGCAAGTGACCGGTGCATTTGTTGCAAATCAGGTGAAGTGGCTGTGACATCTTTTAGGCTCGCAAGAAGGTACTTTACTGCTCTATTTTGAAAAATATCTGAATGTTTACAAGCACACGCATCAATAGAGAGGGAAAAAAGTTTTGTCTAAGACTAAAGCTGTTGCTTCATGAACTGTTTCCCCAGCCTTCTGTCTATTTCATATTTTTGGTCGCCAACTAATGTGCAACTTTTGAGATGCATGTGTGAAAACAGCTTTGGATGCTCTATGATGACTTGGTAACATTGATTAAAAAGGATTTTAGACTTACTATGAGCTATTCATGTGTAAAATTTAAACACCAAGTCTGTTAAGAGTTAGAGCCTGCAGTGTTTATTATTAATGAAGGACATCACAGTAAATGAAATGATTTCAGCTCTAAGGTGAGGACAGTAATAAATATAAACAGGTGTTTGACTTCAAATCTATCACTGTGTTCAAGTGTTCGTGAATAAGCCTACATTGGAAAATCCTACCTGGGAATGTAGACCTTCTCCAGCTGCTCCATGGTTTTTAGTGCAGCATAATATCTGCAGAGACAAAAAAAAGGTACAGCTCTACATAACTTGCAATAAAAGTACACTTTGTTAAATTAAATTGAAGACTTTTTCAGACCTTTTGGTCCAAAATAAAAAGTCATCCAAACATACACTGTGGAGCATCCACACCTTTCCTGGTTCTTCGTGAGACCTAACAGCTCTAATTGCCAAAGTCTCCAAATTGAATGCTTGTTGCAGTTTCTGCAAGTTACCTCGTTTTAATCGTTGTTTCTCAAAGCCTACCACTTCATGTGTTTTTTATGCAGAGGCCTCGTGGACTATCTGCCTACTCCTTTACTTGTGTTGATAATTTGCTTATGGAAAAGTTGTATACTTCTGGACAAGCTGCAGTGAATGTCATGGTCATATTCATTTTTGATAACTGCCAGGGTATTTTCACAGTCACTAATGTTCAAAAAACTCAAATTTTCATATACAGAGAAACCCTGATAGGGCTGTACTCCCTGTTTGAGATGCTCTGTTAGAGCTTTTGCCACTTTAAGGCTCCCTTTATTTACCATTTGGGCGTAGCCTGCTTTGATTGGCCAATTCTGTGTGGGGATCATGATAATTCAGCACTGCTCAGTGCCATGTTGTCAACAACTCTGCATTCACTCAAACATCTAACTCTGCAACGGGCTTGCTACCGTGAGCCAGTGGGCCAAAGCAATGGTAGGACAACACACTGGCAGGTCTATTCAGGGGGCTGGAGGAAAAAGCTGTTTTAGGGGTGCCTTTCTGATGCAAAGAGGGGGCGAGGGAGAGGTCTTACTGGTATGGACATTTTGTTTTGTCCACAGAGGTGTTTTTAAGGTGGAGAAGGCATATTAAACACAATAAAGGGCATAAAACCTTAAAAAGCATATGGCCTCTTTAAAAGCAAACCCACTAAAAAGAAATTAATATATTACGTTAACTAGACTGTGTCAATCTGATTAAATATTTGGACATTTCTTCTTCAAAGTTCAATCTAAACTTAAGACCTCTCCCTGCTATAAAAAACAACAGACTGTTTAACAGATGAAAGTCAAAAAATGCCTTATTTTGAGGCAGGTTTGTAAGAAGTTGCAATGTTTTAAGCCTTTATTTTTCGATGATAATACAACAGCAAACCAATTTGCTACTGTCTTGGGATTTTTTATATCCTAACAAAAAAAAAAAACAGGGAAGTGTGGATCCTCCCCTGCTTGTTCATCTAAATGTCTTACAGGGCAGGGCTGTTTGTTTTCCTTTCAGCCTGCAGCAGGACACAGGGGGTTCACTAATGGACAGAGAGCAAAAGGGAGAAACATGAAGGTGACGTATTATTTTTCCCTGTGTCAATCTGATCCTCAGCTAATGGTGGTGCTGCTGAGAGAGTCACGTGTAAAAACCACAGAGTCATACATATACAGCCATCTCGGTATGCGCATACACAGTCCATCTCAGACCTTTACACCTGCTTGTGTGCTCTTCCATACACACTTGGAAGTCATCTGTGGGATGGTTGCTGCTTTTCACATATTGTGGAGATAATTATTTCTTTCCTGCATCAATCTCATGTGCACTTTTTATCCCGTACATTCTTTCAGTAAAAGATAAAGAAGTCAGACATAAGTGGTGCTGGGAGGGGGTGAGAGCTACCATGACTGCTCAAAGTTGCAGTACAGTTGCAGTTATTGGATGAAATTGTGAAACCACGCAGAGCACATGAGGATATCGTGTCACATTGCACGCCCACTGTCCACACTGTCCACATCTGTTAAATATTTAACTCAATGCCCCACCTTTCCCTTGTAAAAAGTACATCAAGAGCTTTAAGTCTGCAGGTCTAGAAACAGGCGTGCAGTGCTATGTATTGATGAATGGTGGACTTACACACTCATGACTACACAGCTGTCTGTGAGCCAAATAAAGTTACTCCCTCTGTGTTGAAAGTGAAAGTAAATAATTTCACTCACTAAAACAGATGAATTCTCCATCATCCCCACTATGTTTAACATAAAAGTCACAGAAAACCAAGAAAATCCCTACAATGCCTCTATAAAATCCCTCCTTCCCATATAGAGGGAAAAATGGAAATAGGGCTATGAGGCAGAAATGCCATGCCACATCGTTCACAGGCAGTTAAGACACTTAGATATGATCTCATGCTATTAGCCTGATTTTGTCGCTGACGTTTCCTTACATCGCATTCAGTTAGGACATGGTGAAAGACTTCTACAGGATGTGGTTCTGGGTCCTCAGTTATTTTATCACAACTGATTGAGGGGGGGGAATTGTACTATTTTATTCACATTTGTCACACAAAGCTTAGGACCTTATAAAGGTCCATTTATACTCCCTTTACATACAAAAATGTAGACGTCCTTTTAAAACGACGTTACCGTCTCTGCTCACATACTTCCATGCATCCTTTCCGTTGGTATTACTGTTAACCAATATATCCACCAGGGGGGCAGCCCAGAGAAAAAGTTTATGACAACAACAAACTAAGAAACAACATGGCGACTGTGAAGGAGGTATTGGTAATATACTGTAGGCAAAGTATCACACAGATGTTTGTAATTTCTAACTAACTCGCAGAGTTTCTCTTCAAAAAGTTCCGCCATTATTATTTCTTCTTCATGTCTCACTAGAGCTACGTAATGAGTAGTAACAGCAACATTGCCTCCATAGTTTTCAGTGGTACTGCTCCGTTTGACCGTATCCTTAAGCGTTATGGAAGCATGCAGAAATATGGATGAAATGAATGCAGAGCACGGACAGAAGGCTCCATCCATATCCATATTTAACATTGAGCATAAATGGGCCTTAAAACTTGATAGCAGTACAAATAAGCTCAAATGCTGTCAACCTTTGGTTTCTTAAAAATGACAAAGCAGGTTCTAATCAGATACTGGTTTTCATCCCCATCCCTACTGAGCAATATGCTGCCTGTAAACCAAGTTTCTATAAAAGAAAAAGTAACAAAGAAAAAAATTATATTAAAAAAACAGACCACAGTTCAGTTCTGAAGGATCATACTGAGTTACAGACCTGTTTATCTAAATGAAAGCATCTTCCAAACATGACTGGGTTGTGTTGTCTTCTTCAGCTACCGGCTGATTGACTGGTTTCTCACGTTTTTACTTCCCCACGTTTTCTGACAGGGTAATTAAAGAACATGTTTGTCTAATGCATCGCATGCAGTACTGTGGGATACCTTTTCCTCAATGCCCATTCAGCTTTCTAAGTTATAAAGATTTGGAGGTCTTTCATAGTTTGCACACAACACAAGGGTTCAGCTTGGGGTCAGTGTGCTGAGCTCCCATCATTAGGCTGATAGGCAGGCTGTGAAGGGATCTAATTGGTCGGTCAGTGAGTGTAAAATGTGTTGTATACACATGAACAGAAGACAGCCTCATGAACTGTACAGTGAAAAGGTTTGTCAGAGTGCAGAGCATCAGGATGGAGCTCACAAAGGCTGCAAGTGGCAGGACGGTGAAGAGAATGTGACCTGGGCACCAGCACATACAGTTCGGATAGAAAAGTGCATTTGTGCCATGCAAATCCTTCTAATTCATAGGATGTGTATAGACTCTGTCATTAGTCAGCATGGTCTAATTGCCTTGGATTGGCTGTGGGCTGTGAAAGAGCTGCAGAGAGGCGGCCTTGTTGTGAACAAGGGCACACTGAGGGTCAATTGTCCTGCCAGTGAATGGCTGCTTCCTTTGGTACACAGTAATGAACAAGAAAGGGTCATTATTTTCCTGTTCAAAGTGAACCCCCCTCTCCACTTCATACAGACAGGCATGTCATTTACTGCCAAACATGAAGTTCATGGGGTAAAAATGAAGTTCAATCAAACCGGCAGAGCAGTGGACGGGCCTGAGAGTGAGCCAGAAATCAGTTTTGATTATTAATTTGCTGCTTAATTTGACAGGACAGAAATTGCGGGCACTGGTTTTTGATTATTGACGAAAGCAACTGATTACCTGTTAGCAAAGCAGTGTCTCACTTTCTAGATCAGGGGTGTCCAAACTATGGCTCTGGAGCCAATTGCAGCTCGCTGTTTTCATTCAGTCAACGGCAATTTCCAAAGTGTAGAATTAAACATGGCCCACATTAAAACAGGAAGCTTGAGCTTCACTTATAAATAAAGAAAGATGGATTAAGGCCTTCACACACCAAGGGCGATGCAAACAAACAGCACGAAATTGTAAATATTTCTGAGGAGATTTTTGATGTGTTTCTCTATTTACATAAAATGCAATGCTATTTTTGTATATATGTTGTGTACATTCTAATAAAAAGAAATAAAAAAAAATCGCACCACAGAAGCCAAAACAGGCCCAAAATCAAGTGACAGTGACCTGGGGCTGATCGAAATTTAACAGAAAGTAAATGGATTCTTAAGGACCAAGTGTTCATAACAGAAGAGGCCCATGTATGTACTCATCGTCGACTTACTGCAGTACCAATACTATCCTTCTCCATCTATTGTCTTTAAATTCATTATCCAAATCGTTTTAAGACTTTTGGACAGATAAATAGGGCTGCTGCGATGCAAACACACCATTAAGTGGGCCACCATGTTGAATGTTTTGACTGAATGTGACGTACATGCCAACAAGTGCTTTCATTGGTCAGATGTGGGCTTAAGTGACATTAGAAAAATCAACCCCTGTTCAAGAAAAGCTCCTTTTCTCTCTTCAACATCCTGTCACTGGTGTGTAAGCTTATATTGACCGTGTATAGGCTCAGAAAAGTAATATTTCATTGAAAATTATTCACGTGAATAAAATCACTTCTGGTGAACAAAGGCTTTTACAGCACAAAAACCAAGACTATTCATTTGTCCTGCTACCTAAGAAGTTTTTGTTGACTGACTACTCAACAACACTGTTAATTCAACAGAACCTGTATTGACAGGAGGACTTGCTGACCTGTTGTCTTTTCAACTGGTCCTTAAATCCAATGACATAAAAAACTCTCACCATAGCCCAACCTGTTTCAGCATCTCCTGATCTACCCAATCACAGCGACTGAAAACGCCTGTGTGAGCGTCCAGGGCCTTTGACCCTTTGGCTGGCATTGTAACCGTGCGGTTGACCTTTTGCCACCATAAAAAGACGATAAAAAAACGTATCTATGATTCCTCAGAAAACTAGGTCATCTGCTACATACCTAAATTTTGCTCTCTGATATGTTTACCTTCAAAAAACAAAAATTAAGTTGCAGAAATAAAAGAAATCCATTAATGCCCCTTAACGGGAAAGCCAACCAGCAGGTTGGCCTGCATATCTGCTACCTGATTGGGTAATCTGAAAAATAAAAGCTGAAATGTTGCTAAATGAAGAGGAAGGAACACAATTTTACCAAGGAATAATTTGCTGCAAATGAATTTCTCAGTTTGGAAATCAAACGGATAAAGCATGCAGCACCGACCATCTTTCTGTACTTGAGAAACTTTGTTTAAATCAGTGATACTTTGGGCAAATGGTAAAGAAGTGGTTACCTTTTGGAGTCCAGCTGTTCCTTTAGTTTGCTGTACATCTCAAGTACTGCAGAGGAAAAGAGCATTATTAGGAAAGACCAGAAGTTATATCAAGTACATTATTCATTTTTAACTTTTCAGAACAATTTCTCTTAGAAAACAAAGATGCATGGGTACTATGTCAAAACTGCAGAGCATCGTTGATATGGGGGAGGTGAGGTGCCTGCGCAGATCCCAAAGCATACCAAAAGACAACATTCACCCCAGGCAAAAGATACCGAAGCATCCACGGGACCACCAGACTGCAGAGCAGCTTCTTTCCACAGGCTGTGAGATTAGTTAATACACCATCTGTACTCCTCCATGTCTATAGGTTTTGTTTTCGTTACCTACGCCAAGGAGGCTATGTTTTTACCTGTGTTTGTTTGTTTGTTTGTCTGTCTGTTTTTTAGCAAGATTACACAAAGACCACTGGACGGATTTTGCTAAAATTTTCCGGAGATGTTGGTAATAGCCCACCTTAAAAATGATTAGATTTTGGTGGTGATCCAGATAACTGCCATTAGCAAAAATCGTTTTTGTCCAATAACTGTCTAACTAATAAAGATATCAACATGATTCCAAGTGCTAGGTGTGGGTTTTCAGGGTCGAGGAATCATATTATGATGGTAACTTCATAAGCAGTCAGTTGACAGATCAGGAGTGAGCCATTATTTAATCTCATTTTGCAAGCTGTTGTATAACGACAAATAAACTATCCTTGTATCCTTGTTAAATGAAACACACAGCAGTAAAGCTACTTGTATTTCAGCTCAACAGGGGCCTTGAGCATGTTGATGGCCTTGACCTCTGATTCTGTGTTACAGTACTTCCTGCATCATTCCAAGTGCCAATGGTATTCACAGAAACTCTTTCCCAAATAAAAATTTTAGCATTCAATCAAATTGTATTTGAAAAAAAAAGATTCAGAAAATCCATGAATCTATTTTCATATACCTATTTCAAAATATACTTTTCAAATGTGAAGTGATCTCTCAGCAGTGGCCCTGAGCAGCAATGAGCTGGTTTCTCTCCCACAGCCTCTCTCTCCTTTCTCTGTGCAAACTGAGGTATGTGTTGTTCCTGGTGTGTTTCCACACAGATTTTTCCTCTCTAGTGAACCTATCTGATGACACAAGCAACCCTATGAGCAACAGATTTGAAAACCTGGAGTTAATTTGCTTATGAAGCTTATGAAGAAATGTGCATTAAATGCTGTCAGAGAGCTATAGCGCACAATTAAAGAATGAATAGGTCTACAGAACAAAAAAAACAGTATGTTTTTAGAAAGTTTCCATTAAAAATCATAATATATATTGCAGGTACTTTTCTACACTTTAATCAGTAAGAAATAGCAATTCCTTTTTTCAATCAAAAGGATCAAAAGTATTCAACATTTTCATAATCTTACTTGACAAATGTATTAGTATACTGCTTGCTTTGGTATATGTTATTTATAGAAAATCTACTTCAATCAATGTGAGCACTGCAGCAGAGGTACCTGGTATACAGAGCTGCAGCTTCTCCACTGTGGTGGCCATGTTTCTCTGCTGGATGCGACAGCGAATCACCTCCTCTGTCTGAGCGGTCACCTGAAGAATGAACACATGAGACACCTCTGAGATTATATCAGTGTATAGCCCCACCAACAAAATTAAACACACTAATTTTTCCTTTAAAGTTTGCATGCATGGTTATTTAGCCTTACCTCCCGTCCAGCCTCCTGCAGTCTTCGATTAGTGTCTGTAACCTGACCCTGTTGACAGGAAAACAGGCATCAGTTTGACAGCACAGCTTTAGTATTTCTACTTAACAACCAATGCCCCTTACACAAGTAAAACACAGCAATTAAACGAAATATAGTGAATGTCAATATATTTCTTGATTAATTCTACAGCATTAACGCTGGAAACCTGCTTTTCAAAGACCAGAAATAACAAGCAAAGTCACTTTCTATAGTGCACAAACAAGAAAGCAGTACTGCAGTTCAGTATCACATTTGTGCGACTAAGACACTGTCAGAACATCATGTTTGCAGTGCCCATGGATAAACGTCAGGACCAAAAAGGTCCAGGACAAGCGTTGTCACCAAGTTCCACCAGTGTTAATTTTGTTGACTAATTATTTTCATCATAGTTTTTGTATACAAACTTTTTCCCCTGACGAAAACTAGACAGTAACGAATAAAAACAAGTGCATGTGGACAAAAACCAAAACCAAATTCACTGACATTTTCATCAACAAATAAAAACTAGAATAAAATGTTTGACAGAGACTAAATCCAATTAGACCTAATTTCATCATGTAGAAAATAGGAACAAGTTAGGAATATATCCAATCACAGCTACTTTGGTTGTGTGGAAAGGTTGGATGAGTTAAGAGGGACATCCAGTCACAGCTGTCTTAGCTTCATGGTGGTGGGATAAGTTGGGGAGCGATCCAATCAGAGCTACTCTCTTTATGAACTGATATATTCATGTAGAGCAGGTTCACTGTTTGTTGTCAGTTCTGGTATTGTAACTGAGATGCTCTGCCAGGTAGCCTTAATAAAGGTGACTGCATTTCACACGAAAGTTAAATTTGTTTCTGTTAATTTATTCATTCAAACTTTACTAGCATTCAGTAAAAGGTTATTAAGTGCTCATTTTATCCAAGTGTAAAACATGACTTCAGAAATTCAAGGAAACATAAAAAATGCCTTACCCTTTACACTGCATATTTTAGTCAACTAAATTTACAGTAGATTTTTGTCGACTAAAATGTTGTGAAAATTGTCAACTAAAACTAGACTAAAATTAAAACAATTTAGATGATTAAACTGTGACAAAAACTAGACGATATTTAGGCAAAATACTAAAATTAAAACTAAGTTAAAAAGTGTTGTCAAAATTAACACTGAGTCCCACTTGTGAAAGCCAAACGCCTCAAAGTATGTGGACATGGGCTCACACTTCACCTGGAACACTAAGTAATTTGTGCTTATCCTGCTCCTCAGTTACTTATGACTGGTAGCATGCTGTAGTCACTTGAGTCAAAATCATGCATTTTTAGTTCGGTTTTAGTGAAGTTAGTGTTTGTTCCTTCTGGAGACTGAAGATGTGACCTGCTGATGAGAGGAAAGCTGCGGGTTGTTGGTGGAAGGATACATAACCCCTACGCCACAACACAGAATAGTTCAAATACAGGGGCATTGTTGAGGAAAAGTGAAACCCTGTAAAAGTTATTACAGTAGCTTCTGATCAATACCAAAGTTGTTTTTGTGTAGTTTTAGCCTAAAAGTTGGGTAATTACAAGGCTTTCGGTGGCACCATGTACTGTACTATGTATCACCTAGCTTCCACAATCGGCGATCTCCCCACAGGAGCAGAGCTGGCCAATTGCTGTATTGATGGTTATATTTTCTAGTGCCATGGGCCTCGAGCAACGTCTCTTCAAAGAAAACGAATTGTCCCTTAAGTTTTTGTCCTAAATGTGGATTTATTTTCTTACTTTCTCTTAATAAATACTTGAATTTCAGGACATTTATTCCCCTCAAAAGTTAAAAAGTAGGAGCTACTGTATGAATATCTCAATCTTGGATCAGCTTTTGTGTCACATGTCCATCCATCCCTCTCCGCTCCCCCTCTCCTTGCCCTCCCTTTCCCCTCTCTACCTCCCTCACTGCAGCTGCTCAGCCTTGAAATCAGCTCATTGTCCATGAAGGGGCAGGGACAAAAGCAGGCAAATTCAGATTAACCAGGCAGCAGGGACCTGAACCCATCAGTGGAGCACTGGGCCTTTCATGGGGTTTAATGGCTTGTGACAGGCCTTTTCTCACAGATTCAGTGACAAACTTCTCAATTCTGGAAGAGGATTTTTGAACTCTCGGCTCTTGTCACACAGCTGAGAGCCATGACCCAAATGACCAGTCGGCTTTTTGATGACAGTCCTTTCAACAGGGAGGCTTCCAAACAAGCGGGACCGACTACATAATCACTGTCTCTTTTTTTACTAAGCACGGGTGACGCACCACAGCATGGCTGCCTGATTTGATGAGGTCTTGTGTCTCTCAAACTGGAGATGCCTCTGACCTCTAATGTCAAAGTTAATTAAATGCAAATTTAAATTCAGAGTAGCAGTGTTGACTAAAAATGTTTTAATAATACCTTATATAGCTTTAAATTAAACTCAATTTAAAGTCAAATTATGCAGAGTTCGACATGTACATGTCTAGATCAGTTAAAAAAGACTAATCCTATTTTTTGTTTCCTCTTTAGTTGGGCACTCTCCAGTAAAAATAAATATTCAGTTGTTAAAACTAGGGGAATATTCAATTCTCATTGTTGTAACAGCCTGAGTTAAAGTGCCGGCCGCCATGACATAGCTTCCCTTGCCATTGAAACATTGGATGCTCCACAAGGAGGCAGGAACTCCAACTGGGAGTTGTTTTGTGTCTGTAGCTCATTCAAGTTTTCTTGCTGCTTTTTAGGATAAACTTCAAATAGTCTCTGCGGTCTATAACACATCCTTGTGCAACTCTCTCCCTTATCACACAACTCCACCAACTACATACATCCCCCAATCCCCATCTCCCATAACAGTGCAGCCCCACGAGACATTTTTGACTCCCACGTCAAGGTCAGACATCACAATTTTTACATGATTATAGCCCAATCCAACAGTCTTAGGGTTTCTGAGCCTGTTAGCCACGAAAACAGGTCGCTGTGTCCTAATAAATGACAACAAAGGACGACTCGGGGATGCCTCATGACTCAAAGACAGAAAGTCTAGCAGGTTTGATTTTTGTCCTGATTCCTCCTTGCATGTTAGCATACATACTCCTCTGCAGGTTGTACAATACTCCTTGGTATGGTTCAAACTACAAACAACTTTACTTGTTTCTACAAGATTTAAATAACGCATTGTTCCAATCACATGCTGTCTGTTCACTGTGCTAGTTTACTTCCATGTAGCTGAGAATCATGAATTAACACTGAACACGAGGGGAGTTCTGTCACAGTTTTATCATAGAATTTGGCTGGCGACTGGGACTGAACGATTTTAAGAAAAAGATCTTATTTCGATTTTTCTGGCAGATATTGTGAATTCAATTTGATCCGCGATTTTCTTCAAATCAAGCTTCAGTGCAATATTCACACTGTTTACAGTACAGACAATGGTATGGATATCAATGATCAAAAGCACATAACACATTATTTATCACCTAACATTGAAGATAAATAATCTGTTATCATTATTTAAGGGACACTCCAACTTCTACTCCTAAACAGAGACTTTGTGCCAGTAACTTCCATAAATGCAAATTGCCTGCAAATTTGCAAAATAGTATGTGTAAAATAGGGTGCAAAGAGGGTGTTACTAATATCCTCATTGCACGCAACCCTAGTAAAAGCACAATGTGCAAATCACTTCTAGCATTATTTTCTGCATTATCAATTTTGTGATGAAGTGCATGAAGTGAAGTGTATGGATTCATATCTAAATCATAATAAATCCAGTTATTATGGTATTATCACATATAAACTTTAACTATCTGCAACAAGTATATAACTTTTAGAGCAGTACATTTTTAGGCAAGTTGCCAAAGCCAACGTCATTTGCTTCTGGCTTTTTTTTTTTTGTTGTTACTGTGTTGCTTGTTTTTGCTGTTGTTAGCTTTTTTTTAATTTCTGGTATTATTCAGAAATAAAAAGATATCCTCAATACATGTCAAAAATTAGTCGCCATCATCACAAACAAAGATGAGAATTTTTGAGCAGTTATGCATTTCTTTTCTGGGACTGAGTTTCTCATTTGGAGGGTATATACCCCAGGATGCCTGGAAAAGGGTGTGATCCCACCTTGATTTTATTTTCTTAAATGGTCATTTTGTAGGGCAAAGCAGTGTTAACTTCGTTGACTAATTATTTTCATCATAGTTTTCGTCAACAACTTTATTCCCTGACAAAAACTAGACAGTAACGAATAAAAACAAGTGCATGTGGACAAAAACCAAAACCAAATTATCTTACATTTAGTCAACATATAAAAACTAGACTAAAATGTTTGACAGAGACTTAATCCAATCAGACCTAATTTCATCATGTAGAAAGTAGGAACAAGTTAGGAATATATCCGAACACAGCTACTTTGGTTGTGTTGAAAGGTTGGATGAGTTAAGAGGGACATTCAATCACAGCTGCTTTAGCTGCACTGTGGTGGGATACTGCATTTCACACGAAAGTTAAATTTGTTTCTGTTAATTTATTCATTCAAACTTTACAAGCATTCAGTAAAAGGTTATTAAGTGCTCATTTTATCCAAGTGTAAAACATGACTTCAGAAATTCAAGGAAACATAAAAAATGCCTTACCCTTTACACTGCATATTTTAGTCGACTAAATTTACAGTAGATTTCATCGACTAAAATGTTGTGAAATTTCATCAACTAAAACTAGACTACAATTAAAACAATTTAGATGACTAAATTATGACTAAAACTAAAAGATATTTTAGTCAAAAGACTATAACTAAAACTAAATTAAAAAGTGCTGTCAAAATTAACACTGCTCCAAAGGGAGCATGACAGATCAAAATTGTGATTAGGTCTTGCAGTGGTTAAGTTGGCATTTTAAACACTGTATTGAATATCTGTAATTAACATTTTTCCTACAATCAATTAGGTCATTTGTTTTTGGTCAAATGCTCGTTATTTTTAGATCATATTTAGCAAGCTAAACTGTCTAGCTGCTGACTCTCTTAGTCATGCAGTAGAGCACTATCTTTCTTACCATCAGTTTTTCTGCATCTGCTCTGACTTTGAGGAGCTCTGTGATGGCATCCACGAAACCTTGGTGATGAAAATTGCACATCTTTTCAATTTCACGGTCATGGTTCCTTATCCTGGCGTCCAGCTTCTCCATGAAACGTTTGTGGGCGTTGGGCTGGTCATCGTAAATAGACCTAAGACAGGCAAACAAAGGGAGAAGATAGAAATAACAGTTAGAGTGAAATGTTTAGCTCCCATCTGACATCACATTTACTCATTTTGCTAAGTGTTTGAGGTCCTGAACCACATCTATTAAACAATCACTTTTCTGAGAAGGTCAGCTTTGCAATATCACCATCACCAGTTTAAACACAATAGTTTGGTTCAGAGGAGTACTCTGTAGGGCATAACTGATGCCACTGATAGCTCAACCATTAAGTCACAGTGGCAGGTAAATAACAGGCTTAGAGTGATTTGTGAAAGACAACAGCTCCAACTTATGGACACTTCAGCCGCATTCACACTGAACGCGACCTGGGCGACCACTCTCTGTGTAAAGTCAATGTACGGCCGCGATGGAGGGGGCTAACCCTCCTGTGATGCAACGGACACGACAACCTGGTCAAGTTGTGTCGGTGTGTGATGACAACCGTGACTGTTTTCATTACAGCTCAGACTGACAATCCATGTCCCTGTGGGAACATTATTAGTGAGTACATTAGTTCCACCTAGACGGGACCGCAGAGAAATCACACACGATGCTGCTGCAGGACCACCAGCTGCAGTGTTTTGTGGTTGGTAGGTGAGTGAAAAGGATACAGTTGGAATAATGTCAGCTAATACATCCTATTATATGATATGATATGATCACAGTGAAACTGGAGTGGGTGTGACTTCACTGAGCAACGGCGACCGTGACAAAATTAGCTGTTTATGGACAGGCGATGCGAGTAAGAATCTGCATGTTGCAACCTGCCTACTCAACTTTCATTTTATTTTATTTTATTTTATTTTCGTTTTATTTATTTCTTTATTTTCATTTGTTTTATTAAAATTGTATTCTCTGATCTATTTTTAATGTCTTTATTTGATATTTCCTTCTACTACGCTGTGTATAAGAGCACCTGAAACTACCAACTTTCCCTTGGGTATTAATAAAGTATTTCTGATTCTGATTTCTAATCTAACTTGGGTGGGCGAAGCAATCTTGGTCACGAAGTTGCGTTCGGTGTGACACTCGGGCCAGTGACCCTGTGCTGTCCTGAAGCAGGGTTGCCAAGTCTGTTGCCAGTCTGCACCCACACTGCACCAGCCAAAAGTTACAGACGAACTGGATTTTGAGGGCTAAATGTGCGTTAGGGGTGTAAAAAATAATAATACACCAATATATCACTGTCCTTTGCAAATCAATACTGTATCAATGTTATATAAAGCAATATCAATTTGTCAGTTAATGATTTGTGGAAATTTGGGACATTTGTTTTGTTCTGTCGTTCATTCTCCAGCAACTATTTGGCAGCAGACATTTAGCCATCTGACACTCAGTCTCTTGTTGACATTTACTGCTATCATATCTGTCACTGGGATACAGGTAAGTTTCCCCGCATCGCAGGGACCATGTCTTATATAAATAATACCAATTAGAAACTGTGTTTTCCTGCATATGCTCTTGTGGGTTCTTATTTCTTTATCTTTTTTAGAATTAGAGTGTTCTTGCCAATACATACTCCTATTAATTCAATGGTACAGACTGTTTTGTGTGAGTACATCCTAGTTCAGCTTAGGCACAGTTAATTAGTTTGTTGACAAATCATTTATTTCCAAATATTCTTCACAACAAAAGTACTGGGCTGTCGGGCTGTACAGGGGATTTTACTATGAAACAACATATGAGGAAATGGTCCTGTGATTGGCTAACGACCAGTCCAGAGGGTACCCAGCCTCTTGCTCAATGTCAGTGGAATAAAGAAGTTCAGATACTGAATAGATGGTTTATCAGGAGATGGGACATTTTCCCTATCAGATTAATAAGACAGGAAATAAGTAAAACTAAAAACTACACAGGTGTAATGACAAAGCTACAACACACCATGGAATCATTCACAGAAACTGCAAAGATGGTCTTTATGTGATTTTATGCACAAACTTTGCCATTAAAGACTTGGTTTTAGAGATAGCATAATTCCTTTTCATTTTTAAATCTCACATATAAAACAGTTGCAGAAAAGAGTAAAAATGACCTCTGTATATATAAAATAAATTTCAGTTTGCACTGCCCAGCTATGGGAAGGTTTTTACTTTCTAAAATGTATGGTCCACACTGCATGGTGTGTTGCTATGTTATATTTGCACTGTGGCAGAAGGTGAACCACTAAGTGTTGCTAAATAAAAATAGCAAATCTGTCTGATTAACACTGTCTTTATGATTTACATTAGAGTACTTTAAACAGACAAATAAATTGACCTGTAAACACCTGAGTGAATGAAAATCAACATGACTGTGCAAGTGGTGAGGTCAAGGTGAGCAGCTGTTTGCACATCACTGTAAAGAAAGAGCCCAGCCGTGAATCACTCCAGTTCACTCTCTCTCACACACACAAACACTCACACACACGCTCCCACTCTCACACACAAACACACACCTTCAAACATTCCTGTCTGTCATATCCTGGCCTTCAACAGGCACAGATGGTCGTTTATTTATACTGTATGTATTAGTGTTAGAGAGATGTTCAGATTGAGCAACATATCAAGGTTATGTTGATAGCTTTGAAACAAGCCGTATCTAAAAGCTTATTTTAAATTTTAATATTCTGATTATTAAACACCAGTCCTTTACCACGGTGACAAAAATGTAATTTTTTTTTTTTTTTTTTTTTAAATTGTACTATTGTTATTTTCCATTCACAACAATCAATTACACAATTAACATTTGCCGACAACAACCCCCATCAACCCACCAACCCATCCACTACCTAGAGGGAGACCATTTTATCAGTCCATAAAGCTTTGCTACTTTAACAATAACAATGAATAAATAAAAAATATTTTCACTTCACAACTTCCATATGAACTCATAGCTGAGATATATCTGCCCCATTTCTGTAGGCATTTTGCTCCTTATTAGTCATCCTATAAGACATTTTTCATACACAGCCACTTTTCCTACCTCAGAGGTCAAAAATGTAATTTTTTTAAAACTTATATTTTTATTATTTTCCATTTACAAAACACAATTCTGTATAAACAATCAATTATACAATTAATATTTACAAACAACAACCCCACACCCACCCACCACAACCAGAGGGAGACTATTATCTCAGTCCATATGGCTTTCCATCATTAATAATGAAAATAAGTAAATAAAATAAAGTATTTACAAATCCCAACTTCTGCCCCACTCCTGTATATATTTTTGTGCTTTGTTAGTTATCCAGTAAGATATTTTTTCATACACAGCCCCTTTCCTACTTCAGAGGTCCATTCATCCAAAAATGTAATTTCCATACACCCAACATTGGGTTATCTAATGTTTTTAATCATCAACAATTGCTGCCAAATTCCTTCACAGTGCCAACCAATTCAAGATGTTTCAAATACAGTAGTGCAATTTAGATGGTGCTCTTTAAAAAAGCCCAAAATATGTATGAAAATCAGTAAGTTTCTGTGTTTTCTGTTTCTACTGGTCCTCTAAATCATGACAGTTTATCACTTTTAAAACTGCCCCAGCCTTGGTGACAGGGACATGATGTGAAAAGCTCTGAGCACGTATAATTGCTAAGTGTTGACAACAGACCTCCCACAGTAGCCACTGTGTCTTTAAACAACACACCTTCAGTGTAAACAGAATAAAAACGGCATCAACAGCTCACTCTGAAGGTATCACACACTTTAATGGAGAGGACCTGGCATTTAAACATATCAGAGGCTGGCTTTTTGAGTTTGAAAATGATGAATGATGATCCCTGACACTCACCACGGGCCTGACACACTGACAGCAGTCATGCATCTTAACTGAAGCAACAGCTCCATCTGGTGACAACACAGTGACAGTGTCAAGGACAGGTATGGCTCCATTGTCCTGCTTGACCATAGGTCAGTCGGGGTTGCAAAGAACCCAAGAGTTGTTATTTCCCACTTCCCCCTGACATTTTTCATATATGTAGAATAGGTAATACCACTTTGGAGAAATAATTGTGCGTGGGGATCATATATTTCTATACAGTGTTTTGACCATTTTCAGCTGCTGTACTTTCTCCTCTCGACATTACTTGCTCTCATCAATCCACCATGTGACTTGAGGCTGCCGCTGCAGGGTGCACTTGCTTGTTATATAGGCAGGTTAATGAAGCTTCAATCATGCAATCGCTCCCTGGTGGCTGTTTGATGAATGGTTGATTAGATATGTAGCAGGGCCTGCATTTTAAATGTAAATATCGCTGATGATCAGGTTAATTTAATCGAGGTAGCCAAAACCATGACGACTAAAATTCAATTAATTGTGCAACTCTATATTGACCACACAGTCATGCTGAGATTTTGTCACACGTGTCCAACGTTAACCAAGGTGTAAAAACCAGGGTATCAAGCAGTGCTGTGAGTCTTGATTAATTCTGGTCCTAACCGGTTAAATCTGTGCGCTTTTAAATTTTTATTTTAATTTTTAGTCTATTAAAAATAGAACTTGAAGGTCTTCATGGGCAAACTATCACATAAAAACAGAATTGAAATGAAAAACAAATGTACTTTTAAAAATGGTTTTCTAAAACTAAATGCAATAGAAAATAGCAATACATTAATTTTCTTCATTTTTTTTAAACATGTATGCTTGTTGAGGGTTATGTCAACAATGGCAAATGAAACCCAGCTATAGCAGAGTCAGCTGTTTGGCTGGCATCTGGCACTTTGGAAAGACCGATCGGACATGTTTATTCTGTGTGACACCCAAACTGTTTTAAATCTTATTGAGAAAGTCTTCGGTTGCTATATTAATTTTTTATTATTATTCCATAGTCATTTCTCCTTATGCCTGAAACACTTAATAAAAGTGACTTTTCCCATACAACAATGCTTTTAAGGCCCCTTTAACAGTTGTTTACTTAAATACTGACATTGAATGTTAAATAAAAAGAAACATGCATACTGACTAATATATGCTCACAATTCATTCTAGACACCTTGGTAGTTCTGGGTTGGACCCTCTTCTGCCAGCAGAACTGCCTTATGTCCTCACAGCATGGTTTCAGCAAGGTGCTTTCTCAGCTGACAGGAGTGGCACATAGTGTGGTCTCCTGCTGCTTTAGCCCATATGATCAATGATTTGTCATGTTGTGCAATTAAGAATAAGTGGATTTTGTGTAACTGTTTCCTTTCCATCATATTGAACCACTCCGGCTATTCTCCTCTGACCTTTGCTATCAATAAGGCAATTCCACTTTGGGTTCTGCTGCGAATAACCATTAATATTTTCTCTTTTTCATGACTAAACCCTAAAGATGTCTGTGCAGGGAAAATCCCATTACATAAGTAGTTTCTGAAATACCCACACAAATCTATCTGGCAACAACCATGCAACAGTCAAAGTCACTTAAACCACCTTTCTTCTCCAATCTGACGCTCTGGGGACTACTGAACTTCTTTTTTCTTTGATATCAAATCCCCTCAAACTGACTTTCCATTTAATATCACCTTTTCACAAATGTCAATGTAAGCAAGCATTTAACCATCACTAAACAAAACAGACCGTGAAGGAAATGTTGAGATAAAGACAAATGAATGGCAGTTACAACTGTTCCGACACATCCAGTGATGTGTTGTGGTTTGTAAATTTTCACGTCTGCCATCTAAGTCAAAAGTCAAAGTGAAGAGTCAGGGCACTTTTCCTGCCAGGACTTGATTTTAAACCACAGGAGAGAGGCAGAAAAACATCAGTCAGAAGATATTTTATCAATAACTGTGGATCATTGAGGATAAACGTTCATGGAAATCCCTTAAATGGCAGGTGCATGGAGCCTCAGGCCAGCTGATTTACATGTCTTATCGCAGCAACTGCACGCAATTTTGTTAATGGGGGCGGGAAATAGAAACTCTTCATGAGGTCAAGGCAGCTCAGTATGAAGGCATTTAATGTTGAGTAAATTGAATTGTTATGTTAAGATAAACTAAATACTATAAACAGAATTAAAGATTCATATAGTCACTGCAGTTTTCTTGTGGTCCCTTCACATCAGTGTTAGTTACTCTGTATAATCTAACCATCAATTTTTGTTATTTATAAACAAAAAAATTAGTAGATAATCTGACCTTATTTTTCTTTCTAAATTTGTGGACTTGTGTAAGAAGGGGTATTTAATTTCAAATATTACAGCACGCTGTAGCTCATCTGGGAATCCTGATCAAATCAAGTCAATGATACAATGAATTTTAAAGTCTTAATTGATGTGGATAAATCAAACACTTAACCACACGTCAGAAAAGAGGTAAAACTATAAACTGATCAAACATTAGCTGCAGCTAAACAATGGCCCCCATCCCCGGTTCCAATTTCCATTGTTTGTTTGTACAAAGGTGCGTTCACACCAAATGCGACTGACCTCTGTAACCTCTCTCCATGCAAAGTCAATGTACAGCCACGATCAGGTGCAACCAGGCGTGACCAGATCTCAAGCCATGTGAGGGACGCAACCTGGGGGATATATGGCAGAGCCCTTGTCCCTGCTGACAGGTACTCTTGGGATTGGATGTACCACCAGGTCGTGGCACTCGGTCGCCAAAGTTGTAAAATTTGAACTTTTCAAGCAATGTTGTGTGTGGCTTTGTCGCAACAGCCAATCAGCGTTGTGTGGGTGTGTGACAACACCCGCGACAGACTGTTTTCATAACGGTTCACAGAGTGACAATCCATGTCCATTTGGAAACATTAGTTAGTAAGTACATTGGTTCCACCTAGACCGCTGAGACCGCAGAACTCCCTTCTTCTGACAGACAATGCAGGGCCATCAGCTGCAGTGTTTTGTGGTTGGTAGGTGAGTGAAAAGGATACAGTTGGAATACTGTCAGCTAATACATCCTATTATATGATATGATATGATCGCAGTAAAACTGGAGTGGGTGTGACGTCACTGAGTGACGTGGAGGCGACAGTGACCAAATGAGCCATTTATGGACAGGCAATGCAACTTGGGTGGGCGACGCGATCTCGGTCGCCCAAGATGCAATCGGTGTGAATACACCTTTAGAGTATTGCTGGGGCACTTAGTACCAGTGATAATTTTGATAACACTTTTTAATTTAGTTTTAGTCTGTTGCCTAAAATACCTTTTATTTTTAGTCGTAATTTAGTCATCTAAATTGTTTTAATTTTAGTCTAGTTTTAGTTGATGAAATTCCACAACATTTTAGTCGACAAAAATCTACTGTAAATTTAGTCGACTAAAATATTAAGTGAAAAGTGTAAGGCGCTTTTTATGTTTCCTTAAATTTCTGAAGTAATGTTTTACACTTGAATAAAATTAAACATCTAATAACCCTTTACTGAATGCTAGTAAAGTTTGCATGTATAAATTAACAGAAACAAATTTAACTTTTGTGTGAAGTGCAGTCACCTTTATTTAGGCTACCTGGCAGAGCATCTCAGTTACAATACCAGAACTGACAACAAACAGTGAACCTGCTCTACATGAATATATCAGTTCATAAAGAGAGTAGCTCTGATTGGATCACTTCCCAATCAGAGCTACTCTCTTTATGAACCCCCAAAATCCAGTTGAAAAAAAAGACAGCAACAAAGACAATATCCAAAAACATTCACAATCATAGGTTCTCCTGCTTGTCCAAATACCTGCCATGTATCACCAACTCTCCACACAGACATTGTCAAAATGGCTGCCTTTTTAAATAATAAGCCCCTCCTAGTGTAACAAAAAGAATAATTAAGCACAATATCAGCATTTCTTTCCCATATAAACAACCAGAAATGTGTAAAACCCATTCATAAATTGAGAAATATTCCCATTACATTTTCCCCAATTTCTACATTTTTATTCAGTCTCCCTTACTGAAGAAAACAGCATGATTAGGGCATACAAATGGGGGGACCATTTTCCTGCTAAGTGCCCTTTAAAAAATTGGAAGTAGACGCGCCCCTGTTTGGCTGACACTGTGTCTGACAGGGGCAGCGGGGGGACAACTTGGCGTCTGTGGTGAGTGTTTATGTAGTATGTATGAACGTGTGTGTAGAACGGCGAGCGTGCACCCTTGAGCGAACTACAAGACCTGTGGGGTGGTGAATTCAAGTGACAATTGTGACCGCTGCGGTGGACCAGAATGGAGCGAGGAAAAGTTTGGCCTGTGGTGTGTGGCATGTAGCATGTAGCATGTAGCGTGTGTGTGTGGGTCGTGTATCTGCGCTAAGTGACGAGGCCGCTCCGTCACATATAAACTGTGCACACAAAATAAGAACATTGGCCTTTTGAATTAACTGTTGTAAAGTCTGTTTATTTCCCTTTAAAATGGTGCCACATTTGTAAGAAACATGCATTTGTGGGAAGAGCAGCAGAGCTTGGTCTGTTGGTTGGACCATGAGAATTTTCCAAATCTTCTCGGTCAATGGCAAACATTTTTAAAATTGCTATTGACTCTTGTTTTAAGCTTCTGGTACCCCCAGGTGTTGACAATCAGGTGCCTGTCTGCTCCAACAATTGGCATGCCATGTTTGACTGATTTGGATAGGGTCCATGCGATAGGGAAATTTCAAGGTGGTGTTCAGAAAACTTGGCTGCTGTTTTGTTTGCATTGAGCCCTACTAACATCTACAAACTGGTAGATAGGGCTGCCAGGAGGCCTGCCATGACTACCCTTCACCATCAGGCCTGTATGTGCTGGTGACATGCACAGAAACATGAATATGTGGAGGAAAGTTGTGTTCAGTGATGAGTCCAGATTCTGCCCACAGCAGTTGGATCATACGGTCAAATTGTGAAGAGGATGCTGAGAACATTTTGATGGTTGCTGCACCAAATAACTTTTTTTTTTAATAAAAGGTAGTGTGAAGGTGTGGGGCTGCATTTCTCTCACTGGAAATATGAGGCTTGTCATCATTGTAGGCAATCTCAGTGCAGAGAGACACAGAAATGACATTTGGATAAATTATCAACAGACACAAGTTTATTATATCTATCAAATACTTATGTATCTATTCTATGTCTTAATTGTAAGGAGTGTGTTTTAAAGGTACAGTCTGGGATTTTTGAAGTTGCATCAACCTGACCATATGCCTTAGTGACACAGCTCATATGTGCAGGACCAGTTGGCACCAAAGCTACAGCTATGCCTTGCTGCGGATGGTGCCACCAGCTCTGCCAAATTTAAGAACTGTGGTTAAAAAAAGCCACAAAAACAGCAAAGGGTGATCACACACTATAAACAGAATACGGCACAGCCTACATGTCCTTCTGCCAGCATTGCACTGATCAAAATATGGTCATTTTTAGTTAGTAAAATTCATTAAACATGTAACTAATGACCTAAAGGGAATCTTACTGCTTCTGTCTTTACTTTTTGAGGGAAGCTGCATTATCAAGAGTCTGTTGTATTAAACAATTAAATTGAACAAATCATTCAGATGTATTGTGAGCATGTTTTTGACCTCATTTTCCACTATCAAGTGGTATTTGGGTAATGTTTTTGCTCACCATCCTCAAAACAGTTAATTTTGTATAGAATAATGCTTATGCCAAAACTAAATAAATACCTCTTTAGTTTTAAAGCTAAGATCATTGAGGAATACAAAGTAATTGCCTGTCTGTAATTTCAGACATACACTGGCTGGCCAAAACAAAAGTAGCCACCTGGATTTAACTAAGCAAATAGGTACGAGCCTCTTATTGGATAACTACTGCATGGACAATTATTTTTCAGCTGGCAACAAGTTATTTAATCCCAGCTGATGCAATGAGTAGCTTATTTATTAAACAACCATGTGGAAAGACACATCCTGTGGTCGTGGAAAAGATGTTAGTCTGTTTAAGAAGGGTCAAATCATTGGCATGCATCAAACAGAGAAAACATCTAAGGAGATTGCAGAAACTACTAAACTTGGGTTAAGAACTGTCCAACGCATTATTAAAAATTGAAAGGACAGCAGGGAACCATTGTCTTTGAGGAAGAAAGATGGTCGGAAAAAATTCATGAATGATCGTGATCTGCGATCACTTAAATGTTTGACCAAATCAAATCGAAGAAAAACAACAGTAGAACTCAGGGGTCTGTTAAAGCTAGGGTCGGTAATTTTGGAAAACTAGTATGAATTTGAATGTAGCATCTCCTCAGGACTCCGCCTAGCCACCCCCCCAGGAGCTCCTCCAAAACTGCGCCCTCTGCTCACATGCACGAGCGCCGCTGATTTGCAACAATATGACTGATTCAAGTAGTTTTGCACTACACCAAGTCATGTCTCACTCATACATTATCATAGGAAAGTTAAAAAAAAAAACAAACATGGCAAGTTAGTTAGCACTCACAACCCGATGCTGACTCTCGTTTTTGCCCTGACTTTGTCCAAATTCTTTTTTGTTTCAGCCTTCTCTGCCTCCATCTTTCTTGTCTTCCTCTGTTTAGCAGGAGGAGCGGTAATCGGGATATAAGTAGTTTCTCTGTCATTCTCCACATAGCTGTCAAGTCACTCGTTTTGGCCGGGACATCATTCTTCTGTCTCTCCAAACTGAGCTCTGTCACTAGACGAATGGGGCGGTAATGCACCAAAATGATGGATGCCAACCTCCGTAAAACCAAAGAAGAAAAAGCCTCACGAGAACTGCCACCTGCAGTAGCCTGGGTGGCAGCTGTCGCGAGATTAGAGCCCACAGCGGCAACAAACCAAGAAAAGCAAAGTGTTTATTTTAGATTTCTTGTACACTTGTCTTAAAATGTAAGGGATACTGGAGCTTGGCTGGGGTTGTGGGACGGCTCGCAGGGGGCTTCCCTTACTTTCAAAAGCCAAAACTTGACAGGTAAGCATTCTCCAGCATACTTGGATCCCTCTGAGCTTGGCTGTGCGCATTGAGTCAGGGTCAGTGCACGCCGGCAAAATGTACGTGCAGAAGGTGGGCAGAACGGCAGTATGGGATTTGATTGGTTTAATAAATTTGGAGCCAAGCCCTGTGATTGGTTGGTGTTTTCTCTGTTCTACTCCTGCTGTAGACAGCTGCTATTTTTTGCTTTCTTTTGAGAACACATCATGCATTGATTGCCATCGGGACATAACGATCATTTAAACCAGTATAACAAAAAGCGTATCTAAATCAAATTACCAACCCTGGCTTTGATTGTGAAAGTAAGAGCATTTACACATGCACAATGCAAAGGGAACTCAAGGGATTGCAACTGAACAGCTGTGTAGCCTTAGGAAAACCACTAAACAGTAAGGCTAACCGAAAAAAAGGCTTCAGTTTGCTAGGGAGCAAAAAGATTGAACTCTGGAGGACTGGAAGAAGGTCATGTGGTCTGATGAGTCCAGATTTACCCTGTTCCAGAGTGATGGGTGCATCAGGGTAAGAAGAGAGGCAGGTGAAGTGATGCACCCATCATGCCTTGTGCCTACTGTACAAGCCTGTGGGGGCAGTGCTATGATCTGGGGTTGCTGCAGTTGGTCAGGTTTAGGTTCAACAACATTATGGCCCAAAGAATGAGGTCAGCGACTACTTGAACGTACTGAATGACCAGGTTATTCCATCAATGGATTTTTTCTTCCCTAATGGCACAGGCATATTCCAAGATGACAATGCCAGGATTCATCAGGCTCAAATTGTGAAAGAGTGGTTCAGGAAGCATGAGACATCATTTTCACACATGGATTGGCCACCACAGAGTCCAGACCTTAACCCCATTGAGAATCTCTGGGATGTGCTGGAGAAGGTTTTGCGCAGTGGTCAGACTCTCCCATCATCAATACAAGATCTTGGAGAAAAAATGAATTGCAGCGCTGGATGGAAATAAATCTTGTGCCATTGCAGAAGCTTACTTAAACAATGCCACAGCGAATGCGTGCTGTAATCGAAGCTAAAGGTGGTCCAACGAAATATTAGAGTGTGTGACCTTGTTTTTGGTGGCGACTATTTTTTTCGGCCAGGCAGTGTATTTTGCACTGACATGAAATCCATTGTTGATTTAAGGAGATGCCAAAAAGAAAACAAATGCTTTATTTATTTGTTGTCAATTCAATTTTACATTGAGCTTATACTGTAATGTATTTTGATAGGATTTTGCTCACATTTCCAAAATTTCAGTCAATTTTCTTTCTCCTTTAAATGATGTAATAAACCAAACTTCTCAGAGCTTTTGCTCTAACAAAGAACATTCACTCAGAAAACTAGCCCTGCTTTTTAGGAAGCACATATCCGCAGAGATCCTCTGTGCTAAACAACTGCAGACTGTTTTGCTTAACAAATTAGATGTTGCTTTACTCCTACAGATGCTTATCCCTACTAGCACAAGAGCTGGTCACTACATAGGAGTTTAAAGTCTGCTTAATAGCAGGGGAGCAAGATGAAGGAGACATATCTGACATACAACCACACAGCATTTTAGTGACAGCTATCACACATACTGTAACACTTAAAAACTCTGACAAAGTTTCACTAATCTACGGAAAACACAAAACACTGTAGTTTAAGTAAATTTTCCTCATCAGTACAACAAAACAGACAGTCGTAGCCAATCATTACAACTGAAAGCTGGTACTAGCTTATGTTTGAAGGCCTCTAAACCAAAGAAATTATTGTTGTAATGAGCAAACAAGCACATCTACACAGCAGAGGAAAGATCAGCCTCCACGGCCCTGAGTGAGGTTCCTCTTTCCTGTCATTAATAATTGAAACCAGGTGGTAGAGCTGAAACAAATAGGTCACTATCTTCCTGTTTTCTGTCAGGGCCCAGCCGGGCGAAGGAGTCCTCAGTCTGAGTGGAGATGAAGCTAATCGATGATCCTTGATTTGTATGGATCACCCAGACTGTTCAGTACATATGTGAGCTGTAGATCCACTGAGGAGCTTGAAGTTAAAGTGTACAAATAGAAAACAATAATTAAATTTCAAAGCTTCAGTGAGAGAAAGGCTATCCCAGCACTGCTTTACTTCACTTTTCAATTCCCTGTTTAGAGGTGTGGACATTTCTGATTCAGTGTGATAATCATGCAATTCTTCATGGATGCCAGAAAAAGCACATCAATAAACATACAAGAGATAAAAACATCTACATAGAGGCTACTGACATGCTGTAAGGCAGGGATCATCAACTACATCTGTACAACTGCCAGTTGTTTGTGTTTCTTATCAGACACTGTGTTTTTAAAGAGGTTGTAACACTATAAATATTTTGATTAAATTAATATATTGCTGTTTGACTATGTAATGAATGTAATTCTCAGCCTTTAAAAGTGAGATCAACAGTATGACCCACATGGCTATTTTGGCTACCGCTTTCAGAACTTTTCATATAGATATTAGGTTAAAATGTCTCAGGTAGATTTCTGTTAATTTTGTCAGTCTCAATCATATTTGGAATTGCTTCTATATTACAGTTATTTAAATAAAGACGATGACCTTAAAGTAGGGCTGGAAGATACAGCAAAAAATATGAAAACAATATATTTTCAAATATTGACATCTATTACGAAACAATTTTTCACTGTTGATGCCATGTCAAAGAGAAGATTGTATGACTTTAACTACATAACACATTAAACATGATGCATTCACAATGTTCAGCATTGACTGTATTTGTTACTCATTTACAATAACGGACCTTCACAGACCAAAGAAAGCAATAGCAACATCTACAGGCAAAGAAAATACAAGATCTGCCTCTTTTTTCATGTAAGTCATTGAAATAAACAAGTGATAATGAAGCAGTCTGTTAGGCAATGTGTATTTTATATTTTTATATTTACTTGGTTGACCCTGCAGATGGGCACTCTGAAAATGAGGTTAGGGCTGCTGTCAGCACAAAAAGAGCAGCTGTGGAGTAGGCCTGGGTACCAAAAACCAGTGTCAGTTTGGGACTGGTTTCAAGTTTCAGAGATTTGGGGATTAGATAAGGGATCTGACTTTTGACTTCTGCTTTTGTTTTTTCTTTGCAGTTACTGGCAGGTGCATATATATATATGTATATATTTGTATATATATATATATATATATATATATATATATATATATATATATATATATATATATATATATTTTTTTTTTTTTTTTTTTTTTTTAACTAATTCAAACTAAAGGGGAATACATCTGTCCATGCTGGTTTTTAATCTGAGGACCTGTTGTGTAGCCACTGCTTTCCCTAGTTTGTGATGCAGCTCAGTGTTATGGCCTCTTCAAAATTAAGCAAATACAGATAAAGCTCAAACACAAAGAGACCAGTACCATAAAAGAAGACTCCACGCAAGATTAACAGTTTGTCACTGAGATCTTAATTAGGTCAACAGCAGCAATTTGTCATTCTAGAAATAATAATTAAAATTTACTCTCTAGACGATCTGGAATCAGACTAGGGAACAATAAGGACCGATAAAAAATAGTGATAATTGATAAGCAGATACAGTGTTGGAACTGGTACTCTACCCAGCCCTACTGTGGAGGGCATGATGTTCGCCCTGCGTCGATTTAGTGCATCAGCTGTGCACGTCATCCAGAATTAGCATGACACAGATGTGAGCTGCAGCATACAAATGCTCAGAAGGATCAGTATAGAGGCAGACGAGATATGACAAAGTCAACTCAGCAACAGGAAAAACCATAACAGAAAGTTTTAAAGGCAAAACTAAAAATCAAGTCCACAGTCCTCCACCTATAAATTTTGTATTATTTGAACTACACAGACACAAACATGACTGATAATCTAGTTCAGTGATTCTCATCCTTTTTTGTCTTGTGTACCCCCTGAGTCTTTTTGTCATACCCTGAGTACCCCCTCACTCATATGTGTTGATGATTCTTCAAAAGTTGAGCGGAATCACCCTGGTTTATATGGATTTACTTCTACATCTGCAGACCCACCGCAGCCTCAGTGCTTCTTTTGCTGTGAAGTCCTGGCAAATAACTCAATGAAGCATTCATTCTAGCAACACCAGGTTATTGTCTCCCCAGGGAAATTAGTAGTATCTCACTCTTACCCTTTTATTGACAAACTTATTTCAGTACTTCTAAGTTGGAAATAAGTTATTAAATGTTTCCACGTACCCATAGGAGTACATGTACCCCTGGTTGTAAATCACTGATCTAGTTAATGATAGATAGCTTCTCTTGTGAAATGGGGGAAGGTTTTTAGAATATAATTTTGGTATACTGGTGCAACTTGTGACAGCATAAACTGGGGACTTCTGTCTATTTGTATTAGCTTAGTTTCTATGGTTGTTTTGTCTAACATATCAACAACTGATCTGACTTTTAATACAATGTTAAAGAGCCACACAATGAAGCACAGCGGAGTACGCCCTCTTTTTGCCAGTGCTTTAACTAAAACATATATCAGCACAGCTGGCTGAAAGTCACCAATTAACTTACTCTTCAGACTGTAACACCAAGACAGTTATGACAGTGCACGGGAGAAAATACTGTAGAAACGGAAGGCAAACTCTGCTGCTGATGAGGTCTGACCACTGGTCAACTGTTACATATCTGATGATGACTGATAATCAACTTTCAAGGCAAATATCTGCTGATACAGATATTGGCCAGACAATATTGTGCATCTCCGGTTAATTTAGTTAGTTTAACTATCAGAAGTACTGTAATTGTTCCATATTTACAGTTTACCTCTCACACAAAAGGTTGTTGCATGGAACCTGAAGTCTTTGTGTTTGCTTGTTTGTTTGTTTGTTTGTGTGCCCTCTAATGGCATCCTCCAGTAAGATGTAACACATCTGGGCAGGTATATGAACAAAAACACTCGTGACGCCAACAGACGCAAACACAAGGACAGTTAAGGTGACCACCTTAACAAGAATCCCCTCCATCACATGTGAAATCTATTTATAGTAAAATGAAATAATGGGTCTCTGAATGTAAAATTTGGGCCGACTTTTGCCAAAGGCAGCCCTGCTTTGTATTCAAACATACATGCACAACACTCATGCCTTTACCTTACAAAGTCAGTAGAAAACAAAAACTGCATCTTAATAAGTTTAGCTATTTTCCTGCAGGAAACGCTAGAACACTGAAAACTAGTCATATTATCTTGACTTTAAAATGTAACTCTTAAAACCAACATATACAAAGTTGAGTGGATTAAACATTAAAGACTAAATTGAAAAATTACTTCCAGAGGTAGTTCAACTCAGGCTTAGGGTGGGTGTGTCAGTAAATACATTTAATAGCAGCCTGGTGATTGAAGACTGAACCTAAGTGATCACTCTTCCGTGATCACATGGACCCAAGTTATGATCAGGGCTTTTGTAAGCATCCTGGATTTGTGTTTTGTATGCAAACATCACATCCTTGTTTCAGCAGCCTGAACATGAACTGATCTTTGTTTTGAGAAACGATAGAGAGACAAAAACTAACTGTACACATCTGATTCTGGAGTTTTTACATTTTTCGAATCCTTACTATGCATGCTCATCACATCCAGGATAGCAGTAATAAGCATTTCAAGAGGCTGAAATCTAACTATTGTCTGAGTAAATATTTAACTGCTGTCATAATCTTCAAAACCTCCAGTCAATCAGTCACAGCACTTGTCCTAGATACCCATAGCTGTTTCAGAAGGTATACACTGCCCTTAAGTAACTGTTAGCTGTTATAAAGGTGCAGAACAAGTTTGATGAGGTTTAAACCTCGATAAAGATGAGGTGACATCAGCATATGATGTCTGTCACTGATAGAGTGGATGTCAAACATTGTTGTAAGATCTCCCTGATTCTGGAGCATCTACATAAAGCCGGAGGCACTAGGGATGTACAACATTGAATTTTTGCGAATATCCAATGAGGTCGATTTTTCTTATTTATTTTACCAGTACCAATATTGATAGAGATATAAAGAAATGACTGAAAGTAGTTCTACTGAGATTACACATATATTATATATCAAATATATTTCTGACAGTAACAGTAAATCTAAGCTTCATAGGCTATTTTTAATCTAAAACACTGATTTACTTATCTGCTGACAGAAAATCTGCCCTATTTGGGAGCTTATACTCTCAATTTAAGATTAATATACAAAAAACAACAATCTTGATGCAAACATATGAGGCCAAATATCAGATGGAAATGTCGGCAGAAGTTTTCATATCTACAGATACAGATATTTCCGTTGAAGCATTTATCTGCCAATACTGTTATCATAATGGTAATGTGCTGCATCCTTATGAGACACATCAATAAATTTTAAATATCTTAACCAACTAAGAAAAAGTTATTAGAGACCCCACGTAATTAACAAGAACTATAAATGGATAGTTGTGGATTTTCAGATGTGTTTGGATGAGGGACATGTCAATAGCCACGTATTAGTCACAGTCACAGAGATCAGCTCTGCCTCCATACAGAAAGAACAGCATGGATGCTAAGGCCATATTTTGCAGGAGGTAGTGTCGACAAATCTGCGCACATAAACTAGATAAATCCACTTGTTTTCATTCAGTGGATCCTTACCCGCCCCAGCTAGGCCTATTTTCTGCTTTTTAAAAAATAACAACAAAAAAAAAAAAACAACAGGAGTCCGTGTTGGATTATGGGTCTGTAAGAGGTGATCTAGGCTCGCTTCCAATTGACCCCGGAGCTATCTGTTTGCAGAGAGGACAAACTCAACTCAAAGGGTTAATTTGTGTTTTTTTAAGTGGGGCTGCTACAAGCCCATAGTACAAGTAAATATGATTGCCCCCCTGGGGGGGAGATATCTGGGGTCTACATCAACTGGTACATAGCAAACACTGATAACAAAATACAACTGAATAATAGTGCTTTGGATCCTACAAGTTTACCTTCTGTGCACAGCCTCAGCAGATCATCACAGGACACTGACAGCTTCAAAATTTTGTTTAGTTCCCAGAATGTCTTTCTTGTCTTGTGTTCCTCTCTTAGTGATTGGTTTCAATTGTATGTTTAATTTCCTAGTACTGAAATATGTACAAAAAAATAGCACTTCTAGTCAGTCAACAATACTTTAGTCACAGAAAAAACAACAAAGCTGAGGCAAGCTCTCAGAGTAAACTGATGTTCGCCTTTAGGGCATACTTTCACTTGTTTTTCTGGTATGCTACAAGACAACCACCGCCTACAGGCGCATCTACGGGACAGGTGTGTATGTGAAGTGGAGGCACTGAACTGGAGCTAGGTACACAATGACTACTGTAGCTTATCAAAATAATAACAAATTGTTTCAGCCTTCAGCACTAGCAATTAAACATTATCAAGACAGTGTGCTGGAGATGACTGGCTTGAGCTAGAGGATAGAAATATACCACTTTATAAGTTACATCTTGCTAGTCCTGGTTTTGGCCCTCTTTTGTTTTCATTCTTTGTGACATAGATTCAACAAGGTTCTGGAAACTTTCCTCAAAGATCCTGGTCCATATTGGCATAATAGCATCACACAGTTGCTGCAAATTTCTTAGACTCCATGCTTTCTATTTCTCTTCCATTAGCTTTCTGTTTTAATTATGAACATTTGGCAAGATTTTTCAAAGTAGGTCCCTTACTCCTGTCTCACTTATCCACGTGTTTCTTACTTATTTGTGCAATTTGTATAGTATCCCATCTATCATCTTTGAAAAAAATTAGTTTGAAACTAAAATTGAAATGGCTATAGTTAAAATAAGAGTATAGTATGATTTACTATTGGGGTGGAGGAAAAAATCCATATGGCACAGTATCAAGACCTAGGCATGGTGGTAGTATATTGATTCACAGCCACCAAGTACCAAGTTTGGCTCCATAGAAATAATATCAATTACTTAACAACATGACATCACAGGAGAGAGGCAGAAGGAATGCACCATCAGCATGTAAATCCGCTGTGTGGATTGGTTTTGGATTTATTAAAGGGCATAGAATCAGAATGGCCTTTTTTGTCATTATCCAGAATGTACAACAAGATTGGAGAGCATAGGACAGTTACATAACAATAAAATACTGTGGATATACTGATCAACCCAGTCAGCAACACCCAAGGTAAGCTTAAGCTGACAACAGCAAAGCTAATGCTAAGCTAACCCCACTGATTAACCAGCCAGCACTTAACATGCCTAGAATGTCCCAATTTTGGGTGATCTAGAAAAATAGTGCAATCAATTTCTTACTTCATATGCAAAGGACTCAAGGCCTCACCATGTTGTGGACAAGAAGAGCTTTTGTTACGTGCTGCAAAAGGTTGGTTGAAAGGCAGAAAAAAGAGCCTGTAAATTTGTCATAGTGGGCCAGCTACTTTGCACACACAGAGGGACCCAAAGTGGAGCCCAAAGCGCTCCTTAGATGTTTTTGGTGCCGTTATTATCCACTCGGAGTGGTTTTGCCAGTCCTTCGTTCCCTTGAGGTGCTGTCTTTGTCTGTTGGTTTTCAGCAGACTAGATGCAGCTGTTATTGAGGTCAAGTGAGCACTGGTTGACCAGGCTGCACTGGGAGCACCCACTGCTGGATCAGGAGGTTCACTGCTCCAGGTGCCCTAAAGTTCTGTTTAGCTGTTTATATTTGAATATTTATTTACAGTTTGAGCTCAGATTTACACCCAAATGCTCAAATGTATTCAAATATTGAGTATAAGACAGCCCTAGTAGAGATTAGTTTTGTGCTCAATATCAATACAGAAAAATATGGTCACTTTATCCTTGCTGATGTGTGTATCAATACAAATTCTACAGAATCAATGTGACCTAAATACTGTGACAGCAGTTGCAAAACACAATATTGCTACGTTCCATTTACATTGAAACTGGGAAGAGGGGAGTGGGAATGGCATCATATCCAATTTATCAGTATTCCAGTTACAAAATGAGAAAAACTTGCGGATCTACCAGGCTATTGTTAGCCATTGTTAGCACACCTTGTGTTGTAGTTCGCACATACCACATAAAGAATGTACGACACTATAGCAGCATTTCCATATACATATATGTTGAACAATACTATGAATACGGCTGATTTAGTGTGACAAACACTAGTCTGGAGTGCTGATAAACGGAATATTACAGGAGCTTAATAACTGTTTACACCCTGGGCAGCCATATTCGATTGCCAACTCTGGGGAGGTGAGGATCCGCCAACTTCTGAGTAGGAAATTCCGACCTCAGGGGCGTTCCAGTTGAAATTTTCCACTCAGAACAAAGAAATCAAAAATTCCCAGTACAACTGGAAGGCAGCATTTGTCACATGGTGCAATTCAAAAGGTGATGGCAGAAGCCAAACTATATGATGTTATAAAATTTAAATGAGAAATCTAGGTGTTCTATGCTGTATGATCCTTGCTGTTTTTGTCAAACAATTTAACTTGTTGGGGATTAAGTGAAAAGTGTAGTCAACATCCACACTTAAGGCCTATTGTAATATGAATCATTTAATGGCCTTTGTATTGGATACGCATCCTATCGTGAGGTTGCTGAAAATACCCAGCCCTCTTAGAGAATGGTGCTCTATACAAAAAGCATCCCTTGTATTTCTTTCATCAGTATAATGGTATTTTGTGCAGAAAGGTTTGTTCCCTGTGTTCTGAACCATTTAGAAAGTGTGTAAGAGTTTGCATGCACTATTTGAGTATTTAAATGAGGAATAACCTGTGATTAGTAGCCCTGGATTTCTGGTTTTAGTACTGTGGTACCAAAAAGGCTGCTGCATCGTTTGATTCTTAATAGGAGCAAACTGAAGGTAATATCTTATACTATGACAAAATTACAGGTGTGTGATATTTGGTCCATATTGCCCAGCGCTAGCCTCTAGCTTGAGCAATTGAACTACTTCCTATTTCCCCACAGCTCTGAGTCAACAACAAGGAAACATCAGGGGGTCAAGATGACGCATCAAACCATCGGATAACGGAAAGTCAGTGGGGCTAATTTATGGATTTCAGCTGCCACACAGCTAGCCTCAGTTGTTAGCATCGATAGTTAGCATCAGCTGTAGAATGATCAGAAGATGTTGGGTCTCACAGCCACACCCACAGATGATGTTTAGGTTATATTTGACAGGTCATTGGGTACACACACATCAACACACACAGCCCAGAAATGCTGCACAAGCCTTGAGGTGCTGAAGCCACATTAACGGACATATACTGGTCAGTGTTGGCCTGTTAGCTAGAAAGCTACATGCTTCATTTCAGCTCCATAAAGCCTGCTGCCTCATATTGCTAATGTTAGCCTGCCGGTGGCTTCTGAACAAAAGGTCTGATAACGGAGCGAATGCAGACAAAAACACAGACACTTTTATAAATACAGGCTTCTGAAGAACACAGATATTCTTACCGAAGAGTGGGACCAACACAAGCCGTGTCAGTGCTCTCTATTTCCTGTAAAATCCGTTCGTGCTCCGTTATACACTCCAGGGTTTCATTCTCCGCCATGATTGTTATGTGTGTGTATTATGGCTGTGACTGCAGCTACAGCACAGTGCAGGTCAGTGTGGGGGCTGACCTGCAGGGGGCGCGCTGGAGCTGCAGTACCTTCAATGCCAACAGCTTTGTTCCCACATTTGACTCCACAGTCCGAGATTTTAACCCGTTTGCCTTTCAGGGGTACCCGACATTTTAGGGGGCACAACAGGACAAAGGGGGGAGGAGGGAAATAAAACAAAACAAAACACAACAGCAGGTTTTTACCAATAAACATTTAAAGTATTTATGATTGAAATCTAACATGTTTTACTATGCTAATTTTCCACTTTGGGAAAATAACACCTCTTTAGCCAAGAGTCTGGCTAAACAAAGGAAACACTACATGATCTTTACAACAAACAGCTGTTGAAGAAAGCAGAATCTATCTCGTCAGACTGTTCTCACCCTTTATATCAACAGTTTCAGTTTCTTCCATCTGGCTCACTACTCAGACTTCCACTGGCAAAAACCAACAGGTACACATTCATTTGTACCTTCTGTCATCCCCCTACTAAACAGGAGGAGGAAAGGTAGTCTAGTGTATCTGCAACTGTTCTACCTTAAATAAAGGGTTTTCTATTTATTCAATCTTTTATTCCTCATATTTTATACTTTGTAACTTAGTATTTCTGATCTATTTTTATCACTCTTTTCCCGCAGTTTATATTTCTTGATGAAGTTTTATGCTATTGATTGAATATTCAGACTTATTTATTGCCTGCGTAACTTTTTCTCAACTTGTAAGTCTATGAATTTGTAAAGTTTTATGTATATTCTATCTTCTGCTCCTACTGCTGCTTTACAGCTGTACAGCTAATTACCCCATTGGGGATAACTTGAAAATAAAGTGAAATGAAATAGTATATCCTTATACCGGTGAGACAATACAAAGGACAATATAAAGTCATTTGTAGTATTATAAGCAGTTGATTAATCACTTTTTTCGTGTGTTTGAATGTTAACATCATGTCTTGGGTTTCTATTAGAAAAGGATTTAATTTGATCTAAATTTCAAAAATGAGAAAGTCCACTCTGTAAAGGATCAGATGCAGTCCTTTTACCCTCCACTTTGGATCAAAGAAAATTGTTTTTGCAGGAAACGGGACCTTTAAGCAATTTTGTGGTACTGGTATCATTGATGCAACCATCATCTAAAAGGGTAGAATCTTAAAGTCATCCCTTAAATTAATTGTTTTGTAGAATTAATTTAAATTGTACTTAAAACCTTAAAGAGGAACACTTCATATTAAAACTTACTACATTAACAATAGTGTCTTCTATGTGTTCATCACATAAAGAACAACACTAGGTTCCTACTCTGAGAAAACTTTGGTGCACATGCAGGGGTGAGCAACTGGCACACCAGGATGACCCCCTATGTAATAACATGATTTATTAACATGAAGGGCCTACTTTCCTGGCGCAACTCAGGGTGGCGCAACCTGGCGCAGCCCGGCGCACCCAGCGCAGTGGTAACTTTGTCCGGCGCACCACCGTGCGCAGCCAATTCAGCAATTTGGTAGATCGGCTGCGCCGAGATGGGTGTGACGGCGTACCGGGGGGAGGTGTCGACAGGGCAACAGCTCTCATTTAAAGAGCTCCTTCAGAGTCTGCAGCCAACCATCCAAACAGCACTTACTTCTCCCACAACTACTGAACCAGGTTAATGAACAAAAGCATACAGTCCATTCAGTGCCATAGTACTCAAAAATCTTCAACACCCCCAGTTTTGAGCATTAATGACTTAAATTAAATGATAAGGGTGCATAAAATAGCATCAAAATAGAACTTTTTATGAGAAAATCAAGAGTAATCCCCAGAACCCCACGATGAAATCTGAAGTGCTCACAGAGCTAAAATCTCTACCAAAGCAATTCAAGGATTCTTACTGTCAAAAATGTGGAAAACTGCCCTATCTTACATTTTAAAGAAATAGTTGCAAGAATTCCTGTAATCCATATCCAGATTTGTGTCATCACCTAAATCTAGTCACTTCTCCCTTGTGCAATGACCAGCATTCCCTGAAAATGAAGTTATTGAGTTATTTGCAAAATGTTGACAAATCCTTTTGAAAGATTCCTGGATCCACATCTGAATTTGGATCACCATCATAATGTCACCAGTTCTTCACTGTGCCATGACCAACATTCCCTGGAAATGTATTCAAAAGCAGACTTTTGGAGTTATCTTGCCCACAGACAAATGGACAAACAGACAAATGCAACCAAAATCATACCCTCCCTGCAGAGTTTGTCGGGGCACCAAATCATAGTCCTGCCAAGGGTGCCAAAACAGAGCCGACCCTGGCCATCAAATTAAGAATGTATGAAAGATGCATGTTAAACCTGGCTTTCTGAAATAATTTTAAGTAACCCTGTGACATATTTCATTATGAAAGCACACCACTGCACTAAATTAAAAGCTACAGTGGCAATACCAAGACAGGCCTGAGTATAACAATATCAAACCTGATTGTTTGTTCCATCCACTACCCCGGGCCCTTTTCAGGACTTGGGCCCCAGTGCAATTGCTCAGTTACCCTAATGGCTGATCTAGTCTTGACAGGTAAAAGTCTGTCCTTTTGCTCACTCAATTGTCTATTTTTTATTGTTTTTCCAGGGTTCAGGATTTTTAAAATGGATTTGTTAACTTGCAAGACAGGGCAGTTTTCCACAGTTTTAACCCTCAATGGATTATGACAAAATTTCAAGAGAAAGTTTGCCTATCTGCCTGTCTGTTTGTCTCTGAACAAGGTAACTCTAAAAGATAACTCAGATTGTAATAAAATTTTCAGGGAATGTTGATCATGGCACAAGGAACAAGTGATGAGAATTTGTTGTTCATCACATACAGATATGGACCCAGGAATTCTGAAATAGGATTTCTCAACATTGTGCCATAAGACGAAGAATAACTGGGCTAAAATTGTCAGAGAAGCCTTGCTGAGGCTGATTATTTCTTTGATTGAATTAAGAGTGCTAAATTTTTCATGCATAAAAAATCTGTTTCTAATCAGTGTGGTTTATATTACACATGGTCCCTGCTACATGGATAAACTTTACTGTCTGTCCCAGCGAGATATAGACCTAGAGAGCAGAGATGGAAGTATCAATACTGAGTTTCGAAGCATCGACTTTCTTAAGTACTTTTTGGTATCGATTACTTCCCTAAAATTTTGATACCAAATGAGTACTCCAGTAAAATATTTATCTGTGAAGTTCTATGGACTGACTTTTGTCTTTCTCTCGTTCTTCATACCAAGACAGCGCCACTTTCTGTGTCATCTTATTGTATTTGTTTTGTGTTTATGAAATAATTATCAAGTCATCAAACTTAAGTCTGGAAAATATCGCCTAGATTTATGTATTATGTACTTAAAGATCTGATGGTCTGGAGTAGACATTTTCTCTTTGTGCTTTTGGTCAATGAAAAACAAAATTCGTGAATGTTATATATGCATTGTAGGAGATGATTGGTATCGGTATCAGTACTGAAAAAAATTGCAGGAAAAAATGTGGTATTGTACAAGTTGAAAAAGCCTGGTATTGCCCATCACTAACAGAGAGTCTAATGGCTGAATGCCTACTGCAAACTCCTTATAGGAGGCCTTAAGTTCCTAAAATATCAATACAATGTCCCACAGCAAAATGTTGTGATAAACTGGTGTCATGATATTGTCTTTAAACATGAGTTTGTTTGTTAAAAGTAATATGCACTAAAGATGCATTAACAATCTGCTGACATCTCTATGCATTCATATGAGGATAAATCATCATTTTACATGACTCGGTTTGGTAGAAACAACTCTATGATCACTTGTAACCAGCAGATGACATTTCAACAACCCTCCTGACGTCTTGTATGTAACAAGAGTTTACCTTAAGGTGGTTCCCAGAGGCAGATCCACAGACTCTAACTCTGCAAAGACATTCCCAAACACCTTCTCCTCCTCTTTGTTCTCGTCTTCACTCTGAGGAGGAGGATCAGGTAAAGCAGCATGGACCCTAGCGCCGGCCATTTTTCCTTTTCAGACCCAAACTGTGAGGTTGAAATCTCTGCATATGTGGCAGAGAAGGAAACCATGAAGTGTGTGAAAGCCAGAGCACCTGCTAGGGTCAGCAGAAAAAGTGGGAGCAACAGGAAAGAGAGACCGTGTGATTCACTGAACTTTGAAGCCAACAAAACTTTCATGAGCATAGGACTTTTTTGTTAATAAATGTAATGGTAAACTGTAAATGCTAAAGAAACATATAACCGAAGTGTAGTGTAGCAAAAGTCTCTCTTAAAGAATGTTTTGATTGACTGTTTGGACCTCTGGTAAACAAACTATGGTGTCATAAAAGTGTTTTAAAGGCAATCTGGTATTCCCTATCATCATAAACTGATCATAACATGTCAAAGTAGCAGCAACCTTTAGCCCATTTAAGGTAAGTCTCTTATAAAGACCTTTTTCTGGATCTTGTTTCGCTGGAAAAATGTTGCAGGGCCCAGGAAATAGTTCTCCTTATCTATATTAAATATACAACTTTGTATACATTTTTTAAACCTACAGTATATGTATGTTTTGTTGTAAATATCTGTCAAAAGTTCACTTAATCACAGTTTTTGCATGTTCAACCTTTAAAGCAACAGCATTGAGGAATTCAGTTTGGTGTTCTGTCACTGAAGGTGGGGTATACATAAACATTCATTCATATTCTATACCGACTATCCCTTTCGGGGTGGTTGTCTGAATGGTTGTCTGTCTTTTAGAGACAGACAACCATTCACGCTCACACTCATACCTAAGAGCAATTTAGAGTCACCAATTAACCTAATGAGCATGTTTTTGGTCTGTGGGAGGAAGCAGAGTGCCCGGAGAGAACCTACGCATGCACGGGAAGAACATGCAAACTTCACACAGAAAGGCCCTGCCCAACCCGGGAATCGAACCAGCGACCTTCTCCATTTATATGTGGAGTTTGTATGTTCTCGCTTTGGGTACTCTAGCTTCCTCAGACAAAGTCAAACATGGTTGAAAGAAGACTTCAGCTGTTTTTTACTCATACAGCTCAGTTGCTTTGTTCTGAGTTGTTGAAAAGTGCTACAAATGTGCACACCGTAGGATTGATCCAAGTTCACACAAAAGTATTTTGAGGTGGGCTGAATCACACAAAAGGTCAGAGCTGGCCTTACATCATTACATCACAGCCAGCGCTGCTATGGCTACAAGTCGCGCACTGCATGGCAGTAAGGAAGCTAGCAGACTAAGCTACTCACAAACCAAGTTATTGTTTAATAATAGAGGTTAAATGTCCTATGGCGAGGTTATTTTTTATTCTGTGACATGCCTTATGACATGAGTGCAAGCAAACATAGTGCACAAAGAAGAAGGACTTTTAAAGCTCCCTACTGTCTGCAGCAGACCATAAAGGACACCAAATAGCACAGTAACTTATTACATCGAAACACCTGTAGCAGTGTCTGCAGAGAAACTGGGCACCTTTAAAAGGAAACATTCTCCTGCTTGAATGAGCTGGACAAAATTCTGGGAAGTAAATGACCTTTTGAATCAGTCCATGTTGTCCAGTCCTGTGACGATCTGCTGTAGAGACGGTGAGTGATGTTAACCTGTTGATGCTGTAGTGCTGCACTACAGAGATGCTACAAGGCGTTTTCAACTTGACTTGAACATTATTGAATGACTGGACACAGGCTACTGTGGGCCTTCGCCAAAGCCAACACAGTAATAAGCAGCTTCTTTTTGTCTTAACACCTAACTCTAGCTCTGTTTGCCATGATGTGCATGTCCACAGTTATTCACACTCCCTCTCAGACTGATGCCTTCACTGACATTACCCAGTAGCTGTCCTAATAGTTTTTCCCTTGACTAAAAAGAGCATTCTAACATGAAATCCAGTCCGTTACAATATGTTCATGGTGTGTTGTGCCTGAACATAGGGAGTAACTCTGTTAGGATCATAAACAATACAATTAAGTAGCATTTTGCCATCAGTCTGGTTGCCTGGTGGCTATAATTTACTTCTTATTGCTATTAATGCTGCCTATGCTACTACAGTAGTGTGATGAGTTAATTCATCACCCTGTTTTTGTTTGTTGCCGGTTTGATTGTGTCTTTACAGCAAACTTACTGCTCCAGGGTTCTACTGGAAGTGACCTGAGACCACCTCTTTCAGACGTGCTCAGCGTGATTGTTTGTACAGGAACAGCGATCGATTGCTGTGTTCATACATCTTAACAACTATGCAGAGACTTTTTGGTCACTGCACACAAGGACTCTGACCAGTTAAAACTGGAGTCTGATACAAGACAGATTTTTAGAAAATGATATCAACAGACAAGATTTCCATTGATGTTTATCAATGAACGACACCAAGGTTCATAATTCTTGCATTGCATTGTGTCAACCTGTTTTTTCTTTTCATAAAAAATATTAACAAACAAATCGAGTATTAAGCCAAAACACATCAAGCTGTAATTTTAGTTTCATATTACCCTGCCCTCTGTCCCACGATGTCATTGTGTAAATCAGCCGCTTGAGGCATGAGAATAAAAATAAACTGTTTGACAAAGAGGTTAGCACATTTTCTGAAAGAGTTTTCAGAGCAGCACAACTCGCCCTCAGCCGCTTACACAACCACTTTCTACTTCCTGCTATTTTTCTCCAAATGGATTGGTCGATTAGGAGTGTGGACGGCGAGTTTAACAATGAGCTCTTTACAAAAGCCCTGACTATGAGTTTCCTTATTACTCCACCAAAAACAAGAAGTGGGTTGTACACCCCCCACCACACACACACACACCCCCCCCCCCCCCCCCACACACACACACACACGTTCACACACACACACACGTTCACACACACACACACGTCCACACACACACACGTCCACACACTTGAAGCAGTATAGGAAATGTGTCAGGAACAGACACACAGATGGCTCAGTGCTACACAATGGAGGAAAGAGCGGCAGGAGTGTGCGCAGAGATATAAGGATGACTGATAAATGAATAGAAAATATCCATGCATTGTTTTTCCCTTCTTCATGTACACACCAACATTTCCCATAATTAAACCATAATTACACCAGTGACTCTCGACCCTGGAGTCCTGATGTCCAGATGGTTGTAGGGAAAAACTACACCTTGAGATATTAAAAACATATTTTGATGTGGACAATTGGCACTTAAAAACCCCAATTCCAATGGTGTTGGGATGACAAAGACCAGGTACTCAATGCTCCAAAACTTTTATATGCTTTTCAAGCCTAATGGTGACATCACAGGTGTGCAAGTTGCCCATGCCATGGGCACAAACACAACTCCTTATCATCACAGATGCTGGCTTTGAAACTTTGTTCTGATCACAGACTGGATGATCCTTTACCTCTTTAGCCTGGAGGACATGATGTCCATGATTTCCAAAAACAATTTGAAATGTGGACTCATAAAATCACAGCACACACTGTTCAACTTTGTGTATAAGACCAGAGAAGCTGGCGGCGTTTCTTGGTGTTGTTGATACATGGCTTTGCATGATAAAGTTCAACTTGCACTTGCAGATGTCGGATGAACTGGCAATGGTTTTCTAAAGTGTTCCAATGCTTATGTGGTAAAGTCTTTTACAGAAATATATTGTTTTTTAGTGCAATGAAGCCTAAGATATTGACAATCACAGCCATTCAAAGTTTGTTTCTGACTTTGCTACTAATGTGCAGAGATTTCTCTGAATTCTCTGAATCTTTTGATGATAATAAGGACTGTTGCTGATGAAATCTCTAAATTCCTTGAAATTGTACATTGAGAATTGTTGTTCTTAAACTGTTGGACCATTTGCTTATGCAGTTGTTAACAAAGTCTTGAACCTTGCCCCATCCGTGCTTGTGAAGGACTGAGCCGGCCAACTGTCTTCAGTTAACCTGTTCACCTGTGAAATGTTCCAAACAGGAGTTTTTTTTCAGCATTTTTCAACTCTCCCAGTCTTTTGCTGCCCCTGTCCCAGCTTTTTTGGAACATGTTGCAGTAATCAAATTCAAAATCAGTGAATATTTGCAGTTAAACAATAAAGTTAATCAGTTTGAACATTAAGTATCTTGTCTTTGTAGAGAATTCAATTGAGTATTGTTAAAAAGGATTTGCAAATCATTGTATTCTGCTTGTATTTGGTTCACACAATGTCCCAACTTCATTGTAGCCTGAGTTTGTACTTGAATAGTCAAATCTTCAAATGGGCTCACTTTGAGTGATCGTGGTGGTGAATCTTCACTATTATTCGTTAAGTGTGTAAGTCCTGTGAGCTTGTTTCCCTTTGCAAAGAGGATGTATGGATCACAGCAGAAACTGTCACCACTCCCATTCTTCTGTCCATGTGCTCTTCCTGTCCACACTCTGCCAGCTTCCTGTGTCTGTCCGGAGCACCGGTCACTATACAAGCGCTGACCTCTATTGTAAGCTACACTCCAAACAAATGGCTCTGAAGGACATCCTGTAATGGGACAGTCCTGTGTTAGAGCCAGGTAGGCTGACCAGATGGTCCAGACAAGGATGGGGACCTTTAGACTTTGTTTTATGTTCACTCCATATTTTTGTCCTTTTGTGTTCCTTTGTGTTTGTCGCCTGTCTGTTTGTGTTTGTTTATGTCTTCATGAACAAGCTTCTTCAAACAGACTGCACTTAGACTGATTTTTTAGAATTTAGGCATGAATGTAAAACACCAAATAAGATGGCAGATTAATGAATATTCCCATAATTCTGTTAAGTATGGAGCTGTCCACAGTATGTTACACCTTTCCAAACAAAAATTCTTTTAAATACCCTTTGAACTACAAGTTAAAAGTGCTTCTTGGTCTCTTTTTTAGCATTAAACATAAGCAGACTTAGGCAGCTATGTCTGTTAGATACAGTTTTAAATGGTTTATGAGCTCAGGTCATACTTGCAACATTTTAAAAACAGCTCAGCCAAGTTTAAAGGTCCCATGCCTTGGTTTTATTGACTATTTTCATCATGTCTTGGGTGTCTATGAAGCAAAAATTGTATTCAAGTTGAATGGAAAACTGAAAAATGTTGAATAGAAAACAAAGGATGCCCGATGGGAGGTTTGTGGAGGGGCTACAGGCCACAAAAGCCTCGTTCCCACTGAGTGGTCTGGTTTAGTTCAGTATAGTTCAGTTAGATTCGGAGGGATAAACCTTGATCTTGTTTGCATTTCCACAGCCAGCTGGGCCTTCACTTGAGGGCTGGGAGGAGAAGGTCGCTATGTGAATGCGTTAAGTGAGTGTAGCGGTCTGAAGTAGCACTCGATTGTAAACAAATAGCAGTAATGGAGGACTGCCAACACTCCAGTAATCTGTGGAGCTTTGTTTTCATGTAGACAATCTTTACAACAACAGCAGTGAAGACATCACTCCAAATGCACAGCTTATTTGAACATGGCGAGATACGAGTTAAGGTGTTTTCATAATATAATCTACTGTTTGATTGTTGTGAGCCCATATGAAATTGTAGCATCAGTTTCCCTCTAAGCTGACAGGAGTGGCACCCGGTGTGGTTTTCTGCTGCTTCAAGATTCAATGCATTGTGCATTCAAAAATGTCTCCTGCATACTTTGGTTGCAGTGGTTGCTTATTTGAGTAACTGTAGCCTTTCTTTCATGTCAAAAGCCACTTTGCCCACCCATCTGGCATCAATAAAGCAGAGAACTGCCATTTATGTGATATTTCCTCTTTTTCAAACCATCCTCCATAAATCTCAGTAGATCAGCAGTCTCTGAAATACTTAAATCATCTTTCTTATCCTCTCTGATTCTCGGGTTGAACTTCAGCAGGCCATTTTGACCATGTCTATATGCTGAAATGCATTGTGTTTCTGCCGTGTGATTGGCTGATTAGCTTCTTGTGTTAGTCAGTATGTAGTAAAGTTAAAGATGAGTGATCATACATCCAATCCAATGTACTTTATTTATATAGCACATTTTCAAAAACAGTGAAGTTTACCAAAGTTTTGCGCAGTGTCTACCAAGTATAATAAAATAAAATAAAATTTGAATAAAAATAAAATGAAACAAATAACAAAAAAAGTAGAATAATTTAAAAAATAAAAATATAAATCAATATAAATATAAATGACATAAACAGAAGAGAATCTGTTAAAATAAAAGCAAGATTAATAAAATAAAAGATATATTAGAACAGAGAATCCAGCTAGTAAAAGTAAGTTTTAAGATGAGATTTAGGCAGGGGTAGGGGACATTTTGATTTCAGCTGGAAAAAAAAAAAAATAAAAAAAGTTCAGGAAACAACAATTTCAAGGCAACTGTGTGCACTCATGTTTTAAGTTTTTGATCCAAACTCATAATTAAAGGTTGTTAGAAAAACTACTTGAAATAAAGACCATGTCAGGCGAGTTTCAAACCCTGGCTGGTAGAAGCATCTAGTATTATCTCTGACTGCTGACCTGCACCAACCTTATAACAAAATGGAAGTCTTTACGTGAACTGTGATTAGAACCCGGCCTGACCTCAGATCATTGTTTTAACTTTTGCCAACTTAAGTTAAGAAATGAGAACAATTTGCATGAAAAAAAATAAAAAATAATTAAATTAAAAAGTTGGGACAAATTATTTGATTAAGTTTCCAACACAACAAAGACACTTTGTTTGGTTTACTAAAAAATGTAATTAAAACCAGCACTTTTAAATGTTCATTATTACAGTGTGGGTCATAATTTAAAGGCTCAGTCACCATGTCTAACCTTCGAGACAACAAGAAGAAGCAGCTCTGCAGACCTCAAAGATCTCGACAGGGTGTGGACTTTTAAAAGATCAAGGATCTATTGAGGTGCAAATCCATGTAAAGATTTAAAAAATAATGATAAAGCTCTTTAAATAAATTCTAAAGTGAATGGGGAGTCAATGGGGACAGGTCAGCATGGGGCTGCTGTATTTCCACTTCTAAGTACCTGTTAAGAGATGAGCATCAGCATTTTGGACCAAATGTAGGCATGCAAAGGAATCCTGACTTACTCTGATTTAAGTGAATAAACACGTATAAAACGTATACATACATATGTATAAAGGTGCAGACAACTTGGTATCGGACCCATTAGGATGTCCTGCATGATGATCTGGATGATGGCTGTTGGCTTTAGAGAGGAAAATAAAAGTTTAATTCATGTGAACAAAAATGTTTTTTCATCTGTCATTTGAAATCAGAATGCTTCAACATTTGCTTTACTCGACCAAAAACCCATTCTGATGTGTTGCCACAGCTATATCCATATTTTTACATAAAGCTGTGTATTCTTTCTTGTGTATGTAACTTTAGAATTTAAAGCTTCCTGTTTTTGCAGTGCACATTTTTTAGTTTTAAAACAGAATTAGACCTCTCTTATATTGCTACTATGATCCCAAAATACAGGCAGTACAACTGTTTGGACTGATGTTGGTACAAGCACATGCCATATCATAAAATTCTACATAACTGATAACTCTTTTGTTTCCTGTGATATGAATTCACAGAATAATAACGATTACATTCTCAGTGGAAACCATATCAACAGTCAAGTCTGTTATGACCTGGAGACGGCATGTGAGGGTGGACAAGTGGGCAGAGAGAGGGGCAGTGAGCAGCAGAGAAAACAAAGAGCAGACGTTAAAAAGAGCCTGTTATCTCTGAGTTTGAAATAAATTCAGACTGAACTCTCTTTTCTGTTTCCCTGTTAGAGGACAGATTAGATTACACGGACAAAGAGTGTGTGGGTGTGAGAGAGTGAGTGGGAGGGAAAAGACGTTAATCGCAGTGTAGGAGGACTTGTTTTTTTAGATCATATTCAAATATTCTGAGGTCAATAAAACATCACGAGAACAAATTGAACAAAAAGTGAATCTCACAAGTTTACATTTGCATTTTGTGGAGAAAAGATTTTTCTCCGAAAATATAAACTCTGATCTGTTGGTGAATGCAAATAAGCTGAAGGCAATTGATGTTTATTCCAACTGTTAGATGGTGGGCTGCAGGAATTAACTGAATTTCATGTAAATTGATCAATAGTTGTATGATAAAAAAAAAAAAAGCTGCAATTGTATACTGGTGATACTCATGCAAGTAAGATTGTGTCATCAGATTTTGAATTAAAGAAGCCACTGAATCTTTTGCATAAAATATTTATGCATTGAAGTCATGCATCTGAATATTTTGCATCTGAATTTCAGTGTTCAAATTTTCAATAATTTATTTTCACCATTATATCCAAAAGTCCAAAAATGTAAAATTAAACTTTCAAGCTAAAAAGTTTCGATGTTGAAAAAGTCAAAGTAAAACAATTTAAAGTAAAGAACCTGACCTCAGTTAATATATTTTCAGGATGTTACAATTCAATCAGCTTATGTTAAGCTGGAAAATATTAGAACATGTAGTGCCAAGTGACCAGTGGAGCATAATGGGATCAGCTATATATTGTTTTGACTTGTTGAGAATCGATTGCTTTCTCTTGAGTTGTTTATTTATTTTTTTTATTTACTCATTTATTTGGATCCCCATTAGTTACTGTGAAAGAAACAGCTACTCATCCTGGGGTCCACACACTGAAAAACAGCAAAAATTTTGCAACTTGATATCAGTTGATTAAATTTTGGCAATATAAAAATATATATATACTGATTTTTTATTTGGATTTAACTGTTTTACTTTTATGTCTGTGTAGATTCTCATTCATCCAGGTCATGGTCATTCTGAAGATTCAAAAGCAAGGCAACTGGACTGTGTAGAGTTTGTTGGGAAGACGTTTCACTTCTCATCCAAGAAGCTTCTTCAGTTCCAAATGGCTGGTGCTGGAAGCAGATATTTATCTTGCTAGAGGAAAAACAACAACAAAGGAAAGGAGGAGTTGGAGAACGACTCATAGAAACCCTGGGATAAGTTTCTATGAGTCGTTCTCCAACTCCTCCTTTCCTTTGTTGTTGTTTTTCCTCTAGCAAGATAAATATCTGCTTCCAGCACCAGCCATTTGGAACTGAAGAAGCTTCTTGGATGAGAAGTGAAACGTCTTCCCAACAAACTCTACACAGTCCAGTTGCCTTGCTTTTGAATCTTCAGAATGTTTTACTTTTACTTTTAACACTTGTTTTTTTTTTTTTTACTTTCATTTTTTTCACATTAAAATTTTAATATTACTTATCTACATCAAAAACTTTGAGCTTGAATTTAAAAATAATGGTGAAAAGTATTCACTGAAAACCTGAAAAATGAAATTCAGACAAAAAAAATCAGTCAAACAATTTCAATGCAGAACTATTTGGTGCTAAAAATTCAATAGACACTGTTGGATTACTGGTAGTTTACAATTTAGTTAAATTAGTAACTGAAAATGTTAGAGTAATTGAAAAGACAACTTATCTTACTTTGCATACAGTAGGTCAATGAAGACGCATATTCGGAAAGTCCTGCCAAGGTGAAGATTTTTAAAAACTCAGCTGAGCTGCAGTGACTGAAACTCACCTGCAGAGGGAGCCAGAGAGAGCACATAGCTGTATAAATGTTCACCTGTAAACAGGTAAGATCCCTTCATTCATGCTCCTCTGAACACATACAACTTTCACCCTTTCATGCCAGCTTCAAAATACTTAGAACAAAATGATCCAAAGGAAATCTGACCATTTCCAACATTTTCCCAACTGAATTTGACCAAAGCATTCGTGACTACCACCTGAGTCTGTTGCCATTGAACGGAAATAATACAAAATAAAATAACACACCAAAATATTCAAACACATGTCTATATTCATGAGGCAAAACCCTTGTATGAAGAGTAAAGGGTCTCTTTCAAAGTGGCTGCAGAATCGGTCCTGTTGGAGGACTCAGTCATAGCAGTCAGTTTGGTTAAGGTGGATGTTTGCCTCCATGAAGGGCTCTTGTGATGGAGACAAAAAGCTCTGATGGGTCTTGAAGCATCCCTCTCAGAGTCTAGTTTACACAGTCACACTCAGCACTTACACTCACACACACACACACACACACACACACAACACACACACATATATAACTAGAGATTATTGCTCAGCAGACATAAACCTCTCAGTCTGTCAGCGCTCACCTCTGTCTGCTTTAAGTGGACAGGAAACAGGAGGAATCTTAACATCTGTACACACAATTTGTAAACTCTTATACAGCTCTGTCTTATTAGCTTAAAGCTTTTTACACACTGAAAAAGAAAAAAGAGGAAGCCTGAAATGGCTTCTGTGTAAAAGTAAGTGATTATGCAATTATGCGTGAATACATTTTTTAAAAGTCAAAGATTATCAGCAGTGCTGTGTTAATGTGATGAGACTATGGCCTGAAATAAATCAAGTTTCTTCATTGGATTAATGGCATGCTCTCTTGTCCTTAAACTTTATCACTTTATCAAGCTATTGTTGCAGAGCAGTCCTAGTATAAAATAAGGACACTGTTGTTCCTTTGAACATCTTAACTGAAAACACTCCAGTCAAAGGTAATCTCCATCTTGCTATATCATAGATTTACCATATTTGCAGTTCACTTAAATAGCATTAATTTATGGATGAAGGTGATGTCAATACCTACCAGAGGTTCCATCCATCCATCCATCATACCATGTATTATCTATACCGCTTATCCCATTTGGGGTGACTGAAACCTATCTCAGCTGACCTTGGGCAAGAGGCAGGGTACACCCCGAACCAGTCACTAGCTGATCACAACCATTCACGCTCACTTTCATACCTCAGGGCAATTTGGAGTCACCAAGTAACCTAATGAGCAGTTTTTTGGTCCGTAGGAGGAAGCCAGAGTGCTTGGAGAGAACCCACGCATGCACTGGGAGATATGCAAACTTCACACAGAAAGGCCCTGGCCAACGCAGGATCTGAACCATCAACCTTCTTGCTGCGAGGCACTTGCACTATGTGCCACTGTGCCACCTACCTACCAGAATTTGCTTGATTTAATTTAGAATAGATTCAGGTCTTCTGTGAACTGAAGGTACAGCACTCTTAAGCCGCTGACACACCAAACGCGACCTCGGCGACCACTCTCCATGTAAAGTCAATGTACAGCTGCGATGAATCTGGTTGCGATCAAGGCGAACTGGTCGCTGGTCGCTCCTTCGCCAAAGTTGAAAAAGTTGATCTTTTTAGGCGAAGTCATGTGGGACTGTTTGGCAACAGCCAATCAGCGTCGTGTGGGTGTGTGATGGTACCCATGACAGACAGTTTTTATTCCAGTTCACAGAGTGACAATCCACGTCCGTGTGGGAAACATTAGTAGTGAGTACATTAGTTCCACCTAGACGGACCGCAGTGAACTCACAGACAATGCTGCTGCGGGGCCATCAGCTACAATGTAGATGAGTGAAAGGGATACAGTTGGAATTATGTCAGCTTAAACATCCTATTATATGATATGATATGATCGCGGTGAAACTACAGTGGACGTGGCGTCACTGAGTGACGGTGACCAAAATGAGGTATTTATGGACAAGTGACGCGACTTCAGCGGGCGGCGCCATTATGGTCGCAAAGTCGCATTCGGTGTGAAAGCAGCTTTAGACAGTAGAGGAATCAAGAGTCTATTGAGAAAATCTCATATCTTAAAGAGATACTTCAATATTGGGGTTATAAGAGATTCATTTCAGCAATAAATATTTTTGCCACAAAATTCAGGTTATAAATTGCTGCAGATGGGGCCAATGATGCGTTTTATTTACCTCGGAGCTTGGACAGGGAAAGGGAGAATTACTTCCCATCCCAAATAAAGTTAAAGTTGGGGTAGCTGAAGAATGTCAGACTTCCCTCTGAGTAATTCTGACCAAAGGGGGCGTTCCCCGTGACGTATCTTATTTGCATCCCATAGAATCCAAGTTCTGAGATCAAGTGGAAGGCACCACAAGAGCTCTTAGCGCAGTGTGAGAAATATTAAAAAAAGGAGCATTGGGGTGATTGTTTACTGTACTAAACATTTCCAGTGCTTTACTTTTCAGACCAGCTCTTTTGTTTTGGCTATAACTCACTTCAGGTGTAGGACATGTTGGCTAGGCAATGTGCCGAAGTAGTGCCAAGCCAGAGGAGCTTATTTGTGGAAAATCAAAGCATTGGAAATGTGCTTGGTTCAGTAAACAATCAACCCAAAGCAGTTGTTGTAATTTGTCCTCGCCAAAAAATCCGTCAATTACACAGAGCTCTTGGCCCCATCTGCAGAAGTGCATATGGTGAATTTCATCTGATCTCGGAAGTTGGACTGTTTGGTTTGCAAATTAGACATGTCACAGGGAACACCTTTTTTGGATAGAATTTGTACTCATGAAGTCGGACAATCTTCAGGTAATCTGACTTTACCAGCTGTTAACTGGGATGTGACGTACTTATCAGTTTCCATGTTTGAGTTTTGAGGTAACTAGAAGGCATCAGTAGCCCTTAAAAATCTGTAACTGGGCGACTTCCACAGAGAGAGTAACTTAAGAGGAACTCTTTCAAAGTGTAAATGCTGTCTCATTAACCAGAGAGTACTGGACATCACTGAGTCATTTTCATGCCTTTCTGCACGTTTCTTTATATCTAACAGCAGTGATTTTCAAACTTTTTTTTGCTCGGGGCCCACCTAAGATGACACTAAAATCTCAAAGCACACCGTGTTTATACCATGAAAAATAACCTCTTAACACATGTTACTGTACCTTTTCAATTGGTATATGTTCATTTCCATCTGTAAAGCTGACCAATATTTGACTGACAACTACATTACTGTTGAAATATTAATTTAATAAAAACAATGTAAAAAAAAGTTGATAAATTTCATTAATGCAGTGACACAAATTTAAACATAACAGGTCATTAATTAAGAACTAGATAATCTTATAAATGGGATCATTCCTTCTGCCTACTTCAGCTCTATTAACTGTAAAACCTTGAAAGTTTTTGTTTAAGAACAGAATTTGCATCTGTATTAACATTATTTATGTGCATAAATAACTAATGAAGCAAATATGAACTGAATCATTAGTGGTTTTATAGCTGATAGTTGTGATTCTATAAATTCCTGAGCTCACCTGGACCAGTGGTTCATCATTTAAGAGCCACTGACGTTAGTGTTAAACAGTGTATTTGACAGAATAAGAGAAGCTATCTGCTTACCCCAAGTCATGGTCTCAGACCACAGTAGTGTAAAGTCCAGCACTCATTTACATAAAAACATCTGAAAACCACCGACAGGTTATATATTTAATTTTCATATTATGAATCTTGAATGCACAGCAGGGGCAAATCAATCAATCAATCTCAATCAATCAATCAAGCAACTAATCAATCAATCAATCAATCAATCAATCAATCAATCAATCAATCTTTATTTGTATAGCCCCAATTCATAACAACTGTTATCTCAAGACACTTTACAATAGAGCACAAAGCTCTTCATATTATGGATACACATATATGCATCGATACATATATGCATATATAAAATACACATATACATATATATACAAATATATACATCCAACACCCAACATGAATCCATATAGCCAATCATGAATCCCTCCATCATGGTGGTAAGAAAAAACCTTCTGTTAAGCAGCAGGAAATCTTGAATGTGGACCCCAGTCTCATGATGAACAGCAAATCCACACGATGCTGTGTTGGGTGTGTGGGCAAAGGGAGGGAGGTAAGTGGAGACAAGTGGACTAAAGTAAGAACTAAAGCCAGTGACAGATCAATGGACCAATCATAGACCTGTCGCCGTCACATTTGTTTCTGCTGCAAACAAATTTATTAGAGGTTAGCCTCTTGAGATGGTACATCTTGTTTTCAGGAGGGTCCTCATGTCTGTATGGTTGTGGTGATAATTTTATAGAAGTATAATCAATGAAAGTCTTACTGAAAATAAGAATTTATGGTAGTAACGAACTCATGGGTGCCCAAACCACAAGTGCATCCCTACCATATTTGTCTCCGTTAAGTATAAATGTATTAATGGTAGACCTCTTGAGATGTGACACCTCATTTTCAAGAGGGATCTCATGCCCATGTGGAGCTAGAGATAGTTACTATAGATTTATAGATGTTGATGTCACAGAACAGATAGTTCCTAATCGGTAGGACCTTTCTGTGAGGAGCTTGCATGTTATTCCTACTCTTGTTTCCTCACACAGACCAGATAAACCAAACAGAACTCATTAAGTGACTCTGAATTTCCCAAATGTGTGAATACTAGTGTGGCTGCTTCTTTGATTTGCTGGTGACCGCTTCATTTTTGCTGGGGTAGAATTCAGCCCCTGATACTTTGAGTAAAGTCCAAATGGGATAAGATGTATAGATAATAGATGGATGGAATACAGAATACTATTTTAAAATTACAAATGAATCTGCGATTATTCATGAGTATTAAAATTGTTTTATCCCTTACCTGTGGTTAAGAATACTCAAATGTTTGACAGCCCTGAAAAGGACGTGGTTTTAGCTGAGCTGGACTGCATGCTGGCTGATTTTTGTCTCTGCTGTAGTCTCTCAGTCTGCTCGACTGTAGACTTGTCTTCACCTCTGGTTCCTCTGAATGAAGAGGTCAAGCTCATCCTGCTGCTCACATTCATCAAACACTTAAAAGAGTTAAACAAACACAGATAAAGGTCTCACTTTGACTTCTGTCGGTTCAGGACACAGTCTGAAAAAAAAGAGTGTTCCTGCAATTTTACAGACTTGACTGTTATGGACCTTAAAAATGTTTAATCTAAACATGTTTGTATGAAGATTAGATGTTGAGGTCACCACCGAGGTCTTAGGCACAACAGGTAGAATTTTAGCACTAAAATGCATTAATTAATTTAAAACAACTAAACCTATGCCACATATTTCAAACCTAGGGCAGGCTTGATTCTTGACTCAGTTGACAGCCAGAGCTGGAGTGAGTGCACAGTTAATACAGAATGCTGTGCAGGCAGACTATGTTGAAATTGAGGTCAAGCGAGGGCAGAACTTTTCAAACACATATCCAGAGGGGATTTGACTGAAAGTCTGTCAGTCACAATGAAAACAGGCCAGTTGGATGATGTAGCAGATGACTGAAGTCCATAACACGACTCAGTTTGAAGAACAAACTCTTCCTTGGAGAAATCTTTCCAGCATTGGCCACTGTTACATGATGTTTTTTAATTCGGAATTAAGTATTCAGAATTAAATAATTCGGAATTAAAATATTCTCCCTCGTGTTTACATAGAAATAGTTATTCCAAATTAAGGTTTACATGGAAAACATGTTTATTTGCCTTTATTCAGTTCCACTTAAGGTCTGGGGGTTGGGAATGGTTCTGATCAGACAGGGGCGGATGTGACGTGGTGACAGATTTACGTCAACCGGAAAAAACAAACTCCAGTTCAGCGTCTCCAGAGTCTCTGTCAGGGAAACCTCATCCAACTTGGACACTACAACAAAAAGGTCTACATTTTTATGCTTACATCCATCCACTCTTTTCATTATTTCCAAATCTTCTAAGGCTCTAATTAAATAAATTGTCTCGGCTCAAGTCCAACCCTTGCTTCGGGTGGCCATCATGTTCCCGTCAGCGTCTCGTGCGTTATTGCAACAGGACAAGGGAACGAGCATGTGCAGAATGACTGGAATTAATTTAAAGCGGAATGAACGTGATCGAGGAATTATTTAATTCGGATTTAAAATCAGAATAAACCAGCCACTTACTTCGGAATTAAGTTTGACTCGGTATTATCATTTTCATTTGGAATTATGTTTACAAGGTCATTTTTAATCTTTTTAAAGAGGATTTAAGTTTTATTAGGAATTATAGGGGAATAAAAGTTCTCATGTAAACGTGGTAAATCTTCCTTGTTCTTCATTTAATGAAGAGATTTCTTTCAGCTTTGATAAAACTCCAATGATATCTGGTAGCATCAATGCTTATTCTCTATACAAGAAGTCATTGTTTACTTACAGGCTTGCAGCTGCTTTTTGCTTTCCCCACCTCTTTCCCTTTTGAGGCCACTGATAGGTCAGTGCCTCTGCAGACTGAACTTGATTGTCCCAGCTTAATACATTGCGAGATGGATTTAACTTACACTGAATCAGCTGCACTGCTAGATTGCTTCTAACAAATCAAGCTTCTACAGCATTTTAGGAGACTTTAATGTCTACTCTGCTAAAAGGTTGGATAAAATACACTTTGGAGGTCATTAAAGATCGTAAAGTCTTCTTTTCGTATCATGTCTGTTGCTGGAATGTTTATGTTTACATTGCAGCCAGCTCCAAAATCAGTCAAAATATCCAGAACTATGTTAAACCTGGATAAATAATGAAGAACAGGACAAGAAGACAATCTCTCTCTCCAGCTAACATTTCCTGTCAATCAACATGACCACAACTTTACTGAAACACAACTCTAATCACTGAGCTAAATGTGGGTATCAACAGATAAAGAAGACTCATTTTTCACTCTTAACAATAAAGGAAGTTCCAATTACTTGTTTTTTTTGTTGCACCTAATGCTCTTAATGCGTGTGTGTGTGTGTTTTTCTGTGTGTAACCTTTCTGTCTGTCGTGGTTGTGAAATTGGGGGAAGTGAAAGAAACTCAGAGATACGCAGACACTCACTGATGCAGTGTTTTCAGTAAAGCAGTGCAGTCTTACGGCTCAGCAGACACATGTGTGCTCTCAGATAGCTGCTTGTTTTTGAACAGGAGAACATGTGCTCTCACTGATAGGCAAATCCTCTGGGTGCCATAACGCCGTCAGACCGTGGAGAACGAGCTACTTCACAAACTCAAGAGAATCACAATGACAGTCAAGCCACACACTGCTATTCTTTGTACAAGAATATAAAATGCTAGTGGGCATTAGTGTGATCATTTTACTCATGCTTTTTGGGACAATGGACAAAAAAAATCATATTTTGATATTTGTAATCTAGATGGTGATACCTGATTCATGTTTGTACTTTTTTGTGCTTAGTCTAGACCTGGTTATGTCTGACAGCCTTTCATAAAGAAGCTTTTGACCACACTGATGGCAAAATAATGCTAGGACATTGCACTGCTAGGTCTGTTTGGGGGTCTGGAGGATTGAGATGTTTTAGGCAGCATGCTAGACACACTAAAAGCCTTTTAATTAAAAAAAGAATGATAGGACCTCTTTAAGTTGAACCCAAGCTGCAACTTTCAAGGCTGAGAAATGAAGCCAGTGCAGGAGTGCCAAAAACTGCAGGTCTTTCAATATCCACTAGAGTCTGGCTGCAGGAAAATGGGATGTTACATGATTATGTTTTACAGCCTAACTATCTTGAAAGACTGGCTCACAAAACAGCTCAAGTTGAAATATTTAATGTTTCTAAGTGCTATCACTGTAAGAAGGAGGTTTGATATATAAAAATGTTCCTAAGAACTGATTTTGACTAAATGTAGAATGAAGTATGAGAACATTTGTGAAATCCACTGTATGCTGAAGTTTTCAGGGAGTCATACTACTTTGGGAAAATATAGCAGTATGCAGTCTACCTCACGCAGTATTAACTTTTTACAATTACAGAGCAGCAATGCTAATCGAGTCATGTTAATTTACATTTTTAAAGATGATTCAGTGATGTTATAAATTTAACATTTAAATGTTGAGCTGGGAAAATCATGAAAATCCAAATAAATGACTTGTCAGATTTTTGTAATCCATCGATGAATGTTACTTTAGCTCAGTGTTTCTCAAATAGTGTGGTGTGACCCCAAGAGGGGCTGTGGCAGCAGTGGGGGTCCTACCAGAGCAAAGGTGTGACCAATATGGGGTCTCAGCCCTCTGGAATTATTAAATGTGCCACCTGAGGTAAAATCACAGATTCTACACTGCTATCAGCCATTCAACATGTTAGTGACAGAATTTATGTACAAAATAATGAAGGCTGTGTAAGAAATGTTATATTTTTGATGTTCTTTTTTCAGATTTCACAAAATGGGTCATTACGACTATAAAAGGGAAATTAAAACATAGAGAGTTAGGACTGGCCCATGTCTAAAACAGATGTTGCCTTGTCATTCACTGATTTCGTCTTTATCTTGTCATTGCAATTGCATTTGAAGTTTCTCTCTTTGCCTATGTTTTTGTAAAACTTAGTTTGTTAGAGCTTTAAATTATGACACTGGACTTGAATATTTCTTTGGTTTCTCAAAAAACAGGAACATGAGTTGCCACCTTAATAGTTTTGTCTCTTTCTTTTTGAAATAACACAAAATTAATATATAAATTAAAATTCATGCGCAGAAATAAAAGTATCAAATAAATACCTTTGATCTCTGTGTTTAGACCTTATAATTAATGGAGTTACTGATATTTTCATGCTTTGATGGATGTAGAAAAGCTTCTCTTTGCTCTTTCAGTGACTTTGTAAGCAGTGGTGGCATAGGGGCCATAAAGAATATTATTTACATCAAGTGAGAGGGGGCATGACAAAAAGTAATTGGGATTTTCTGATTTAGCTGCTGTAGCTGTCAGCTGAGCTGCTGTTTAGTTTTGTTTTTTAACATCAGGAACAGAAATCAGATAAATCATTGGATAGTATCCAGCATTGTATCATTCGTAATCAAAATAATATGGATCACTGATATGGGTTTAATGTAGTTCTTGTTCTGTAGACGTAGTCACTCTAATTCAGACTTATGCATAGTAGGTAGCATTAATGCACATTGTACAATAGTTGCAACCTGCTAGAAAACAAAAACATCATAGAAAAATCCAATTGATTGGGTGTATCATATTGCAAAATGACAGTCGCTTGGCAATCATCCTTCATACTGCCACCAAATACAGCAGACTTAATTCCTTTGCAATGTGTAGTAGTGCTGAGTCCGCTTCTTTACACACTCTACACTTATGACTGTACACATGTACACTCATCAAACACCATCATAAAATTTGCTGACAACACAACTGTTGTTGGGCTCATCTCCAGAGGAGACGAATCAGCACACAGAGATGAGATACAGAGATTGGCAACATGGTGTGAAGTGAACAACCTGGTTTTAAACACCACCAAGACCAAGGAATTAATACTGGACTACAGGAAAAAGCATGACTCAGAACCAGGCCCACTCTTCATTAACAGGGAATGTGTTGATCACGTCAAGTCCCTCAAATTCCTTGGCATTAATCTCTCCGAGAATCTCTCCCCTTTTCGAACTGCTGCCCTCTGGCAGGTGCTACCAGTCACTGAAAAATCACACATCCAGACTCAGAGACAGTTTTTTCCCCACAGTCATTTCTTAACACCAACGGCTAATGCTGCTATTCTTGCACGTCAACATATACTTTAGCAGTTAACAAGCTTCTCAGTGGTTCACCTATTATTATTGACTGATATTTTAGTTAGCATGTGTTTTTACTATCACTGTTTACTGTCTTTTGTTTTTTATGTCTGTTTGTTGATGTTATTTTTAAGCACCAAAGAGTTGCTACTTCAATTTCATTGTTTGCTTGTCTTATAACGACAATAAAGGCTTTAATTTTAAGTTAGTAGGTGGTTTTGGAAGTGGCCAGAGATTCTGAATTCACCTAGGCAGGACTGTTCCAAAACATGCATTTCCAGTGACCTAAAATGCCAATTTTGTGTATAAAAGACCAGAAACACAGGGAAAGGTGCTCTCTCAAAAGCACTCACCTCTGTGTGGTTGTTATGTGTAACCACAGGTGGGGTTAGGGCTGATAAGATCTATTTTTCACAAAGAGGAACAACAAGGTTTGTTGATGTAATGCTTTAACTTCTACAGATTAGACTTGTTCTATACTGTAATACACACGTTAATGCAATAATCTTAAATTCAGACAGACCCAAAAGAGACTGAATCTACATTTATAACCATTATGTGTCTGATTTTCTGAAGTTCAATCTACTTGGCAGCTATTCAAACAACTTCCTCTTTATCCCTTCAGTTTTTCAGTTTGTCTCCACCACCTTCTCCTTTTCTCCTTCTCTTGCTGTGATGCCGTCTTAAACAAAGTGGGACTGGGAGGAAGTGATAAAACTACACATCCTGTTGCCCTTATTGTCTCAGATAACATTTTCCACCGATAGGAGAATGAAACACAGTCCATGGAGAGAGCAGGGTTTATGAGGAAAATTCGCCAGACTCTCTAAAATGGACATTGGCACAGTACTTGATTTACTTAAAGACTGTTTTAGAGACCTCACTAAGTTCCATTTTTCTCTTTTAATTGATTTCATTGACAAGGGTTTTTAATCGAATGTGTTTGGCAGGGAGCTGTGGGAGCACTGACATCCCTTCTGTCTTTGTGTTAAAAAAAGTAAAATGACTTAAGTGTCCATACAGTCTTTTTATACTCGTATGGGTCAACAACCAAGGCCACAGGAACGGACTTTTGTCTGTAGGTGCCTGCAGTCTATTCTTGTGATCACAATGTTTTGGGAACACTTTTTTGTTAAGCTTTTCACAAATGTCCTCTCAGACTGACACCGGGGTCAGACAGGATTAAAGCACGACTCTTTGTGGCTTTGAGAAGATGTTCCTCAGAGATCTTGGTCAGCTCATCCATGATACCAATCTCCCACTCCACCACCACCCGAAGGTGCATTGAGATCTGATTACTGTGGAGACCACTACTGTAGTACCACCTACTGTTCATATTTTCAAAAGCAAACTCAAGACCTACCTTTTTAGTCTGGCTTTCAGCTGATTGAATTTATTATTTCTTCGTATCTTGTTATTTATTTTAATCCTCTTAATCTCTTTTATTTCTCAATTTCAGTTCAGATTTATTGTTTGGAATTGAATTTCTGTTGATTGATTTTCTTTACATTAGCGTACTTTATTAGATTTTATAATCCATTTGGTATTTGGCTATCTCGTTTTACCATATTATTTTACATTTTATTTTATTTATTAATTTATATATTAATTTATTAATTTATTTATTTTTCCTATAGTTTTGTTAATCTAATTTCTTATCATGACTTTTAATTCACGTTTTAGTTTTAGCTCCTGTTTCCTCATTTTTAATTCAAGACGGCGTTCCCTCAGTCCTCTAATTCTGTTTCTGTTCGAATCTCCTCTTTATGTCTTTGTGTGTGTGAGCGTGTGAAGTGCTGTATGTGGATTGCGAGGTCGAGGGGGGTTTTGTATTTCATTTTCTACTTTGCATTTATTTATTTCATTTTATTTTATTTCTTTTCTTTTTATGTAAAGCACTTTGTGCTACAAGACTTTGTACGAAAAGTGCTATACAAATACAGTTTGATTGATTGATTGATTTATTGATTGAAGATACTAATTTGAGATGATTTGAACTTTGTAACAGCGTGTTAACCTGCTGGAAGTAGCCATCAGTGTGGACACTGTGGTCGTAAAGGGATAGACATGGTCAGCAACAGCACTCATGTAGACTGTGGCATGTAGACAATGCACAGTTGGTATTAAGGGGCCCAAAGTGTAATGGCCCTCGCACAATCTGATGTGTTGAAGTGAGACAGGGTGGATCTGCTTTCATGTTTTCATTTTCCAATCTTTTATCGTCTAATTTTACTGCATCAGTTATCTGTCTGTAGCTTACGGGGTGAAACTTGGTGTCATCTTCTGCTGCTGTAATACATCTACTTCAAGATTTAACATTTTAAGTCTTCTTCATACCTCGGCTACAGCAAGTGGTTATTTGGGTTTCAGTTGCCTTTCTGTCTGTTCGAACTACTCTGGTTACTGACCTCTGGCATTTTGGCCCTGAGAACTGCCACTCACTGGATACATTCTCTTTTTCAGACCATTCTCTGTGAACCCCAGGCATGGTTGTGCATGAAAATCCCAGAAGATTGTTCATTTCTAAAATACTCAGCCCAGCCCATCTGGTACCAACACCTACACCACGTTCAAAGTCACTTGAATCACCTTTGTGGTCCCCATTCAGATGCACAGTGTAAACTTCAGCAGGTTGTCTTAAACATGTCCACCAGCCTAAACGCATTGACTTGCTGCCATGTGATTCGTGGGGCAGCTGTTTGCGTAAACAAACAGTTGATTGGTTGTAAGTGACTGTTTGCTTTAAAGCCCAAAAAACTTGCCAACAGCCATCACATGATGTTTCACTGATGCAATTTGACAATAATACAACTCTAAGGTCACTTTCACACGAAAAATCTGTTGAGCTCTGCCTTTGTTCCTGCCATTCGGCTCATTGTTATGTTATGAGCTGGAAATACACAACCACAAAATACATATAAAGCTGCACTGAGGCTCAATCGGGTGGTACTAGCATATTTACCAGGGCGATTTATAAACATATTCTACATGGATTTGTAGATGTTAACCTGTAGGACTGGGCTCCGGCTGTGAAAGCAATGCTAACATCAGCCACATTCTGCTTTATATGTGAATGCTACATTAGCTTTTCTAATGATTTAGCCAAATCCAATACAATACAATACAATTTATCCTCTTTTGGTTGCTTGCTTCTTTGGTCAATACTTGGTTAGAACTGCTTTCAGACCCACCGTAAACTGAACTCTGGTCTTGGAGGTGAACCTAGATCCCTGTTTTTCGGTGGACCAGAGTTCAGTTCTTTGGTCCACACTGGGGTTCATGTGAGCTTTCACACCAGCCCAAATGAATCAAACTTTCCAAAAGTGCGAACCAGTGTTTTTTTGGTCTGGACCAAACATGTCAGGCATGAAAGCTCACTAACACATCAAACCCAGCAAACTCTCCACATAGTCCATTTATTCTTGGAAGTGTTGAAAAAATACCACTACAGTCAATAAAATGTATGAGTATTGTCATTCATCACCTTAGTGCGAGTGTTCTAAGCTGAGTCAAAACCTGTGCTTTTTGATGCCTCAAACTCTCCTTTGTGTCGGTCACCGCCCCTTGCCCCCCCTCCTCGTCTCCAGCATTCCTTCATCTATTAATGTCCTTTCCTGTCTCTGTGGACATCTCTGTTTGTGCAGCCCTCTGCCGGAAACCAAACAAATTAACACTGCATTGTTCAGAGCGGTCACATTAGAGCTGGAAACATCAGCAAGGCAATAGCTTCCTGAAACCCAACATTAATAAGCTAAGGCCAGCGGTGATACGTGTGTGTGCATGATCGCGTGTGTGTCGACTCATTCTCAGTGTTTGAATTTCCTGTCCTGCCATGTCCTTACAACAGAATGTCACATAATTTTAACACTTCCTGTTTTGGGTCTGCATGGTGGACCAAAAGCATGCCTGTTGTGATAATTGGTGCGCTTAGGTGTATCATTCATGTAGAATCCAATCCACGCTGCAACTTTGCTCCAACTGACAGAGCATACTGGCCCACATGAAGCATATTTAAAGAACTGCGCAGTGGAGTGCAGCCCCAATTAGCTTGAAAAACAAGATCATTAAGATCACAAGAGAACTACAACTTCTTCGGGTAATTGTGAGATCATGAGATGACAGGAAAAGCAACATGTAAACAACAGGTCATACAGTCGGTCTGACTTATTTGCTGTTAGAATTGATATTATTTCTACAGTTTTCTCAGTGTTTTATAATTCCAGTAACTCTGATTGCTTGTTTTCCTGTTTTGGGTCTTTGTGCTTTGCGAAAATTGACATTGGGTTGAAGCAGCTCCCAATGAAAACAGACTTTCCAAATATTTTGAGTGAACCAGCGGCGAGGTGGTGCTGCTGGCATGCACAGAGATAGATCATAGTGCAGAGTGGGGACATTTTGTTGCAGAGTATTACACATGTTATGAAGGTGGACAATGGAAAATTTTAGGGTAAGTATTGTTGAAGAATTCCTCCATATGTCAACCCTGTGACAGACTGGAAACCAGTCAAGGATGTACCTGCCACTTGCCTCATGTATGAGGGGGAAAGCTTAAGGCCCCAGTGACCTCAAAGTGGAAAAACGGTAATGATAATGAATATGTGGATGGATGTCCTGTTGATATTAAGAGTTAGTTTTTTTTTCTTTTATATTCGAGACAAGGACAAAGATCAGAGGAGCTAACATGGTTTGTTTTTATCCAACAAACTTATAATTTTAGCAAAGGTTTGTAATCAGGACTAATTTCAAAGAACCTGAAGTTCTCAAGGGATTTATATCAACATTTACACCTTCCATCAACATCAAATCTTCAGATGTGCATGTGTCCCAGTGTGCCAGAAATCCTACTAGAGACGTTACAGAAGGCACCTCTCACTTCTAACCTCGTGGCAAGATATCCCAACATGCTATGTGAAGGGAAATGGTGGCATTATTAATAAATGGGAGAAAATATTCAGCACCTCTGATTCCCAAGGCCAAAAGTATACCGAACTTTGCAATAGCCTATACCAGATAAATACTCGAAATTAGGTCACACAAACAAGATTTGAAACTTTCACTTTGCAACATAAAACGCATCTGATATTGCCTCACTTTCGCATTTTGAAGCATTATTGAGTTTTTTAAAAGGAAGGAAGGAAAGGCTCCAAAAATGGATGAAGACCACAAGGCAATCATTACTTATCATTTTTAATAAACAATAATACATTCACTATTGCCACAGTCATGGACACTAACTTGATTAGATCATTCAGTTAAGAGAAACTGCACAAACAAGAGGTCACCATGGCCTTAGACACTGGAGGTGTAGTGGTTGCTTTAAGCCTGACCGCCTTAGTTGTGCCTCCTGCTTTAGCATAAGCACCTCTTGATTGGTTGCATACTCAACTACCTTTGTCATTCTACCCATGCATCAGGATTTATGATTGTAAATGTTGAACGTGTTTGATATTTATGAATTCATACTGTGGTGGCCCAAACTCTCTGAGAAGAGACAATCAGGAAGTTAAAATCACTCTGGTACATCTCACAGCACAAGAAAATCAGGCAAGATAATCGTAAGAACCATCAAAAAATAAGTAAGCATTTGCTGACTGTTAGGAGAGGGAATCAGGCCAAAAATCAGGCTGAATATCTTGTGGAGTGTGCCCTGACTTATTCCTCATGTTTTGTTGTTAAGCTTCACCTAAGCAGAGCCATCATTAACTTCAGAGACTGTATTTGACCAGAGCAGTGTCTGATGATACCAGCCGTCTAAAATCAGCTGTTGGTGTCTTGACAAACTGAATCAGAGGCGAAGCTGACAGCTGACCTCATGCAACAGCTCAGTTCACACAGCTGCAACCATCCCCTGGAACATCGTAAAATGTTATCATGTATGCGTCATTAATCTTTGGTCTAATCTGGATTTTAGACATTCAGACCTTTCAACCTATTTTTATCCAAATTCTGAAAGGGAGAGGGAGGGAGTGCTCACAGAGAATGACTTTTCTCTTTGCTCAGGAGGAAGCAGAGAGCTGGCCTGCAAACAGGCAGCAAAATAAATGTTTGGTTAAGTTAAAGGTAAAATAAACATGATTAAGCTTTTTTTATGGTTGTTTGTTAAGGCTCCCATATGCCATCATAAAGGGTAGCATCTTTAAACATTATCTTTCATTGATCGGTGATTATCTTCAAATCATTTAACACAAACACTAAACCTAACAGGCACATTGCATTGGACTGATGCAGTTTAACAGCGAGGTCGTCTGTTCAAACAGGCAGTAAAAACCTGTGGAGTGGGAAAGGAACAAGAGCAGAGGCAGGTCATAAAACGAGTAGCAGCAGATCAATAAGGGTTTATAACTGGATCATTAGGCTCTGTTTGTCCCTCTGAGAGGAAGATAAGAGCTATTATCAGCACTGTAGAAACATCATACTAATGCTGTACATACCTGTACGTGATACATTAACAGATCATGGAACCAGAGAGTCACAAGCTCAGGAAATGGGACTTCATATAAGAGCTGACAGAGTTTGGTTCATGTCTGAGATGGTGCTTTTCCACATGTGGTTCCAGGTTAACTTTAACCAAGGCCTTTCTGACATTCTTTGTCAAATTATTAATGAGAATATAGAAAAATTCCTGGATACACCTCTGGTTTTGGAACACTACCAACATCTATTCACTTCTTCCTTGTACCATGACCGACACTCCCTGAAAATTTCATCAAAATCCATTAAGGAGTTATTGAGTTTGAGTGAAAATGTGGAAAACTGCTCTATCTTGCAATGTTCACAAATTAAAAAAAAAAAAAAAAAAACTAACCTGGATTCACATCTACATCTGGACCCCAACCAAACTCTAATAGCTTCTCCCTTTTGAATTCTGTGACAATTTCATCAAAGTGTGTTCAGAAGTTTTTGAGATATTTTGCTCACAAATAAATTAACAAATGCCCATAAAAACATAAAGCAAGATTGTATATGACATGCACTGAAAGGAGACTTCTTTTTAAAATTACATGCAAATTCTACAAAGGGTGGCAAGGTGGAGCAGTAGATAGTGTGCGTGCTTCCCATCAAGGCTGCTGGTTTAATCTTCGTGTCGATCAGGGTCCTGCATGTTCTCCCTGTGCATGAGTGAGTGTCCCTCCCACTGACCAAAAACATGCTTGGTAAGTTTATTGGTGACTCCAAATTGCCCTTAGGAATGAGTGTGAGCGTGAATGGTTGCCCGTCTCTTTCTATGTGGCCCTGCTATCAGCTGGCAGCTGGTTCAGGGTGTACCCCGCCTCTCACCCAATGTCAGCTCCAGCCCCATGCACAAGCGATAAGCAGTACAGATAATGGATGGAAATTCTACATAAAATTCTATATTCAAAGGTAAACACTTCTGATAATTCCTCCAAACACAGAAAGAAAAGATAAATAACAAACAGAGACAATCAAACAATTTTGATTTAAAAATGCTGCTTAGTTTCCTTCTCCCATGTGTTTTTAGCTTTTCTTTATATCTCATTTCTGTATCAGCTTGTGAAGAACCTTAAAGCGATATTTGAAGGAGCACCAGGTTGCAGGAAGAACCCTTAATGGAAAATCAAAAATCCAGACAAAGTTTAGGATGAGCTAAGCCGACACCGCATAGTGGAAATTCAGTCAGTGAACCACTTGTTTGACTGAGTTTATTTTTTGGCATGCTTTTTTCTTTATTAACAAGAGAGAGAGACTGTGGATCGGTCCATGAAAGGGGGCGAGAGAGAGCAGGGGGAGGACACTCTGCACACTGGCCACAGGCTGGATTCGAACCCGGTCCCAGCCGACTATGGGACGTGCCTGGTTGCTCAACACTTCACCGAACCAAAACCCCTCTCTTAATGATTTTCAGCATGGACTTTTGTCTGAAAATAATTGAAACCTTTAACATGATTTTAAATCAGCTTTTGTTGATATTACTTACATGCAAGTGTGTACAGAGTTTCCCCACAGTTCATTAGTTCAGCTGATAAAAAAAAGGATCCACCCCTGCTCCTATGATGAGTCGGTCCTCAGACAAGGAAGAGCATACCATCTCCTGTATTTTAAAGAGATTACAAATAACACTCACTAATGCTCTAAAAATCTAATTGTTTTTACTTACTAAATACCCCTGATCCACCTGTATTCTCACTCTGTCTGGGGCGTTTTTCCTTGCTGAGTCAGCATACCCCTCTTAACACTTGAGGGGTCGTCCACACTTGCTAAAAAACCCTGACCCTATCCAGACTTTTTGTATGAATGCAAACAGCCAAGTTATTGCCCCAGACTTTGTTGTTTCGCTTATAGAAGTACTTTATTTCACACATGAAGCATGGGAAAGACATGAAGCATATGTAAGGGACATTTAAGCTTGAATAAGCATTATTTGACCTCTTTAAGTTTCTTTACTTCAAAGACTAAAAACAGAGGGTGGGGTTGCAGCCTGCCACAGTTTGACCCCTTGAGTCTATCCACTGTCTCTGGGTTTTATCAAATAAAAGCTAAAAATGTCCCCAAAATACTTAAAACCCCTGGAATATATTTAGTTTATGCTTACTGATTGGCTTTAGTTAAATAGGAAAGACCCTTGTTACCTCAGGCCTCCAAATTACTGGCTATACAGGCTGTATCAAAATGAGAGATAGATAGTTTTTAAATTTTCACAACCAATTTAAGGAGCACAAGATTTTCTGCCTCACCACCCAAATTAGACAGAATCCATCTAATCGATTAACAAGTTGCCCAACAGAAGACATAAATCGATATTAAACAGCTGTGGCCAAACATTTGCCTGAATTAAGCTGCAATCAGGGCACAAGTGACATTGAACCCAGCAGTGTAGCCTGATTGTTTTGATTTCCCTCCCTTTATGTCTTGAAGCAGTGATATAAAATGTGTTTGTTGTCAAAGTAATAAATGAGAGTATCATTGTGGATGAAATTCCTATTTTGCAGTGTCAAGGGAACAAAAATCCTCATTAAAAGGTCTGTCTGCTCTCCATTTCCCAGCAGCCATCAGTCTTAGCACATATACGTTCATATTGTTCCCAAAATGTCACTTGTACCCAGCTAAATTCGGGCGGATGTTTGGCCATAACTATTTATTACCGGTGTATGTGTGTTCTGTCAGGGAGCTTGTTTGAGCAGTTAATCGTTCAGATGGACTCTGTCTAATTTGGATGGTGAGGCAGAAAATCCTGTACTCCTTAAACTGGCCCTGAATACTTTTAAAAGCTCCCTATCTCCCATTTGGATATGGCCTAATTGAAGAGTAAATAGCACAGCTGAGTGCACCCGTGAATCAGTGAGTGATCTGTCCTTAGCTGTCGGAGGAATGAATCTCCCCTGTCGCTCCCCTCACCTGTTTTCCATTGCTCCAAACAGCCTCACTAACATATTATCTATTGGATTATTGTCCTGAGGATTAATGTCTCAATGTGACTATTTTTCACACACACTGAGTGTTTTCAGGGGCGTCTGCAGACCTACTGCTGACACCAGATGGGAAACAGACATCTCTGACGGCCCTGCGTGCCGAAACCTTTTTCGCCTTTTACCCACCATGTTCTGTGTCGTGCATTTGTGTCCACCTTTTCTGTGCCACTTTTCATGACAGTCAAATGTTGTGTTATATGGCCACCCGGGGGGACGTAAAGGGGGGAAAAGTTAGGGAAATTCTGAGGGTTAATGACTGAAAGGGGCCCCTAAAAATATGTTGTAGCTTCTGCAACTTTTTGCTACAAGGATTCTCTACTTTTCATTTGAAAAAAAATGTCCTATATAGTAATTTTTAGGGCCCCCTGTCAGTCATGGGTCTTAGAATTTTCCCAGCTTTACCCCTTTTACAGGTCTCCTGTCTAGCAGTCATAGAAATCAGATATATGAATGTGACTTAAGGCGAATTGTGAGCTCATTAATGGTCAAGCTGAGAATGGAAAGACTTTGTGTCCATGGGAAACACCAACAACGAAAAAAAACACAAAGATGAGATTTTATTTCTTCATGTTGGGGAACTGACTGGGTTGTCTGGGTAAGAAAGGTAAATGATCTTCAGCTTGTTTAACTCTTCTTTAGTCATTTGACAGCTCAAAATGCTTTTATACAACACAGGTCACACCTATAGCCTTGCATAGCAGCTGGATTCACCAGATTTCATGTCTGTCATGAGGCAGATCCATCTTGCAAAGCTCCAAGCTGAAACATTTTCCCCAAATGAGAACCAAACTGAGCAGGAAGAGTATATTTTGTGGTTTGGTTGTACTTTTGGCCATCTCCACTGTAGCTGATCAAAAGTAAAAGACAGTCAGATAGACAGACAGACAGAGATAGATAGATGGATAAGGTATCCAGTAGCTATAGTGGTGGTAGTAAACAGTCCAGGTCATGAGCCACTACCTTTGGTCAGGGTGTTATACAATCTGATGGTTGTGGGAACAAAGGGTCTCCTGAACCTCTCAGGCCCCGTTTACACAGCAACGTTGTCACCAGAAACGGAAAGGTTTTCTTTGCTTTTTCTAGAGCTCTGTGTTCACATGGAGATGCTGTGAAAACAATGTACATTCACACGGATCCGGTAGAGCAACTGAAAACGCGGTAGTGTTCATGTCAGGCCAGTAGTTGGCGATGTAGGTTTGTAGTGAAACAGCGGTGTTACAATATGGGTACGCTTTACGATGAAGACAAACTTTTCACCAACAACAACGGTGACTGGACGCACAAAGATGCAGGAGTTTTTTTGTCTAGACAACAAATCTGTCTGGATAACAGATTGTCTGGGGAGATTCATTCCTCCTGTCACCATTTTCCCCGAAAATGCTGATTCCTCTTTACACGGAGACGGAGATGAAAACGTTCTCAAAACTTTTCACTCTGGACCCTTGTTTCAAAAGTTTGCAGATTCAGGGACCCCCTGAACAGTTCTGATGTAAATGGAAGGTGCACACGCAACGAAAACTCTCTGTTTTTGGCCTTTTTCGTTGTCACGTAAGCAGCCCCTCAGTGAGAGGAGTCTACCACTGCTGCTGCTTCTCTGTCCCTTCAGGATGTCGTGGAGGGGATGGTTACTGTTATCCAGGATGACCTGCACTATGCTGCATGTGTATCTCTCCACCACAGTGTCAAGTGAGACCAAACTCCTGCTGAGCACAGACCCAGCCTTCTCCACCAGCCTGTCCAGAAACCTGGTGTTCCTGTAAGTCATGTTGTCGCCCCAGCAGACTGCAGCATAGAACAGAACACCGGAGACCACTGACCGATAGCACATATGCAGCATTTCACTGCATACATCCAGAGACCTGAGCCTCCTGAGGAAGAAGAACGAAACAATCAGAAAGAAGAGCATCAATCAAAGTATAGAAACTTTTTATCTTGAGATAAGAAACAGAATGAGGTGTTTATCTTAATGAAACAATGATTATTTCCTTTTGTCAGTGACGGTATTAAATAATCAACAAGTTGACTTAATTTGACGGGTAAATATGAGCCTTGTTCCCTCTGAGAAGATAAATGAATGATAAAAAACTGTCATGTTAAGATAAAGTCATAATTGAGTGGTTATCAGGAGGTGATACTTCAGTTAAATGATCGTATACTCTATCAGATAGTCAACAACAGAACACAATGCTGTTTATATCAATGTAATGTTTGCCAAAGTCAGAAATTTTAACATAGCCTTTTAGCTCTTAGTTAAATACACTACATGCTGGGTTGATTGGATTTGCTTGTGACATCCAGTAGACCTGTGTCCTGACAGCTCAGGCCTTACTGCCTCTGATGTTTTAGAGCTACATCTGGCATTTGTGCTCTTTAATAATGGAGCAAAAAATTTGATCAGGAACAAGCTTGTTAAGGAACGCAGGCTGTGGCTCACTCCAGGAAAGATAAGAGGTGTGGTGAGATCTCATGCCAGCTGTGGAAGAATAAGAAAGAGGTAAAAATTACAGTATTATGGACATACTACTCCTAAAGCAAAAAGAAAAGAGATGTATTTGGAGCAGAGGAACTGGAAGGTGAAAAAAGTCAAGTTTTTTTAATTCAAAATGTGATAAAATGCTGTCAGTCAAAGTCCTGAACTCACATGCATGAAAAAATCCTTTCAGATGCAAATGTTAAGAGCATTTCAACAGTATCAACGAATGAGTTGAGAGGAGCACTGTAGCAGGCAGAAGTGAATATTAAGCAGCGTCACTACGTTCACGGCAATTACACAAGAGAAAGAAAGCTGCAGAGTTTTAGCTTCGTAGGCAACAGCAGCACGAGAAGGCTCTTTGGATGCTTGGGAGCGACACAGTGCTGGTTGCCTCAGTGAATTCCTCTGATAATTTGCTGCTGCATTCACACTTCAGGTCACTTGGATTTTAAAATGTAAAATACTAGCGAAGTGCGAGGAAATATCCCGGGTTAAGTCCAGGAGAAAACTTGTCTGTGTTCACACATACGGCTCACCCGGGTAATGTCTGCATCATTTTGCTAGTGTGAATGGGGTTTTATGTGACTTTCCTGCACAGTTTAAATTTCACAATTCTTGAAACCTGCACCTTCAGGTTATCTAAGTTTTATTTTCACATCACTTATACTACCTTAAGTTCAATCAGGATGGACTAATAGAATAAAGAGAAAGACAGGTATGAAATGCGATCAAATTTGTTGTGCACCGAAAAGTAGTCTTTGGCGCTTAGACCCCACAGGAAGTAGATCATCTCGGGAAGCAGCTGGACAATTATAATATGGATAATTTATCAGGCACACCTTGCAAGTACCAGGTTTGACGCCGTTATGCCCTGAGAACTGCTTTAAATCTATGTGACATGCCTCAGAGATTTTGGTACATATTGCAATGATTGCATCATGCAGCTTCTGCAGATTTGCCAGCTGCACATCCCTGAAGCAAATTTCCACCACATCCCAAAAGGGTGCTCTCGTGGATTAAGGTCTGGTGACTGTTGAGGCCACTGAGTGCAGTAAACTCAACTTCATGTTCAAGACACTCAATCTGAGGACACACTACAAGATTTTTGCCAGACTTTATCCATGATTCATATTCTTTTGTGAGTAAAGAGTCATTTCAGGAGTGCTTGAAAAACCTTATTTTCAAAATTGCACAAATATTCATTCCATCTGAAGGATGAACCGATTTGAGCTTAAAGGGCAAGTTCAAAGATATTTGGTCTCATGTTCATCCCCTTTTTGTTATTTTACAATATCTCTAGAGGACTGTTTGGTATTTTCATCAGTTTTTCAAAAAAGTCCACAGTGGCTCAAGGGTGTATTGATTAGAGTTTTAGGCTCATAGGTCAAAGGTGATGGTTACGAGACCTGATGTTCAAGCTTTGCTTGTGAGCACTCTACCTCAGAGAAGCTTCAGAGCCTCTGGGAACATGAATTTTAATAGAATTTCATAGTCCAATGTGTCATTAAAAATCCTTACAATTCGAGAGAGATAAACCATCTCCAAGTTTTAGAAAATCTTCTAAAACATCTCACCCTCAAAAACTTTACAGCTGATATATTAAAAAGGGTATGAAGATCAATCCTAAGATATTATGTGGTTGATTGTTTGTCTATATGATCCTATATATCGTACGAAGAAAGTTTTTATTGATTTGCCCTCTCAGGGGCTTAAAATTGCTTCTTCTTCTTTTTTTTTTTTTTTTTTTATTTAAAAAAAAAAGAAACTTTACTGAAATGATCACTGTGAATACAGGATGAACTGATTTCATTTGAAAGACAAAGGTCAAGGTCTTGGACCTTATCCTGTGCTTGTAAATGTGATGTTGCATACAAAAATTTAAAAGATTTTTAGAAACTTGCACAAATATAACGTCTAAAGTATGCTCATTAGGTTAACTGGTGACTCCAAATTGCCCTTAGGTATGGGCATGAGCGTGAATGGTTGTCTGTCTCTGTATGTGGTCCTGGAATTGGCCGGTTGTGGGTGGACACTAACATGACATTGCACTTCCCCTGGAAAAAGATCAAATTATGATGAAAAAAGTCTCACTAAAGGCATTTTTATGTTTCCTCCATCAACGTAATTTAAATATTTCAGCACATTATCAAAAGTTAAAATCATAAATATTGATACTTTGTGAATATTTGACTAAAATTTACAGGTAACACTTCAAAAGTGTTAGGAACAACAACAACAAAGTAAAATAATTCCATGCTTGTATTGACTATTAATACAGTTTTAACAAGTCAACTGTCTTTGTGTGTGTGTGTGTGTGGGTGTGTGCGGGAGGGTCTGTCAGGGAAAGGGCAGGCAAACAAGTGTCAGAGTGTCCTAATGGCTGGTTAATGGTAGAGGCTTTAACGTTCATCTCATGGTTCACTGAGAAATATACCATCCTGCGTGCCACCCAGAGGAGCCACTGTTTGTTCTCTTTTAACATGAATCAGTTCAAGGCCAATTTAACTCCTCCGTCCTCTTAAGTGAGCAGAGAACGAATGATTAAATGGTCCCAGGAAGCAAAATTAATCCACTCAGCCTCTGAGTTACATCCAAGAGTGTGTTTGCATTCAGTGTGCATTCTGGTATTTATTATGCTGAAGGGGGAAACATCTGTCCACGTTAATGCTGATGCACTTAATGTCAACTATTCCGTCTTTGATTCAGTCCATGATAAAGGCCATGTTTGGGTAATGATGGTAATATTGTTCAAGGCTGAATCAGATTTGCCTTGACTGTACAAGTTTGGAAATATTAAGAACGTCAAAAGTCTAGACAACAGTTTGTAACTATTTACACCAAAAATTTGCCTTTGCCTGTGTTCATGTATTTAGTTTTAATGACTGCAAGAGTATGTTCATGATCAATTAAGTTAAAAAAAAAATTCTACTATTCACATAGATATATAGTCGCATTCTGTGGGAACGCCCAGAAAAACGTCATTTCCAGTCAACGCTGAAGGAGAAAGCAAACTACTAAAGACAGTGCTACAAGGCTGCTGTGTTCTCACTTTGCATGAACAGACTTACTACATTTAACATTAAATTCAAGTTTTATGTATATCAATGTAATCAAACCTCAGAGCTGAGTACAAAAACACTGTGGCTTGAAGCCATCTACAAGAGGATAAGTATGGTTGCCTGTCAGATTTGAATATTTATATTTGAGTTAAAAACGCAAAATATTTTAGCATTTTACACACGAAAGACAGTAAAAAAAATCATAAGATATAAAATATGCATATTGAAATTAAATGTTATTGTCCATTTGAGTAACATAATTCTACATCTAAGCACTGTTACATGATTTTAGGGTCACCAGTACCCATGGATTTATTGTCATAATGTGAGGCTTTATCATTTCTTTGTAAATACAATGCTGTCTTTTAAATAAATGATTCATATGGGTGGAAATGATATTTGGGAAAACAATTCAGCCCTTGTGTGGCATTAGTCATCCTGCATTTCATGGTGTGTAGACAACAATCCAAACCTATTTCTGTCTATTGATAAATCTTTCTTATTCAACCGACAGAAATAACCTGAATTTTCAGTTCTTTATCAGTACTATATGATGTTTGTGATGTACATGAGCTTTTTAGCTCAAGCGTCAGAGTTTCAAAATTTTCTCTTTGTTTTCCCCCATGCTGATGCCTCATTCCTGACTATGACACAGTTCTAACACTATCTATTCTGTGAATCCTGATCCACCACTATTCTCAGTTTGTCTGAGCTCCTGCCCCTTTAAGCCTCCCTCTCCCCTGCGGGCCTGGTCTATTGTGATTGATTAACTGGTCTACTTTCATAATTGGTCAGTTTGTAGTGGTTCAGTGCCATTTTCAATGGTTTTGCACTTTTGTACAGTCTTTGTTAGTGACTCTTCAACAGTGTGCCTCAAGTTTCAGCATTTCAGTACTTACTTAAAACCTGAAAATCCAGCATCTTACAAATATGTATCTTTAGATAGCCCTCAAGGGATTTGTAGTGAACGGAACAATCTTTTTTTATATTGCAATTTTGTGAAACTCAAAACTCAAAAATATTTGAGCTTATCAACACTTTATAAATACCAAGCTCCATGCATCGGCATTATGCATCAAATTAAACCAAAATACCACACCTGTAAGGCCTTTACACACCCAGTGGAATGCGAATAAAAGGCATAAAATTGTGAGTATTTTGTGAGTCTTTCTATTCACATTAAAAGTATTGCCCATTTGGGTATGTATTATGTACATTCTGAAAAAAAACTGTGCCATGGAAGTCAAACTGGACGTAACATCAAATGACAACGACCTAAGGTAGATTTTGATTAAACTGAAACTAAATGGGCAAAATTGATTCTTCAAAGGAGAGGTGAGTTTCAGTTCAGGAGCTGGAACTGTACCACAGCTGGACCATCTGTTCATCTGTACATTGTCTTTTAGGTCATTATCTTTGTCCTTTTTATGACTTCTGGTCAAGCAACACAGGCTGCTGTGATGCAAACAAACCATCAAGATGGCCGCCATGTTGAAAGTTATGACTGTGACAACAAGTGCTTTTATTGGTCAGACGTGAACTTACCAAAGGAAAAAAAAATCAATCACTGTCTGAAAAAATAAACAATGCTACTTTGCTTGCCAGCATTATGTTGGTAATGTGGGGAATGACAGGAAAGATTATGGTTCCTCTTCTTGTCTTAGGTTCTTTCTGTTCTGTTGTCTAAACTACTTTTGACTGGTTTTCATGTTCGAAATAAAAAGTGGGGTTAAGCTGTGTTGGGATGTTATCACATTGTCTGATGTACTTGAGTGCATCATACCACAGAATGGATGTTGCGTCTCCTTTAAATGATGTCATAGCAAACCAGGTAAATCCGCTGCAGTTGGAGACAAAGACAACTGGTGGTCATATGATCCAGTGTTTGCAGTTTTAGACGCCTTTGTGATGCCACTGGTAGACGGCAACTTACTGATGCCATCGGACTCAATACAAATACAGACCACTGATGAGCTTGAAAGAAACCAGTTTTTGTTTTCATTGTAAAACAAACCCCAAATAAAACTGAACTGAAAGAAGAAAACTGGACTCGCTGCTCACCGCAACACCAACTTAAGCTGTCCTGAAGGACGTGCCCATGAGCTTATCCCGCTACTTGGTTTTTCTCATGAAAAACAGATTTACCTTCTCAGGGCTGTCTCCTCTCCTTGATTCACACCTCAGGTTTAGGGTTAGCTCGTGTGTTATTTGTTTACCTTCTTTGGACCTAGAGGATAATCTGTAACATTGGTATGTAAGCTTGCATTGACTGGAAATTATATGTCCAAAGACATAACATCTGGTGTGGAAAGGCTTTTGGAGTGTGAGCTTGGAAAACACTGATTAGTCTGTGACTGCTGTTAGTTAAAAATATTCATACAATGTTGAAACTGGTGGTTGGCAAAGTTAAAAATATGACATATAAGCACATTATGATGTTCAAGGTCAGCTAAAAAGATTACTGGTGAATTGATTGTTAATTAATTGTCAATATACTATGTTTAAGTTTATCATCAGTTTTTGGTGAGAAACTTAAATATATCCAGTTTGGCATATTTCATTTATGATGTGCTTATTTCTTTTTTTCTCGTTAAGCATTAGTAGAGACAAGTGTACAGACAGATGCTGTTTTGCATAGATATGAATATGGTGTGCCTTGAGAATTCATCTACCTCTCTAGAGAGCAATAGACAAAAAAAGTTTTAAAGTCACTGATCTTTGCACTACTCTGGGTTTGCCACCCTAAGCCATTGAGTTTGAACTGCTGATGCATCAGTGGTATGACATCACAGTGGTAGGTCTGTTCATGGGGGCCGGGGGAATCAGGCATTTCAGGTAGCTACTGGTGCCATTTACAGGAGGAGAGGGACAAGTACCTAGTTGTCTTGCACACTCTCCAATCATGGGGAAGAGGCTATAAAACAGCTCAAAGGGTTTATGAAACTGGAAGAAGCACAATATGACCTCTTGAACTCAGATCTGACTGCAGTCTAAGAGTAGTCATTAATCTGAAGTTCCTTTTAGGGTTTGTTCAGATCTCTAAAATATTAAACTCTCTTTTTGCTGTTCTCCTCAGTTAACAGCTAAGGTTATTAGGGAGGTTAGGGTAGAGTAGAGGTCAGGGGTCAGGGTTAAGGATAAGAATAGAAAAAAAATGCTATTTTCCAAACTCTGTCTTTGACTTCTGTGCCTGAACTGCAGCTTTGATCGAGATTTTGCCATCTTGATTTTCTGATTTTTGTGTCTCTGTTTCCTGTTGTGCCTTTCCTGCCACCCCCCCGTCCCTGCCCTCTCCTCCCCTCTTCCCCTCCCTCTCTGTGTCTCTGCAGCGACTGGCGACACGAGTATCGATGTTAGCCGTGTTTTCTCTCATTAATTTATCAGTCCAGCAGTGGAGAGAGAGGGGGGCTGTGAGGGGAGATAATGGCCTCCATTTGGCCAAGGCCAACAGTCAACACATTCCTCAGTCGTTCAAATACAACCACACACTAACTGATGTCCATCAATACACCCCCCGACACACACACACACACACACACAGAGCTAATAGATAGTTAGTGAGCAGGTAATACTGTCCTGTCTGTTTAAGAGGGTTTCATCTCAATAAAGAGGTGATCCAGGATCACAGTATCGACTCCGAGTCTGAATAGTTAACTTTTAATAACAGCTACAGAGAAATACAGCAATTAATACACCCAAATAACATCTAATAACAAGCTGTTTGAAGCCAACAGGTCTTTTCTCTCCAGCGTGAGAAAAAATTGACTTGCTTATAAAAGAAATACTAACTATGTAAGGTTACAGATTCTGTGATAATATTTGTCTGTAATTCAAAAGCCACCATCGTGATCTACCATATAATCTACTTAGCAACAATAACAGATACACTTAATATATGAGGAAGAACTAGTACGCCAAACTGTGATTCACATCAGCTTCCTTACATTTGCATTGAAACACACTCAGTAAACTTACGTCCATAGTTATTTTGAGCTGCTGCTGAGCTCAGCAAGGCAATTCGACTGGTGATGAGAGCGCAGACTTTCTCACAAGCAACCTCCTTTGCTTTGGATCTACTTTGATACAATATACAAGAAAGTTTACTTGTCTTTGTACAACAGGTTGCAAAATGAAATTAAATGATGCACGCTATAGGTATAGACATCTTCACTGGTCCCATGATTCTTTTAGATTGTGATTATTCATTCAATGATTCAGTTCAGGGCGGCATGCTGGCATAGCAGACAGTCTTTGGTGTAGCAGTGAACAAATGACTCTAAATCAAAGGTATGTGTTTTCGTTTTTGCTGTCGTCACATTAGAATTGACGATTTTTATGACCAATCAACAGACCGCAGCTCTTTAAGCTCCCCCTTATAGGATTGGTTTGGTACCCTCGACAGCCCCTCAGAAAGTGGGACGGCATTGGTCAGTTATTTGGGTGCCCTTTCTCCTCATTTGACAGTGAAAGCATCCTTGAATGTGTGCAGTACTGAGCTGAACCTAACCAGACTGCTTGGTGGAAACACAGCTTATGAGTCCTTCCACCTGGAGTGCACTAAACAACATACAGTGTGAGACTCAGCGGATGTAATGCAGTGATTTACACAGCTGAAACTGGAGATGAGGGATGCAGAGTAATACTGATACTGGCAGGTGTTCAAATTTCAGCTGATATTTACAACTGATATATCAGCCATGCATATCAACCATACATATCTCTTATACTGTCTAAATCATCAGCAGAATGAATGAAAATACTATGCTGCTTCACCATATTATCGTTACATGTCATAATTTTAAAAATCAACAGTGTTTTTTGAGAAAATCAAGTCTGGGTTTCTGGTTTCATAGCTGTTTCCAACACATATTTACTGTCATGATCAAAAGAATAAAAAAATCAGTTTTAGCAAAGTATAAATTAGGTATTCCTTAAACAAAATGTTGGTCTTGATATTTGGTTTTGGCGAAAATGGGTTTGGAAATATGAAACATCTGCAAGAGTCTTATATAATGCATCTCTCGAAAAAATATATGGTTTGCTTGTGCCTCTGATAAAGTCTTAAGCTAGATTGCTGTAACATTATGATTATTGATTTTAATTGACCTTTTTCGGTTGTTCTTTTTTCCTTTGTGTCTAAGCTCTTGTGCTTTTCTCCTGCCTGTTGTCAAAGCACTTTGTAAACCAATGTTTTTAAAAGTACTATATAAATAAAGTTTATTATTACATTATTTATATTATTATAAAGTGATGTGGACTGATGTTGGTTCATAAGTTGAATTTAGTTAATCGGCTATCAAATGTGGTTTAATCAATTTAAAAAATAGAAAGTTAAGATGTTGTTGTTTCTGATGTAGAGTAAAGCAGTTGAAGTCAGGTGGGTCCACAGCAGCAGGTCTTCAATGTTGGTTGTCATTCCTCCTGGAGACCAACAACCTGAACAGCTGATGAGAGGAAAGCAGCCTGAAAAGATTCTTACTGTAGCGTCTAGTCAAGCCAATGTTGTTATTTGTGTAGTTTTTTACCTAAAGAATGAGGTAATTATGAAGCTTTCAGTGGCACCATGTACTGCTCTGTATTGTCTAGCATCCGTAGCTGGCGGTCTTGCCAAAGGGGCAGAGCTGGCTTTTGTATTTACTAGTGCCTCTAGCAACCCCACTTCAGCAATTCAAGCTATCACTTTAAGTCAAACACTAATGAAATGAATTAAAAACAACACATTGGTCATACACTTCATGAAAAGCTCATTGGCTGAATGTTGTTCTCCCTCTCTCTGTTTGAGTGAGTGTATTGATATAATCATCATTCAGGTCCTCTGGAGTCAACCAGCTATCTTCAGAACATTTCACCCACCAACCGTGTGTACTATTTCTCTGAATGTTGACTCAGTCCGGCACAATTTGTGAACCATTACACAATACAGAGTACAAATCGATGAGCAAACTGTTGGCTTTGGAGCTGTCCTCTTGTGAGTGTGAGGCCATTGAACCTCAGAATAGAAACTTTAAGTGTGCTGTGACATTGTTGAGCATTAATCCTTATAAATATCACACTCCAAAATATTGCCCCATTTTGTCAGTTTAACTGTCAATCTGCAGAACTCGCCTCTTCATTTAAAGTACTGTGAATGTATTGTGTGAGGATCAATCAGCGCTCTGCTATCTCCACACTGTCTCTGCTGCTCTGAAGGTTCACTCAATCATTAACCTAATCTACTTACTGAAAAAGTCCCCCTCAGTGTTTGCATGAGCTCCATGATAAGCTATTTGAAGTTGAATGTAGTGATGGGACGATCATCGACATGGACTAAACTGTTTACTGATCTGTGGTCTCCTTTGATTTCTCAGTGAAACAGGGGAATGAAGAGAAACAGTTGGCTCCACTTCAAGGTTACAACAAAATTGGATTTTTTATTTGTTTTTATTTGTTTTTCATTCTGACTTTTTATTTTCAAACCAAGCGTAGTTTAATTTAATTCTAGTGCCAGTTTATTAGCTCTGTTAAGCTTTTATATTGTCAAAAAGATATTTTACAACTCCCAATCCTAAAACCTGAAAAAAAATCATCATAAAGTGATTTGCAAATCAGTGCAAATCCTTTTTCAAACCATATTTAATTGAATACACTGCAAAGACAAGATATTTTACGTTCAAACTGATGAACTTTATTTTTGTTTTTTAAAAATTCAACAAAAGCAATATGTTCCAAAAAAGTTGGGACAGGGCGACAAAAGACTGGAAAGGTGGGGAACACTCAAAAAAACACCCGTCTGGAACATTTCACAGGTGCTCAGGTTAACTGGAAACAGGTGAGAGTCATGACTGGGTATAAAAGAAGAGTCCCAGAAAGGCTGAGTCATTCACAGACAAGAACTGGGCGAGATTCATCACTTTGTGAACGACTGTGTGAGCAAATAGTCCAACAGTTTCAGAACAAAATAACTGTCATTCTGTAAAGGATATTACCATGTGGGCTCGGGAACACTTCAGAAAACCATCATCAGTTTACACGGTTTGCCACTATATCTACAAGCGCAAGTGAAGACTCTACCATGCAAAGCGAAAGCCATATATCAAGGGACATCCCTCCTTATTTCAGCAAGACAATACCAAACCACATTCTGCATGTGTTACAGCAGCAAGGCATCACAGTAAAAGAGTGCAGGTACTAGACTGGCCTGGCTTTAGTCCAGACCTGTCTCCCAAAATGTGTGGCGCATTATGAAGCATAAAATACAACAACAGAGACACCTGACTATTCAGTAGCTAAAATCGTACATCAAGCAAGAATGGGAAAGAAGCACTGTGCTGATCCTTGACTAAAAGCCTGTGGGCTTTTCCACAGTGTTCATGGATCATCACTGATAATAAGCTCTGAATCAGACAATAAAATTATTAAACTTATGTCTTGTTCTTTGTAATAGTTGTAATGGGCACACTTATGATTCATGTTTATAAAAAGCCTAACATGATCAGCATGACTTAAAAGCTATTATCAAGCTACTTTGTTCGAAGAACTTCTTCCTATTCAAATAACCTGATTAAGTTGGTTCTCGCTGTGGCTATGGTGCATTTTTGTTGTTTATTTAAAAAAATTAAGAAATGCTGGCATAAGGGTCACTGGCTGTTTTTGCATTCCTTCTTAGCAGCACATTAGCAATCGTCCTTAACATGAAACATGCTTTGAAATTCAGAAATGGGGCAATGTCAGACGGATTTTAATTCAGAATAGACATTTAAATTGTCTGCCCTGCAGATTAACAAAATGACTCAGCTTTAACACAAACATTGTTTATTATAATTAATACATACTTTGGCATCATTAATTCAGTGATTATCACAGTACAAGGCACTTATCAATAAGAGCATCATTCAAATGACATACAGTACAGGAAAAGGCTTACAGGTTATTTACAGTGATTAACAACAAATACAACAGAGTACAACACAATACACACAGATACAGAAGAGACTGAAGGCACTGCATGGTGAAATGTTTGATTTCATTTTTTTACAGAGAAAACAACAGGATCAAGTCAGAGGCAATTTTACCATCAGGCAAAGTTGTCTTCAGCTTTATGCTCAATAAGGCCTCATGATAGAGTTAGTGTGGGTGAACATCTAAAATCAAATATAATGATAAGGACACGTCTCCCCCACATGTCCAAACACTGTGAACTTATTTTTTGCAGTTTAGACAGTTGCAGAGAATTGCTTGCAACTTGTGGTAATTTTAAAAGTAATTACACTTTTTTTAAAGATTACTTTGTTCAATTAATAACTGACAACCCAATTGTGCAAATAAGAAAAGGCTTTCTCTCTTTTATAGTCAAAAATATTACATGGAAATTTCTGCCAAATATGTTGGAAGGATAACTGTGCAACTTCATTGGTGAAGTATCAAATTTGTGTTTATTTTACTGCATACTGTCTAATTTGCAGGCGGCACGTTGGTGCAGCAGGTAGTTCCCCAGCCTCAGAGGAAGAAAACTGAAATGTCAAAAATTTCACAAATTACCAAAAATTGCAAGTCAGCTCCTGACACTGCACTTCAATCTGCAAATAAGTTGGCATAACTTGGAGAGACCCCTTAACACTTTTTGCAAATTGTCCTAACACTCGAAACAAATGTAATATAATTTAGATTGTTTCTTCTCTCAGTTAACAAAAATCAACCCGAGGAAAACCAAGTTGCTGTTTTTCAAACAGCTCCAGCATGTCTTCACATCAGTCCAGTAGTGCAGGTCCTTGTAGACATGAAAATCAGCCTCATGGGTGACAGAGGATCAGTGATAGATCAAGGTTTTCAATGCCAGCTCCTGTCATAACATGTCAAAGCCGCGTTTCCACTGAATGGTCTGGTTTGTTCCAGTACAGTTTGGAGCAGTAAGCCCTGACCTCACATATGTTTTCCACTGCGAGCTGTACCCTCACCTGAGGGTGGGGGTGTGAGCCGGAAGATGAGGGTCACACCAGCTACGTCAAACTCCCTCTGCACGTCCTCCTCTCCGACAATGGCTTGGAAGGTGTGCACCACCATAGGATTCATGCAGCATGTGGCACGGGAAGTGAGCAATCAACAGACTGCAGTGTTTTAGCTCTGCCCTTTGGTGTCGGCTCTCTGTGCTCTGCGTTTCCAATAGAAAGTGCCCAAAAAAGTGGGACGGCACAGATCAGTTATTTGGGCACCCTTGCCTACATTTGTGGAAATACTAATAATTGCATTCTGAGCCGAACTGAACCAGATTGTTTGTTGGAATTGCAGCCTTATTGACCCCAGATTGGTCCTGCAGCTGCATGAATGAAAGCTGGTGAGTGTGATTGACACTGTAATAACCCAGTCATCAGAGTGTGAATGTGGTGTTACTGTGACCTGCAGGGTAAGAAGCGCTTTGAGAAGTCTGATGAAGCACAAACAAACTCAGTTCCATTTACCAAAGTGGTCCTCCTGATTACAAACAGGCCCCGCCTCTAGCCTGTCGTCCCATGTGTCTGTTGGGAGTAAAAGACTCCAGAGAGGATGAAATAAACACAATACCACAAGGAGGAGTCCAGAGACCTTCATCATTGTCCTCAAAGTCTGATGGATCTCATAAAGTCTCAGTCAGTGATTGAGGTTAATCTCTGACTCGTCCTCGATGTCCAGCTCCTGGTCTGTGTCCTCCGACAGCTCTGAGTCAGGCTCTGTGGAGGACGGCTGACACCGCCCCCTCTCTGTCAGCTCTGAGGACGAGGATGAGCGTCTGTGAGCCGGACTCTGGATCTCTGAGCGCTCGCTGCTGTCCTCCGCTCTGACGCTCCTCCCCACGCCGCTGTCCTCCTCCACCTCCCTCTTTCCTCCCTGAGGGTTCTCCTGAGAATAAAGATGGATGATTAACATGTTGATCAAAAATGTTTGTGAACAAACCCTCTATTATTAAACACTTTTTAAATCATGAGTTTAATCTTGTTACCATGTCTGAAAATTGATCTGAAATTCTTTTCCATAACAGTTAAGGTCGGCTGCATCAGGATCATCAGAACGGCGACTAAAAACAACACATAATCTGCCATCTAGGCAACTTTTTTTCCCGGGACGTCCCATCTTATTTCAGCAAGACAATGCCAAGTTACATTCTGCGCAAGTTACAACAGAGTGGCTTTAAAGTAAAAGAGAGCAGGTACTAGACTGGTCTCCCCGTCACACTACAACAACCGAGACCCTGGACTGTTGAGCAACTATAAAGTCGTACATCAAGCAAACATGTGAACAAATTTCACCCACAAAACTTCAACAATTATTGTCCTCAGTTTCTAAACACTTACTGAGTGTTGTTAGGAGGAAAGGTGATGTTACACAGCAGTAAACATGACCCTGTCACAGCCTTTTTGAAACACACTGCAGGCATCAAATTAGAAAAATGTGAATGTTTACACAAGAAGGTTTATCAGTCTGAATATTCAATGTCTTGTTTAGTGTATTCAACTGAATATAAGTTGAAAAAGATTACAAATCATTGTATTCTGTTTTTCTTAATGTTTTACACAACATACTGTAAGTAGAGTTCAGCATCATGTTGTAATGTCATGTCAGACAACTATTATCTTACAATAATACCATGTTTAAGATAAAGTTACAGGTAATTAATGTAAAATACTGGTAATCAGTGGTAAATAAAAGTATAACTCTGTGATGGGACAACAACTTGCTGTTATTCCACAGTGGTGTTCCTTCAAGGCAACATTTCAGCATTTTTTCTAAGTTTTAAGTCATTACTTGTATTATCACAGTATGTTACTGCCATTTTACAACACTGTGCTGTAATTTTACAGTCATTGTTAGTCTGGGTTGGTGTGAAAACACCACATTTTTTAATATTTTTACCATAAAAATGTCAACAGTCTCCTGTAAATTCATCGAAATAATTATCTAATAATTTACTGTGAAATTAAAGTAATTTTTTTTTTTTATGTACAATTAGTATGATAATAAAGGTGGAAGGGATCAGTGCAAGCGAGCATATATTGGGTGATCCATCAAATAGAAATGATAAACTAGGAATAACACATTCATGAAACAGGATAATTGATTCATAGTTTAGGAGTTGTTTAAACTCACTTTTATGAAAAAGACATGCGAATCACAAAAAACAATGAAATAGTTTTAATGTTATACAAATGCTACAATCAAATTGTGTATAATTTAAAAACAATTGTAGCTCACTGCTTACAAATGCATAAAGAACGTTAATAATATGGTTACACCAAGATTAATGCAGACAAATAATTATTAAATATTAGTAAAATAAACAAAACCAAAGAGCTCTCACCTGTTTCAATCTTCTCCACTTTGCTCGTCTGTTCTGGAACCAGGTTTTAACCTAAGAGGGAAAAAACATCCCATATTAGTTTAATTTATTTTGACACCAGATTACCAAAAATGTAATAATAATCATGGTAAATATTATGAGGGACATCAGTATCAGTGCCGTAAATGGCTTCATGTATAAACTGTTGACTGATAGGATAAAAAAACTGTTATTAAATGGATTTAGAGACACTGTATGATTGTTTTTCATTGTACACTACAATAAGTTGAACAGCGGGGCTGCTGAAATTGTTTTAGGATTTGTGTAAATGTTCATTTTGAGGAAAAGTCAAAACATTAATAAAAAAATAACTTTGTGATTAATATGAGGGTAAAATGTTAGAATATCATAGAAACATAAAAGATAAGGTCAAACTTTGAGGTGCTTAGTGAAAGGTTGAAGAAAATAAAAGTTTAATAAAAACATGATGTTTTAGGCTCTTTTAAGGAAACTTGAAAAACACTGATGTCATCATCCAGTATTTGACTGACACCTCATTATGCATGTAACTTCTCAAATTAATATACCAATAATTAGAAAATAAATCAACAGATAATTAACAAAATATGGCTGTAACACCACTGTGACTGAATGAAGAAAGGGAGGAATAATAAATAAACAATTCAAATCAGTTTTACCAAAGACAAGCCAGAATATCACCGCACAGGATATTTATATCCATGCAACTTATCCTCTTAAACACAATCGATACCATTAAATTAGTAATGTTTTCTAGAAAACACCAAGAAAATAGAGCTATAATCCTCTGTCATCACTTTTGTAAAACTCTCTTGTGCATTGGCCAAAAAGGAATTAAAAATGAAATAAAACTCTGTGTTAAGCTCATTATATTTATTTATATATATATATATTTATATATATCTGTCTGACCTCCTCCACATTGCCACTCCAGCCCGCTCCCTTAGATCCTCCTCCACCGTCCACAGACCTCTGAAACCTGAACTCTCTGCCCCTCTTCAAATCCAGTCTCAAAACCCACCTCTTCAGGACTGCATACTCCATTTAACAATAAGCTGCCATTACATCCCCACACCTGTTAGGTCTGTTGTGTTTTGCTGATTTTATTGTTCTATTGTTGATTTTATTGTTGTTATGATTATTCAATCTTGTACAGTGTCCTTGAGTGTCCCCAAAGGCACTTTTAAATAAAATATATTTATCTTATTATTATTAGTTGAATTAAGGTTTATATATACACTGCCTGGACAAAAAAAAAAGTCGCCGCCTGGATATAAATAAGCAAATAGGTACGAGCCTCCTGTTGGATAATTACTGCACGTGTGATCATCTTTCAGCTGGCAACAAGTTATTTAACCCCAGCTGATGCAATGAGTAGCTTCTCATTTCTTAAACAACCATGTGGAAAGACACATCCTGTGGTCATGGAAAAGATGTTAGTCTGTGTAAGAAGGGTCAAATCATTGGCATGCATCACGCAGAGGAAACATCTAAGGAGATTACAGAAACTACTTAACTTGGGTTAAGAACTGTCCAACGCATTAATAAAAACTGGAAGGATAGTGGGGAACCATCGTCTTTGAGTAAGAAATGTGGTCAGAAAACAATCCTGAATGATCGTGATTGGTGATCACTTAAACGTTTGACCAAATCAAATAGAAGAAAAACAGCAGTAGAACTCAGGGGTATGTTTAATAGTGAAAGTAAGAGCATTTCCACACACACAATGTGAAGGGAACTCAAGGGATTGGGACTGAACAGCTGTGTAGCCTTAGGAGAACCACTAAACAGTAAGGCTTACTGGAAAAAAAGGCTTCAGTTTGCTAGGGAGTATAAAGATTGGACTCTGGAGGACTGGAAGAAGGTCATGTGGTCTGATGAGTCCAGATTTACCCTGTTCCAGAGTGATGGGTGCATCAGGGTAAGAAGAGAGGCAGGTGAAGTGATGCACCCATCATGCCTAGTGCCTACTGTACAGTAGGGATGGGAATTTTATCCGATGTGCAATCAGTGCATCGTGGTAAGGGTCTATGGTAAATTGCATTGCTTGGAGTGGTGTGCATCGGATTAGAAACTGGGCTGAAGCCACGATGCATTGCCTTGTAAAAGCTTTGCATCAGTAAAATCCAATGTCATGTTATTATATGTATAGTTTTTAAATTATTATTTTCAGTCAATTCACTTCCATAATTATCTCTCAGCCGTTAAATTCTCACGAGTCCTCACTGCTTAAGTAGCCTTCTGTAGATGATCTGTCTTTATTTGTTACAAGCTTCTTAATGATGATAAGTATGATACTGCTTATGTTCTTGAAGGAACAATAAAGTTGAGTTGAATTTGCATAGATTTGCATTGTGATTGCATCGTGGTAGGAAGATAAATCGTATCGTCCTGAATTGGTAGATGCTTCATGTGAATCGTTAGTGTATCGTACCGTAGCCTACATCTCGAGATGCATATCTCGAGATGTAGGCTACGGTACGATACACTAACTAACTAAAGCCTGTAGGGGCAGTGTTATTATCTGGGGCTGCTGCAGTTGGTCAGGTCGAGGTTCAGCAACATTATGGCCCAAAGAATGAGGTCAGCTGACTACCTGAATATACTGAATGACCAGGTTATTCCATCAATGGATTTTTTCTTCCCTAATGGCACAGGCATATTCCAAGATGACAATGCCAGGATTCATGGGGCTCAAATTGTGACAGAGTGGTTCAGGAAGCATGAGACATCATTTTTACACATGGATTGGCCACCACAGAGTCCAGACCTTAACCCCATAGAGAATCTTTGGGATGTGCTGGAGAAGGATTTGCACAGTGGTCAGACTCTCCCATCATCAATAAAAGATCTTGGAGAAAAACTACTGCAACACTGGATGGAAATAAATCTTGTGACATTGCAGAAGCTTATCAAAACAGTGCCACAACGAATGCGTGCTGTAATAAAAGCTAAAGGCAGTCCAACAAAATATTAGAGTGTGTGACCTTTTTATTTTGGTGGCGACTTTTGTTTTGGCCAGGCAGTGTATATGTGTGTGTGTGTGTGTGTATATATATAAACTTTGATTCAACTATCAGTATCATCCAAATGCAGGAAAGAGTTTTCCTTTATCAAGAGGACGATGTGTCCCTGGGGTTATCAAAGTTGTCCCCCCCTGCTTTAGCGCTTATCTGTCCTGGTGTTGGACAGAATTGGACAAAATCTGTTTTACTCAGATTTACAAAAATCTGTCAAATTCAGCTGCACAGATTTTAACTTGATAAGTCTAATTTTTTATGCTTGGTTTTAAATCAAAGAGACTAAAAACTGATAAACTGCTTCAACATTCATCATGTTACCTCTAATTGTCGGTGTTTCCCTGAAGTTTGATGAGATTTTAAGAGCTCGTAGCTGTTTATAGAAATTAATGCCCCTGGATGAAATCTCTGTGGATTTTAAGACGTGGCATCAATGTTTTATTGATTTGTTTATTTAATAAGGTAACGTTGCTTTACTGTCATCAAAAAGTCTCATGGTTTGATAATCCGGAGGGTCCATTATATTCTGTGTCTCAGATAAGTTGGGACATCTCTCCTCTGATAACAGAAAGTTTACATCAGTGAAGATGATGAACCCTTCGAGTAACTCTGTAACCGTCTGACCTGTCTCTCGCTGAGCTGCAGCACTTTGGCCAGCCTCTTCCTCTCTGGAGGAGACAGATATTTCTGGTTCTCAAACTTCTTCTCCAGCTCCATGGTCTGATCGTTGGAGAAACGGACCTGACCTCCTTTTCTCTTATGGAGCGGCCTCTGGATGAACGGGCTCCACAGGACGGGTTTACCTGCAGACAGAAAGAGGAGGACCGTTCAGGAACACAGAACCACATATTCAGAATCACTGAAGTCTGACACATCAGTAAATATGTTGTTCATGATAAAAAGAAAATAACTGTGTGTAAATAATGTAGAAAGAAAATAAAAGAATTTCAGAAGTCTTGTTTTCATTCGTCTCTTTCAGACAAAACAGCTCAGGTTCAATATTAAACAAAAAAGAGAAAGTATTTTATTTTAAGAGAGCATCGAAAATGATATTATAATGTTGAAAATAGGCAGCAGTCTGATATTCTCTCTCTTTCAGTCACCATTTTCCTCTACTTCCTCTTTTCCTCTTATCAATGGACATGCTGTTAAGACCATACTGGGAAAAGTTAGGACAGTTCTGAGGACCCATGGCTCACAGGACCCCTGGAATATTAAAACACTTATTTATATTTAACTGTTTTATTTTAACATTTTTTTTCACACTGTATCAACCTTATCAGTCAGATTAATATTGCCTTGAGTAATTTGATGCTTGCAAACAGCCCCAAGGCCGGAAAGGTGTAATCACTATACAGTTCAATCAATATTTCATGAATACTTACTGCAATAAATGTAAAATACTTTTTAATATCTTTTGTCTTTACACAGGGACACAGGAATGTTCAGGTAACTTTTTCAGGTAAGTTTAGCGAGGTGTATAAATTGGGTCTTTAAAAAAAATATATATTTTTACACCTAAAATGTTTTACTTATCTATTATCTATTTATTTATCTTAATTATTCGTATACTAAAAGGAGCTGTGGTCTAAGCATGCATGATGCACGATTGGTCTCAGTGGGGCCCCTGATTATTAAAAGAAAGGGGCAAAACTTATTCTTCTCTCTGCTCCTTTATTTATTTACTTACTTAATGCAACTGGATCCCCATTAGTTCTCACCATGGTAACAACTATTCCTCCTGGGGTTCATGCAGAAAAAATAACACTAAGCAAGATTGAGCAAATACCCAAATATTAGTAAAATAATGACAAAAATAGATATACCGTCATAACACACTGACATCATTATTTCTTTTTACTATTTAAAAAATGAATGTCATTGTGATGAGAGCAAATAAAATTAATTCAAATTGAAAAATAAATAAATAAAATAAAAATAATTAAGGCAGTCAAAACCATTGCTTCTGAGGTCCAATGGTGGTAAAATAACATATATCTTTTTATCTGTTACACTAAACTTCTACTGGATTTCTACTGAATTTCCCTGAGGGAGTTTTCCAAAGGGATTAATACAGTTCTACCTAATCTAATCTAATCTAATCTATTCTAACAAAATAACAAAATAAAATGACCATAAAAGAATAAAACAGAAATTTAAAAAAACATTCCACTTTTTATGCAAAGGCAGAAATTTATCTTTATATTGGATGCAAATATATTTCATTCAAAACATGTAAAACACATTTAAAAAGAGAAAATAAACAAAATTAATTTATGATTAAAACACTACAAAACAGACACCACAGAGCTGCATTAATACGCTGAGTTTTAATAAACGATAATGTGTTAAATATTGTAACAAAACAACGTTTATTGTGCGGCACAGAGTAGCAGACAGACTCAAAGTGTCTGGATCAGCTGAGATCGACTATTTGATGGCAGCTTGAACGCTAGATTTGTGTGTAGATTTCATGTTTTTTGTTTTGTTTTTTTGTTTTTCACAGAGGATCACAGACTTCATCTTCGACCTGAAGGCGGAAGCTGTAAGTATGACTGATGGATGACTTTGGACCTCCAAACGTTCCCACCTAAAAGAAGCGACAGAGGTCCAGAAATGACGGGACAGCTGCGTTTGTCTGAAAAGCTCTGCCTTGGTTTTTTTTTTTTCCGAAGGCTGACGCTGACCTCCGTGTCGCGTAAATTACGCAGCGCGCCGGCTCTGGCTGTTGTCTTGTCTGATAAATGGTCTGTAAACGTAAGACTTAAGGTGACTTTTAAATATAAAGAAACGAACTTTAATCTAATTTTCTCAAGTAAAAAAAAACCCAATACCATCAAAACTTGAGAAAACTACTGAAACTCGAAACTACAACATCAGTGAGTACACTTTTACGCACGAGTGTTTCACGACTAAGCCTTGCGCAAACCCATCGAAAATGAATAAAACTCAGCGTCATGGACTGACCAAATACTAAAAGTGTCTCCAGAAAGAGTGGACAATTAATGTATCTGGTTAATTTTAAAATACTTCAAATTTGGGGGAATATTTCCAAGACGCTGATTGAAGCATGCTAAACCATTTCAGGTGAAGTGATACAAAAAATTTAAGTAACACAAAAAATGATAAAGAATGAATTATATGTATAAAAAATAAAGAGTCAGAGATTTGAAACAGTTTATATTCACGTTATTTAATGGGCATATAAGTCCCACTGATGCATTATGGGAGGACAAGAGCAGCACTGGTGTTGAAAGTCTGTTTTTCCTCTTCTCTTTCATGAGCCACAGTCTTCTCTCTCTCTCTCTATTTGAGGAAGGTCGTGACAGTGAGAAGGACCGATGGCCAAATATCCGCTTCATGAGCTTCTTCCTGCTCTGTGCTGAGATTACAGACCATCCTCCAACAGACGAGCATCGTGTCCTCTCTGCTCTCACACACACAAACACACATCTGCTGCTGAATCTGCTGCTCAGAGCCATGATGACTGATCAGTGCAGGGGAAGTTGGCTAATCCAGGGTCACAAACACACGCTTTTAACCAAGAAACAAATCTGGCTCTGAGGGCCGACTTCACAAAGTGTAATCTGTCTAAATAAGATGATTGACTGAGATGTGAAGGCAGAGAGGCTGCTGGATGTGAATCAGTTTTCAGGTCTGTTGGATTTCAGGTGTTTTTACAAAGTGTCTGATTATCAGAGTCTATTTTCTCACATTTTAATGTTTATTTTTATTAAAAAACTCTGCCAAGCCAAGTCGATTTCACACCATTTCAGTAATGTTGCAGAACCCCTAAATTATAGGGATGCGTGGTCAATATGCAGAGATTTTCAAACTTATTATCTCCCATACCTACTTCTATTGATGTTTTTGGCACAAGCACAAATGCTCTATTTTACTAAACTACACCCTTTCCCTCATGGGGTCATCTATTTGTAGTCAGAAAAACACATTATTCTTGTAAAAACACTTTTGAGTAATGAAAGTGGACATTCAGTGGTGTTGAGGTAAACCAATGTGGTGCACATTGAACATTCTGCAAATGTTAGGGACAATGTGTCACTGCTGTCAGGCACAAACCTCATATCTACATCTTTTTAGTTTCTTCTCATAAAACAGTTCAATTGGTCACCTTCCATGATGGAGAGTGTTTTAGAAACTTTTAACCAAATCAAAGCACAAAAAATAGCTTGTAGTCAAGACAATACAATATTTATTCATTAATTAGTGGGATGTTTTTGTTATTTCCTGACAAGTAGCAGTTTTGGGGGTAAGAGGTTTGTGCCTGACAGCAGAGACATACATTATTTAATACCAATTTGCATGGCTAAAATATGCAAATATGGTCATATCTATAACTAGAAAGCACTTGGAGAGCGCAAATCTCCATCAAGGTAGCTCACATATTGCTGTTACATCAGAATCATGATGATATCATTATTAGTTAGACGGTTATTGAGCAACAATGATCATTCGCTAATGGCGGTTACTATTTAACCATCAAATCCTAATCATTTCTAAGTTGGGCCGTTACCAACATCTCCTGAAAACTTCAAAATCCGTCCGGTAGTTTTTGTGTAATCTTGCCAACAAAGAAACAAAGAAACAAACACAGCAAAAACATAACCTCCTTGGCTGAGGTAATAGTTGATAATCACCTATCAAGGCAAATATCTGCCAGCGCCAACACTGGTCTTATAATATCTCACCACAGCTCAGAATATATCAGCATTAACATTTACAAAAGCCTGTTTTCCAGTGATATGTTGATTTATTTGTCAAAATAATTAATCATATTTCAAGTCTGTCATATCGAACTAACAGAAAGAAATGCACTGTCACATTTCAAAGTCCTTAAATCAAAACCATGATGATCCATTATCTGTACTGTTTATCCCTTTCAGGGTGGTGGGGGGCTGAACTCTATTCTAGCTGACATTAGGCAACTGATCACAGGGCTACCATGATGATATGAAACTAAAACAGGTATTAAAATATTGATAAACCATGAATTTGTTGTTCTACTGGCTGATGTGAACAAGCAAAAAATGATTCAATAACCATAACTTCCTGTCAGGGCCAACAGTTCATCATGATTCATCACTGGGCACACTGAGAAAGGTCTGCACGCCACAGCTTTCCCCCCTGCTGAGCTCCCCCAAACTGACCCAAATGTCTTTAAAATAAAAGTCAGAATCATGTCACAACATTATCATAACAGTGAATTACCAAACTTTGCTGTGGTCATTATGGCATTAAATAAATGTATCACATCTACATAATTATCCCCACAATGTAAGTTAGCATGATAGGTTCTGTTCTATGATATTAAAATGTTCACACCATAATATGAAATCTTATTTTTCTTTTTACATTAAAACCCGATGAGGATCATCATTTTTAAATCTGGTTTGTCAGCCATTCACCAACACACAAACTAGGGGTGTACTGGCAAGAATCTGGCCACATGATATGTTTGGTGATTCATGGGAGATGATAAATGAGGTTATAACATTAAAAAAAATAATAATGAAAAAGTATTTTTATCTGTTTTACCTCCTTTATCTGCAACCCACAGTATCATAGTGTCATTTATATAAAAGATGGTCCCTGCAACATTTAAAACTTTACTTTCTATCATAGGGACAGAAATAATAACTATTAAGAGTGATAAGAATAATCAATAAAGTTGGATATCTGGAACCCACTAATCAGTTTGTCATTGGATCTTCTATGTTAAAATGTAAATACTTTGTTTATTTAAAAACACTGGAGATGTTTTTGTGCAGTAAATAAAACTCTTCCTGCTTGTGTCCAAACATTTTTTAAACTAAGAGAAGGAAAATATAAGAAGAAAGAAAAGATAGAATAAATATAAAATACAGATGTGTTTTGATTTTGGGGCTAAAATTTTGGAATGAGTTCAGTGTTGAATTAAAATTGTGTAAAACTCTCTTAAAGTTCATAAAAACCTTAAAGCATAAATTAATTAATGTTTACAAGCTATAATGATCATACAGTATTATGATTTAAGGAAGGATGTCTTAATTTTTTTCCTTACATGTCAAATTTATCTTGGATTGTACAGGATAAGCAGAAATAAGCCACAAGCTTCAGCCTAAACCTTTTTCTATGACAGGTTTGTGTTAAAGAATTGTGTTATATGTGTGTTTTAAATATATATGTAACCAAAATAAAAATATTCATTCATTCAACAGAAAGAGGCTGAGCCGAATGGCTGAATGTCTGCAGCCAGTTGGTGACCAGAGGCTGCACTAAAACATGGCACAGATGTCTATAAAAGGGCAAACCTCCGCCGAGGCATTTCTGACATTATAGCTCAGTTATTCTGGAAAACTGCCCCATGATGCAGCGTGAACAAATCCTGTAAAAAATCCCTGGATCCACATTCAGAACACCACCAAAATCTTATCACTTCTTCCTGCCATGACAACCGCGAGCACTTCTTGAGTCATCTTACTCAGAAACAAAAAAACATACAGAATAAGAAAAGGACAAATGCCACCAAAATCAAATCATTTCCTCCTTGTGCCATGACCAACATTCCCTGAAGATGTCTTTCAAATCCACTGAGAACTCCTTGAATCGTCCTGCTCACAGATTAAAAAAAAAAAAAAAACACGGGAGGAGGTAATTACTGAATTATATGATATTGCAGTAAAAATATCAATAAAGTACTGCCACACAAAGTATATTGGTGTACTGATATTTTTAACACCCCGAACAAACATGGACCCTTGATTTTTCAGTTATTTTCAGTGGGTTGCAGATGTGCCTGCAGGAGAAGCGCTGGCAGAAGTCTCCACACAGCATGCACACATTTTTATCCCCTTTGTTTCAACCACAAAATGCACTTTTAAAAAATCTGGAGCAAAAGTGGTTTAATTTCATCTGTAATGTTGGTGACATTCTGGCATTAAGACAGTGTTGGAGCAGAGCCTGAGGCAATTCCATATGAGAACAGTGACTATGTGCTTTCTTTATAACTTTTATTACTTTTACAAAACTTTACTTTGTAGACAGTGACACGATCATTTCCGTATCACCATTTTGTGATCTGGAAGTGTGTACACTTTTCAAGGTTTTTACCTTTTGTGATGTGCCTGTTGTGTTTGGTTTAATCTTATTGACTTTTTTGTGTTTGTATTTTATTCTTGTCTTTCTGTTTGACTTTTCCAAACCTCTCTCTTTGGTCTGATTGTTGATGTTTGTTTTATCATCACCTGACGTTCATGCTCTTGATTTGTGTGCGAGAGACCTATTTACTGTGTTTAATGATGCTTTGTAACTGAGGTTATCCTTAAACCAATTTCAACTACTTCACTGATTGTGATCAGAGGGGAAACGGAAAACAAAAGCACAATCATGAGGAAAATCTGAGTTATTTTTTATAGGAAATCTTGAAATGCACAGAAATAAAGCCTGGTATTTCTACAAATTATTTAAGAAAAATAAAGATTTAATGTAACAAAATAATTAGAAACAAATTTTAAATTAATGACCCCTTTTCTTAAATAAATTTGTTAACTTAAAAAACTGGTGCAAAAACTAACAAATAAATCTGAAACCAGGATGAATTTGGTGATCTTTATGCAGGACTGATGTCCTGTTAACATTGGAACAAACCAATTTAAACATATTGTCAATTTAAATCAGCACAATTCATCAAATTTATTAATTTCTTGCAGAAAGAGGTTGGACATTTTTCCACTTAAAATTTATTTTCAAATGCGTCGTATTTGGAGTGATTTTTCAGAGTTGTATGACATATTTCTCCAAACCACTTATGACACAGAGACAGAGAAAAAAAATGAACGTAATACTTGACTTCTACGAATTACATTAAAAAAAAAAACTGGCTGTAAAACTAATCATAAACTGTTTCTAAAAAATCCCAAACTTCGATAACTCGGGCGAGCACACTTTTACGCAGAGGTTTACTACAGCCAAACTTTGTTTAGAACCATTTAAACTCATTAATATATATTTCAGGCATCCTTAGGAAAAATGGATATTTACCACTTCAAATTGATGTTTACAGTGCGTTGTTTTTAATGAGATGTTTCGGAGAAGCCGAATGGGAAGAGAATCCTCAGAACAATAGCCACGAATATTAAACCTGTGAGCAAGTCGTTAGTAATACCAATTAAAAAAATCGAAAATCCCGTCAAGTACACCTTTACGACTTATGTAAAGTTAAAAAAAATATTCACAGATTCGGACGGTTCGGGTTTGTAACTACGCTCACGGTTTTATTGACCCGCAAAGTCCGAATCGGTGAATATCTTTCTAACTTTACACAAGCACTTTTACGCACGGGTTTTGCACGTCTCCGCTTAGTACAAACCCATTCCCAGAGAAAAGACTGGAAGTAAGAGTTAGAGAAATAGATACTGAATTTAAGCCTGTGCTGTTGACGAATTCAACAAAGAAACTGGCTGTAAAACAATCAAAAACTAATTAACAAAACAAAGTGGGAACACTTTTACGCACGGGCGAGGCACGGATAAGCTTCACCGAAACTCGTTTAGACGTACTTTAAACTTAAAAAATATATCAGCTTTAACTGGTTAAACAGCTGCATTATAAAGGCTATAAAAAAGGAATACTGAACTACCTCAGATTGATTTAAAATATGCGCTGCCATCAGGACGCACAGGCCATAAAGAGGTTTTAATTTAATATAATCCACATTCAATCCACATTCAATCCAGTTCACTCATAAGTGTGCGTTATTTTCAGCTGAAGTTACACATTTTCCAGTTAAAAAGGAGGCCGTCACGTGCAGTTTTTTTAGACTTTTGTAGAAATAATTTACCATTTATTTTCTCATCGGACGTCTCAAATCGGAATGGCGTCACAAAATGAACAAAGAATGATCAAAATCCGATCTTTTAACCCTCTCCTTCTCTCTTTTATCTCGCGGTGCTTAAACTGACAACGGGCCTTCATGTTGTTCATTGTTCACAAGGTCGCACAGTTTCTTTTTTTACGCCCTTAAATCCCTCTAAATGACTTTATCTATTCTTCTCAAGTCCCATTAGAGCCCATGCGCTGTCTCTGTTTGCTTTATTTCCCTCTCCCCGCCGACCAGAAAGAAAGTCAGCCACATCCTCACAGCAGGCCCGGCAGAGGAAGTGCAACAATATGTGAAAAACGGATCCCGGGCTATCAGAGGCCGAGTGTTTCCTGAATATGTCTGTATTGAGGATGTCGATAAAATAATCAGCAGCGTGCAGCGAGCTCCCGAGGAAGCGGCTGGCCGGGGTGAGCCAGGAAAACATTCAACAGCTTCTGAGAGCAGATTTACTCCTATCGACAGGCTCACGGCTTCCGCTAGGAACGGAAAAAGAGCCGCAACACAAAGCCAGACGGTCCGCGTGTCACACTGTGCTGAGGAGGACAATCACTCACGTTTTACCCCCAACATGGGCTCATAAAAGTCACCAGAAAGTGCATCCTCTAAAACCATTTTAGGCGTCAGTTTACATTCCTGCAGCTGTGCCCGTGCGCCCTGAGAGCAGCGCATATTCAAATTAAATTCAAGTTGCTAACTTTCGGTATTTGCCTAAAATAAATTACACATCTGATCTCCTCAGGATGCTGTCTTTACTTCAGGGTGAATTTAAATGGATCTAAAGAAAGCTGAGACACGTGCGTAAAATGGTACTCACCAAGACTGGATTAGTTTTGGATGTTTCAAAAATATGTGTCAACGCAGTTTTTTTTTTTTGTTTCCTTTCTGTTTTCCTGAACAAAAAAAAAAAAAAAAAAAACAGGTTCGAAATTCGTTGATTTAATTCTTGGAGTGACTTTTTGTCTTTTTTTCTGTTTGTATCTTAAATAGTTAAGAAAAATATTTCTTAAAGATATCCCCAAACTGCGACGATTTCCAAAGATCAGTCTAAAGCGGTGTAATGTCCTCTCTTTCTCAGCAAACAAATTTAATCAATTCAAGAGACTGGTTTTATTTAAATAAAGTTTAACTGGGAATAAATCCATCTTATCCGTAAAGATGTAATCTCCGTGCCTGTAATAGGCCTACTTAATGATACTTTCGATTTTTGAGTTTTAGTTTGATTACAGAGTAGGTCATCTCTTCATTTTCGTGTGAAAAAAAGACTGAATAATTAACTTTAGGATGTGGACTTAAATTTCAAGCAAAATTAAATGAATTTTAACCAAAAAAAAAAAAAAAAGCTAAGTGCAACATCCACGCATGAACTTTCCAAGGTTAAAATAGTTTCGTATTTATAAAATCAAAAGTTTTTTCAATGCTAGTTGGTTAGTTAATTTTTATTTAAATAAGCTAGAATGTACTTCAAAATTACCCTTTAATCAAATACGACGAATATTCTCATATTCTTCATATATGCAGTATATGAATTTAGTTTATATTCCCTTATCAACTACTTATATTTCCACATTTTTAAGTAATTTCTGATACATTTCACCACTTAAAGACGACGACGAAAACTGAAAGCGACTTTTAAAAGGTAACATGGTTGTATCACGGCTGCCTAACTGTTCTTATTGGGGGGGTATTGAACGAGAGCCCTCAATTTCAGTTCTAAATACTTTGGTTTTTTCGTTTTTCTTACGAAATCGCTTTTAAAAAAAGTTTAAAGTTTCCTCTACACCAATCCAAGGTAAATAAATGCTTTGTTTTGTTTTTTTTTTCTAAAAGACCACAGCATTTGATCACTTTATGATTCTGAAGTTAATTTAAAGTCAGTCTAAAGTCACGTTTGAACCAAATATAGGCATGCAACAGCATAAAAGTGCACCCGCCAAGATATTTTTGTTTTTTCATTTGTTGTTTTTTCTTTTAATCTTTTTCTTAGTTTTTAGTTTTGGATTGGCGCAGATGGTTCAGAGGAATATCTCATTAATTGATTTCAAATACCTTACAAGGTCAGAGGTTCGTTTTGATCAAACTAAATAAGTTAATATCCCCATTTTAGAGAAAAATTAACATATTCGATCACTTTGAAGTGAGTATTCAAAATCTGATCTGAAAAAAGCTCATCTGTGCACTGTTTGAGGTTTAATAGGGCTGCAATTTTAATTTGGTTGTTTTCTCTTTAAATTTTTAGATCTAATACTTTTAATGTTGGTTTGTTTTTGTCGTTTTTTTACGCATTTTTTTTCTTTTTTCTAGTAACAGTATCATCTAATGTCCAAAAGATGAAGATAATGAAGCCAGGGTCAGTTCTGGTGATGGAGACTGCAGCCAAAGACCAACATGAAACCTCAAAGCATGTGAACATGGATACTTTGAGGCTTTTTTAGAAGAATACCAAGAGCAGAAGCTTAATTGTCATTAGTCATATTTACAGCCTAAAGAAGTAAAAGCACCGTCTCACTTACACAGATATGTTGGTAATGTTGAGACAAGTGGGTGAAACTGGCCTCACCCCTCAGCTTCACCCACTTGTCTAAACAGTGCCAGCATATCTGTAAAATCATGACACTGTCAGGTGTTTGCTTAGAATTTTAGGTAATTGGTGCTAATAAGAACATATAGTTTTGACAATTAATTCGCTCATCTGTTTATCTAAATCATGCCATCCTCTCGGTGCTAATAAACCAGGTATTGGCGTGCATTTTTTTGAACCTAAGCCGCAACAGAAAAATGTCTGGTGTTCTCTTAACTGCAAAAATAATAATAATAAAAAATAATATCCATAAATGTAACAGAGGGAGGGAGAGTCAAGTGGCTGATTATCTGCTGCCAACTAGCAGCCACAGGCTGAACTAAAGTACAAAATGCAAGTCCAATTTCTATGAATGTTGAATAATAAAGTAGCCTGATACTGCACAAAAAATAAAAATATCAATATATTCTTATGTACAATTAGTGGGGGCTCCGAGGAAAGAAGGTCACATTCATCCAGTTAAAACGAGTTCCAGTTATGAGTCGGTGAGGTCGGGGATCCTGAAGATCGTTCGACTGTCAGAGTAAAAGTTCAAACCTACACAGCAAATGAAATTCTTTCAAAAATCACATTAAGTGCTTAGTCTAAAAATAGATTATGTAACATAATCCGGTTGATAAAAAAAAAAATACAACAAGCACACAGGACTATTTAGAGTTATCTGATGACTGCAGGCAGAGGCAGGCTAACGCGTTACCCATATACTCCCAGCGTTTGAGCTAAGCTAACTACCGTTGGGCAAACTTTGTCCGTCTCTTCCTTGTCACTGCAGGTACAGTCGAAAGAATGGTGTCTACCTGCTTGTCATGGACTCAGGAGTGAGGCAAGACATGAAAACAACAAAAATGTTGGAGTGTTCCTTTAAAGTTGGGTGTTGGTAAAATTTAATTTTACTCTGGATGAAGTCAAATCTCTGAAAATTTACTCTGAATTGAAAAAGATCAGCAATAATCTATTTAAGCTGACAGAGCACATTAGGGATGGGAATTGATGACATTTTAATGACACCAATGCCATTATCGATTCTGCTGATTGATCCGGTTCTTTATCAATTCCCTTATTGATTCCTCTGGACTTCCTGCCAGAAAACAACTAGTCTATGGATTTTCAGGTCAACAACACCAAAGACGTGGCTCTCCTGATGTTCAGAGCTATCCTGCAAAGAGAAAGGTTTCAACTCATTTCTGGTGTTTCCATCCTTTCTTGAAATCCCACTGGACATTGTCCATTTAGTGTCGTATTATGTAAATTAAGTCACATTTTTGACTGTTTCTGTCTCTTGTCTGCCAGGATAACCTCTTAGCTTCATATGAGAGCACCAAGTCCTAGATTTGTAATGCTGCCAGATCCCAGTTGATGGAATTGATTCCCTTAGACATTTTATATCAATTCCCATCCCTATAGCACACATTGGTCCACATTGTTATGTTTTAGAAAGTATTTTAAGTTATTGAGATTCAAATGTTTAAAAATAAATGTGCTGTAAACCAGAGTATCTTAATTTCAGCAGCACTTTACAGTATATACTTAAAAAAATTATTACAGAAAAAATTACTCATAACAGTGTAAATTTGGAGGTTACACTTTAACAGTTACTCTCTGAGAGAGTATATCACTACAGAAAAGTGCTGATCATAAGTCATACTGTAAAGTGTTACAAAGTGTTAAAGCTGAACTTCAAAAAGAGTCAACAATTACACTTCATTAGTGCTAATGCATCAATGCTGCGTACCCAAGTTCCCTGTGGGAAATTTAATCTGGAACGCCCCGTGAGGTCGAAATTTCCTTCTGGGAAGTCGGGGGATCCTCACCACCCCCGACTTCCCAGAAGGAGCTGACAACTCAAGATGGCTGCCCTGGATGTAAACAGTTATTAAGCTCCTGTAATATTCCGTTTATCAGCACTTCTGACTCATGTTTGTCGCACTCAATCAACCGTATACATAGTATTGTTCGATGTATATATATATATATATATATATATATATATATATAGAAATGCTGCTATAGTGTTATTTACATTCTTCATGTGGTATGTGCAATCTACAACGCAGGGCGAGCTAACAACAGCTAACAGTAGCCTGGTAGATCAGCAAGTTTTTTTTCCGACTTCGTAACTGGAACGCTGATAACTCAGATATGACTAACCAGCTCTCTATGGACCCACACAGACACTTTCGGAGTGTTAATATTCACTCTGGTAGTGTTAATTTGGCTGCACTGATTTTTCTTGGGTAAAGGGGGCGTTCCCTGCAATGCAGGTAATTTGCAACTCGGACGATCTGACTGAGATCAACTGAAATGCACCATTAGGGCCCCTGTCAGTCCTGGGCCCTAAGACTGTTATTAACTCTGCCCCCCCATGTAACTTTGCACAGCAGCTGGATCTGCCTGATTCAATGTCTGTGATCAGGCACATCCATCTTGCCAAGCTCCAACCTACAACGATTGTGAGTGGCCCAAAGTGGCACAGCCAAATCAGAGTCCTGTAGAGCAGGAAGAGGTGGGAGATGCGAGCGACAGGACAGCAGGAAGTGACTACTTGTACAGAGATTAGCATTAATGCTAACAGCTTCAGTAGCAGTTATCTGGACCACATTTCTTCATTACATGAAAATCCAATAACATCGCTACAAATTTATATACTGTAAGGATATTTTTGCTCCACTGCAGACATTTTTTCACAATGCCCTGTTTTCAAACAGGGCATTGTGTGACATGTGTATGTATTCTCGTGTATAAGTTTAGTGTAGTACATATTCAGATGTCTGATGTGCATATGCGTTATGTTGACTAATCGTTGCTTGTTTTTTTTTTTCCTTTTTTTAAAGTTTGAGATAAAAAAAAAAAAAAGAATCCATCTGGTGTGCCATGTTACCCACCGCCTGCGTGGTCAACTTGTGCAGTTCAAAAGGTTAGCGGCACATTTCAGATATCTGTCTTTATCATATGGTCATCTCAGATGTTTGCCTTATACTATATATTTAATTTTTTTTAATCGTGCAATGCCAGGTCATTTTCTGCTATTTCAAGTCTGGCTGGATTTGTTGTAATAATGCATATGAAACCTGAACACTTTCAACTCTTCAAGAAAGCAAGTTTCTTTTTTCAGGACAGCCTAGAATATCAGAATATTTATGCTGTAATGATGTCAGATATCGTTATAAGATGTATGATTGTAAAAATAAAATAGAATATAAATCTCAGAACTTCACAGAAATCACAGACGGATCAATGATGAACAAGCCTCTCCACATCTGGACATGGTTTACTTAAGGCTTGGCTCTAAGTAATAAACAAACAAACAAAAAACAACAAGACCTATTTATGTATTTAATTATATTTCTCCACACATTGTTCTGCTCCATAGAGTTCTTTGTGCCACTCTTGGAAGCAGTTTCTTTCTCAAGTGTTATAGTATTACTAGGCCTGTGCTCAAAATATCGATATGGCAAAATATCGTCACGCACTCCTTGGGGATACATGTATTGATACGGATTCTCCAAAATCAATACAACCTCAATGTTTTGACAGTTGTTGTCAATACACTTTGGGAAATGTTAACAATGGCACAGTTCAAAGTAGAAGCCAAACTCCATGATGAAGCACATGCTCCAAATCTGAACTTGAGTCTACCATCTTTGAGGACCTGAAGTTAAGTTAAGTTGTCGAATCATTTAAAACTCATCCTTGTTCTTTTTCTTCTACTAATAAAAGTCAAAACTTGTGGGAAATTCTGTTCATAGCATAGTAAATGTTCATAATTTATGTGTATCGGGATACATACTGTATCGTGGCCTCAGTGTCAGGATACGTATGGTATCGTGAGGTTGCTGGAAATACCCAACCCAACAAAGTACCGCATCACATTATTCACATTTTCATTTTTGTTCTTGGACAGGTAACTATTATGTCTCCTGTTGAACTCTGGCTGCTCCTATTTGGGCACAACAGCCAAGAAAACAAGAGAAGTAGAAACTGGGGGCATCTGACGAGTCAATAGACTGACAGGAAGTTGTCACTTTCCCTAATGGTCAAAATGGCTGTCTAATAACAACAGTGCGACATTTTTCAGCGTGAAAAAGTAATTAAGTCGTTCACATGAAGATTAATTAAACATTTCCAGAGATATAAGTACATAATGTGAGTGTCACCGCTGGGGGGCACCAGCGACCCCCGTGGTGTTGTAAGGGTTAACTTGCTTTATCAAACCGATGAAACCTCCTCCACACACTCACACAAACACGCTTCAATAAGAAGTGATTTAGAGCTCAGCTATGTTTTAGTCACCGGCTGGCTCGCTCCTCTGATGTTTCAGAACAATGGGAGTCAGGAAAAGGAGTCAAGGTTGCCATGCACCCCCCCGCCAAACACACACATCATCAGCCCCCCCTCGTATCACCACTCACAGCCTGAATGGATAAGCCTGCTGCTATTGTGGACCCTCATGTGTCTGTCACAATAACAGCGTGACTCATATGTTCGCAGTAAAGGAATCACAGTGAAAGGTTGAGCTGAGGAGGGCCATTATTGACTCTGCAGAGTGTTCCTGTCGGCTTCATGTGGCTGCAGACTGTCTTTACTTCGACATGCATGCATGACCAAGCGTGATATACTCATGCAAACGCTGGTTTCGTTGACACAGAAACAAAACTTGGTAGAATAGAAAAGTTCTGATACAGACACTTCAGCTGAGAATCTGATCTCTTCTTTACTGAACTAGAACTGTTTGTCGTTCAGGGAGGAATTTTTAGTTTGCAAATGTTATTAACCAAGAAACTCTCATAGATTAAACTTATCTATCAACATGTCTTGATCAAGACAGGAAGCAGAACACATCAAACTAACAGATACATAGACGCTGAGAAAACACAAAGATCAACTCCTCCTGAGTCTCTGAGCAGAAAGTCAGTCATCAGAGCATCAATGCTGTCCCAGCTGTGGTCTAGTGGTACGTTTCCAATTGGCCTCAATCAAATATATAAATATAAGCAGGGGCGCTGACAGAAATGTTGAAACGAGAGCTCATTAGACCCCATCTGATCCAGCAGTGCCCAGCTTCTCAAACCAAGCATCAGTCAAGCAAATAAAACATGAATATGATGAAATAAGCTTTAAAATGGACTGCTTATAACTATTACGGCCAACTTATTTTGTCTAAAGACATAAATGCACTTCAGACAGTGGGGAAAAAAACACCATTAAGCAGAAAACTATACAATAAGTGGTAAATTTAACTTTGTATTTAAGATAACTTTCAGGTATTTGGACCATTTAATTTATCTTTTACTTTCAGCTATCACCAATCCTGAAGAATCCCAGATCTTTTAACCCTCTCAGAAATAGCAAAAATGCATATTAAACATTTGTCTTACTTCACAAGCTGCAATTTTACAGATCCGAATGCTTTGACACGCCATTCGGGTATTAAGGTATTCAACAAAATGCAGAAACACAACTAGTGTCCTCTTAGAAGTGATCTGACGGGCCTCTTTTCAAGAATATAGCCTACATGTTATTTTATGGTCGTTAAGCATTACAAAAGCGGCTGAATAACTTACTATTGAAATGGAAAACATGAAAAACCTTTACGTATTTGTAAGTGATAAGTAAAGAACACCTTTAACTATAACATTTTTGATGGGCTCCTAATGATCATTGGGCCTTGGACTCTTTCTTACTCTCTATATTGAAAAATGGAGCTTGTGCCTGACTGATGGATAAAGACAAATAGAGCAGACTAACAAAAAGCGGCATGGATCACTTTTTTCTTCTCTAGGAGCATCTTATTTACATTGTTCTTATTATATTCAAGCAACAACGCTCTGTTAAAGTTAACCAGCTTCAGGCAGTTTGTTCTTGTTTCATATCTAAAGGTGGAGCACTCACTGCTGCGGTGGTTGCCTGAAATCTGCCTGATCACCCCAAAATCTTTGATAATTATGAAAAGGCTCAGGGATGGGCAACTTTGGTCATCAAGAGGGCCACATAATACCTTTTCTCTCTGTTTGAGGGTCACATTGTCAGAAATTGTTGAACAGTGAAAATTGCAAATATAAAGCCCTTAAAAAAATCATATTATTTCCTCAAATGCAAATAAATAACATATAATTCAACGTGTTTAACACAGAATTAAAGCCAGTGTAAGGTTTTCAATTAAGCAAACAGTGAGTGTCTACCAGTTTAATGCAATAGTCAACAAGTATTTAAGTTTACTTTCTTGTTTTTCTTTAATGTATTGACTATTAATTTATATTATATTCCAACAAATCATACAGGAGTTTAAAAAACATCATGGCAAAGTAAGTTCAAAACTATTTACAACTTCTCTTACTACCTGAATAAACAGAGGTGCTCATATGAAAATAATCCAGTATTTTTGGATTAAACTGAGCTAAATACTCTCTCCACATCTGTAACATAATCAGCTTTATCGTCTTAAAATGGAGTGACTGGGTATAACAATTTACTTGAATGTCAAGAGTCACCAGATACTCCAGGGATGACTGCTTTGGTTACTAAGAGGGTAGCATTATTTATGTCCTCACTCCCACAGGGCCAAATTGTTGACATTATAAGCAAACTGCACCATTATGTGCCCTTTTATTTAGCAATTGGAAACAATTTCTTGCCATAAAAGGGATTTTTTAAACCAATATTTGCACATTCTGACTCAAATGATTGGGGGGCACCACACAGAATTCATGTCTCTGGTTACAAACTGGCTAAAAACTGTAATATTATCAATTACTTTACAAATGCAACCAGTAAAGAATAAAAACAAACTTTACAAATAAAATACAACTAAAGCTAAAAGCAGCCCTGAACAGGGCTCTCACTCTGACCTGGATCTCGGGGTCAGGTGGTTTCTGTGGGGGCTGCACTTTGAGCTGGGGGGATTACTGAGGTGTCCCTTAGCTCTACACCAGACTTGAAGCTGATCTGATGAACACCCTTGGATCAATGAGTCCTGGAAAGGCCCCTGGAAATGGCCTACAACAGGCCAAAATGTGACCTTTGACTCAAAATAGAGGCTTCCCTGTCAATATTTCACCACAACTTTAATAGGCTTTTTATGAAGACTCACAGTGACGGACATGTGGACCAAGTTTCAGATTTTTTTGTTTTTTTGTTGAAGTCCTGGAATCCATGAACTTTTCCAGCACACTCATACACTCAGATGTCCATAAAAAGATGGAAGCGGGAGGACAACAATTAGGTCCTCACACTGCGTGTCCTCGTTGCTCGGGCCCTTAAATAGGGCTATAAGCAGTACTGAGCAGGCCCTGGCACTTACTTGGACCCCGGCTCAGGTGGTTTTGGTGAAGGTTTACATTGAACATGTGGCACAGGGACAAATGGCCTCATCCTCATGGCTTTTTACAAATACAATAGTTTAACACCTCAAGCCCTTTTTTATTGTATTTCCTGGTTCATGGTGTGTAACAAGTTAGTTTAAAGCAGTAAACACAGCCTTGAAGAGCCCTGACCTTATTTATAGATCATTTTATTATAAATATAGCTGGTTTCAATTTTTCAGGGGAAATTTTTTTACGTGTTTGTCATCCATTGACATTGTTTGGTATTAAATTAAGGAAGTAGGGGCCACCAGTTGCCCACCCCTGGCATAGAGTGTATAAAGCCATCTGTTGATTATCTGTGCTTCTTTAAACCAACCTGTCAATACTGTGTGGCAAAAAGGTTTAAAGTATTAGGTGTGGGGTCCCCCAGGGCTCAATATTGGAGCCACTTCTCCTTCTCATATGCATCAATAATTTTAATTCTTCTACTAATGTACACCAAGTTATTTTTGCTGATGATATAAAATTATTTATGCCACACATAAACCTAACCCATCTTCACAATAATATAAATGAGGACCTGGAGAAGGTCAATGCCTGATTTAAATGTAATAGAGTATCATAAAATGTAAGAAAAACCAATTTTATTGTGTTCCACTCAAATAGAAACCGAAATAATGTTGATCAGGTATGTATGAAGATAAATGGTAGGACTAATGAAATGTAAGACACGCATTTCCTGGGGGTCATATGAATTCTTAAAATTCAAGAAGGATGTAGATAAACAAACAATTGTTTACTTACATACTTTGTTAATTGTAGAAATTAACAAAGTATGTTGGCTTATTTTTCACGCTGAGATACACCCCCCTGCCCCAACCCTCCTAACCTTGTACAAGTCTCTGTCTAAACCCCACTTAAACTATTGTCTGTTAAACAGTGTAACATACTGTATATCCTAGTTTTATTGAGAAATGAACTGATTGACGGATTAATTTGTTAAAGATATAATTCTATATTCCTGAATTGGGGTTGTGTGAGGTTTATTTTAATAGTTAAACCCACTGAAGCATCTCTTGACTAAATATGGCTTGTCATGTGGTATAAACTTTATGAAGTACTTCAGGATTAACCTTACTCAGGATATTACATAACTATTTGAAGCCAATTACACTCCCTTAAATGTTAAAATTAAATTTGACATTCATAGATGGAACCAACTACCCTTCTTGGGCATAATATCAAGAGTTGATTCTATTAAAATGGTTATTTTACCTTGTTTGTTATATCTTTTTAACTCACTGTCAGTCGAAATTAGTGACCATTAGTTCATTGAATGGGATAACCAAATTTCTCGTTATATCTGGATGGGTAAAAAACCAAGAATAAAATACGAGGTAATGCAATTACCCAAAGAGAAAGGAGGAATGGCTTTGCCGAATAATAAAAATTACTATTTGGCGGCCCAATTAAGACCTCTGGTGTGTCTTTGTGATTCAAGTTTTGAGGCAAGATGGGGGGAGGGAGCAGCGACAGGACCAGCTATTACAAGCTGTAATAGCAGATAGAGCATACAGCAGCACAGAAAATTGATAGACTGTTTTCCATTTCCATTAAGCCTAATAGAAATGACAGCAGAGTTAAAACATGGAAGGATAAAGGAATTACTGCATACTGCTGTCTGATTCACAACAGAGTTATGAAGAGTTTTGAAACTGTTAAAAAAAGAGTATGGACTGGAGAACCAGGACTTCTTTAGATATTTACAATTAAGAAATCGTGTGAATGAAATAATGATTGAGGCATCAGGAAAACTAGACAGTGAGTTACTAAATGTCTTTGTGACATCTTACAAATCAGGATGTGGAGGTAGAACCATTTCCAAGTTATATAAAAGTTTTCAGAACTCTTCTAACTCAAACACTCTGCACGTTAAAGTTATATCTGAGGATGAATGGGAAAACATGATTAGATTACAGTGGAAAACTACATCTTCTCATAATTTGAGGGAGTTCGGTTGGAAAAGTATAACGAGATATTTTATCACCCCAGCTCAGAAGAGACATCAAGATGTTGGTGCAAACTGTTGGAGGTTGTGTGGATTTGATGTTGCAAACCATTTTCATTTATTTTGGGAATGCCCTAAAATCAGATTATACTGGCATGATATTCATATTTGTTCAGAAACTATATTTCAAGTCCCTATTTGATGTCAAGACTTTATTGTTGGGTGCTATAGCTGTAAATATTCAAACAACAGCTGATAAATATTTAATGAGAATATTACTTATTGGAGGGAAGAAAGCTTTGACTAGAAAGCGGTTGCGACCAAATGCTCCAAGAACAGAGGACTGGTTTGAAATCATTCATGAAATTTACATTATGGAGAGACTAACTTTTTCTATTAAAATGCAGCCAGAGAAATTTAAGGGATTTTGGTCAAAGTGGGTTAAGTACATTGGCTCACAGAGACCAGATTTGCTTTAACAACTGATGAATTTATATTCACGGAAGGAACTGTGGTGTTAGAGAATTTAGATCTGATGAATGAGTGTGACATCCTTTGTTAATGTTTGAGTTGTTTTTGGTTTTAAAAAAAAAAAGGTTAAAATGTAAGGGAGAGACTGGCTGGGGGAAAAACACCATTGAGACATAGAGGGATGGCTCAATTACAACACTGTTTTTGCATTACACGTCCATAATGTACTTGATGTACGCATTTTGTTCTTTGTAAAATGCAATATACATGATCTCCCTGACAAAAATATAAAATTACAAAATATTTATATATATATTTTAATAGTTAAAAGTGTAGACACAGGTGTTTTGATCCACTCTGCTCCTCTGCGGAGGAAAAAGGCAGAAAGAACGTTATATATTGCTTCAGGTGGGGCCAAAAGCCCTGTGAATTCACAAAATTCTGGGTAAATACAAACTTAAAAAACAAGTGCCAAGGTAATTGCACACTGTACCGTACATATTTACACGTTTTTTGCTAGCAAGACCCTTTGTTTTAGAACAACGTTGACACTGTCTAACCTGCATGTCCATGATCTGATCTCAATCATTGTGCTTGATAGCAGGAAGGTAAAGCATTATAAATGTGGTAGTATAGTGTACAGTCACTCCAGTGCTGTTTTTAAAAGTTTGCTCTCGCCTAAATGTCAGTAAATTACTCTCAGCTCTTCGCCCCATCTGCCTGTTGCCTCCACACAGGGGCAGAGCTGATCAAAATCCCTGTGGCTGATTCATTTATTATCAAAAGGAAACTCATACATCCCTACTTCAAATATACTGACTACAGTCCGTTTGGCTGCACAAGATAACTTAAAAACTTAAAAACTGATTCTGATTAAATCTTCAGGAATATTGGTCATGGCACAAGTAACAAGTGACAGGATTTTGATGGTGATTTCTATTACAATGTGGATACAGGCATTTTTTTAAAGATCATGTTAGCTTTGCTAGATGGGTCAGTTTTCCATAATTTGTGTTAATAACTCGTAAGTTTTCCATGGATTTTGATTACATTTTCAAGGTATGTTGGTTATGACATGAGGGAGAAGTGATCCTGAATTTTTTTTCAAGGACTTGTTACCAGGGCGAGATAAAGTAGCTTCATTTTTTGACAATTATTCGCCGGACAATGGTGGAGGTTTGTGCTCTCTGAGCACTTCTAGTTTAAATGTGTGAAGTGTAAATAAAGATGCCTGCAGGTTACACTAGGAAATCTTGCACATTCACTTTTGTGCATAAACATTAAAAAAACATTACTTTAAGTTATCGTTATCTAAGCCAATAATGGGTCTTGGATAAACAAATGCATGACTAAAGCAGTTGCCCTGGTTTAATTTGAGCTGTTGTAGCGGTTTCTTGCTGTATGCAACAATCTTTTAAGAGCAATCTTTTAAGAACCCCTAAAGCTCCGACCCCTTTCTTCTTTAACAAAGAAGTGCCTCAAAATGAAGTCTAAAAAATAAAAATAAATATAATAATCTCATGGTAAAATGCGTGTTTAAAATATCGGATAAGATACTTTGGAAAACTTTCCAAGCTCCACACAAAGTGTTGAACTTTTACGCACGCTCGTCAGACTCACCCAGAGGGTCGTGCCTCAGCAGCGCCTGTGCGTACTCCCCCATGGAGCGGTGGTGTTGGTGGTGGAACGGGTAGATGGACCCCGGGAAGGTCCCGGCAGAGGCGTAGGTCGCCGTTAAGGCCGCAGCTGCATGATGAGAGAGCGCCGGGTGGATCGGCGTGGGCTCGTAAATCGGTGTTCGGTACGGCGAGATGAAACTCGAGAAGGAGGAGTTTGGAGACGGGAGAGTCGGTGTGGGGATGACGGGAGTGGCGCATGAGGAGGGGGTGGATGATGATGATGAAGACGAAGGAGATGAGGAGGTTGAGGTCCTCCCCAGAATGTCCTCGATGTAGAAGGGGGTCGGGTGAGCGGGTTGGATGGGAGTCGGTGCGTAAAGAGGGACGCTCATGGTGCTGTGTCTCTGCGCGCTGGAGCTGAGTTAACGGAAGGCTGAGCGCGTCCTCTCCCTAAAGCCTTCCTCTTCGAAACTTCTTCAAATCAACCAGCTACTGCTCAAACTCCGGCTCCGAACCTGTGGCCCTGTGGGGAGTCAGTGATTGCGTGGCCCCTGCAGAGTCTCTGCTGTCCGTTAGTTTGTTTTGGTGTCCATCAGGCTGCGCTGCCGGACTCGCTGCTTCTCCGACCAACTGTTGGGGTTGTTATCTGGCTGCAGGCGGAGGAGGGAGGAGATAAGTGGACGGGCAACTTCCTGCAGGTGGCCAGCGGCCTTTTGTGATTGGTTACCCCGCAGCCCCCAAGATCAGATGACAGAAGAGAGCAGATAGATGGATTTCAGAAGAATTAGGTCGTTACATTTATTCAGGGCTACGGTGGCAACACAATAACAAGCAAGTTAAAGACAACAACTTAACAAAAGCAAAAAGGACAACACACAATCAGAAAACAATAAAAATATATAAAAACACAAAACCACAAACCAATGAACACCACCGCTAAAGACAAAAACAACGAATTCAAAGAAAAAAAAATAAGGGAAAAGTAACAACACATAAATAACAAAGCAGCAGAAACTAAAAAAATCATATATGTACATAAAAAAGAAACAGGTACAAAAGAAACTACGAGGACAATCAATTCACTCCAAATACTCAACAAAGATCAGAAAACACTAAAACTGTATTAAAACACAACTACAAACCGGAAACACATAAAAAAAAAATCAAAAGACAAACATTTATAAAACACAACTGTAAATCAGAAGGCAAACACTACTCCAAAGGATCGCAGAAAGAAGTCCGAAAACAAATTAAAAAACACAGGAATAAAAAGAACAGTAAAAAGAATTCAATACTACATGATTAATAAGAGACAACTAAAAAAAGAAAGGACAACAACTTATCAATACATGGGAAAAAAGAACAAAGCAACAAATCAGTTAAAACAAAATAACACAATCACATAGCAGGGAACACTATAAGACATAAAATAATCTGTAACAAAGAAAACACTAAAACTAAAACATCTTCTTGTTGCCTACATGATGGGGTGGGGGTTCTTCTCCCTCCCCTCTAAATATATTTTTTCTGGTCTTAATTTGTCTTTATTTACCATCAGGAAAGCTGTTTGTTTAATCTAAACCCCAATTCCAATGAAGTTGGGACATTGTGTAAAATGTAAATAAAATCAGAATACAATGATTTGTGCATCCTTTTTGACATAGAGAAGGTATTTATTGTTTAAACTGCTAAAATGCATTGTTTTCTGCAAACATTAACTCATCTCGAATTTGTCTGCAACATGTTCCAAAACAGCTGGGACAGGTGCATGTTTACCGCTGTGTTACATCACATTTTCTTTTCATCAGGACTCTCATTGTTGAAGCTTTGTTGGTGGAATTCTTTCCCATGTTAGGTTGATGTACGACTTCAGTTGCTCAACAGTCCAGGGTCTCCGTTGTTGTATTTTGGGTTTTATAATGTGTCACACATTTTGAGAGACAGCTCTGGACTGCAGTCAGTCTAGTACCCTCACTCTTTGACTATCAGGCCACGCTGTTGTAACACGTGCAGAATGTGGTTTGACATTCATTTTCTTGCTGAAATAAGCAGGGACGTCCCTGAAAAAGACAACATTTGGTTGGCAGCACATGTTCCTCCAAAACTTGAATGTACCTTTCAGCATTAATGGTGCCTTACAGATGTGAGAGCTACCCATGCCATGGGCACTAATACAACCCCAGACAATCACATATGCTGGCTTTTGAACTTGGTGCTGATAACAGTCAGGAGGGTCCTGTCCCTCTTTAGTGGACTCGTCAGACCACAGCACACTAGTCCACTATGTGTCAGTTCGTCTCTGTTGACCTTAGGCTCAGAGAAGGCAGCGCTGTTTCTGGGTGTTATTGGTATATGACTTTCACTTTGCATGCTTCTCTCTACTTTCACTTGTAGCAGCGGCGAACTGTGTTGATTTTACTATAGTGTTCCTGAGCCCACGCAGTAATATCCTTTACAGACTGACGCTGGTTTTTAATGCAATGTCCCCTGAGGGATTGAGGGTCACAGGCATTCAGTGCTGGTTTTCAACCTTGCCGCTTACGTGCAGAGATTTCTCTGAATTCTCTGAATCCTTCTTAAACGGTTGTACTCTTTGCTCACACAGTTGTTCATAAGTGGTGAACCTCGCCTCATCCTTGCTTGTGAAGGACTGAGCCTTTCAGGGATGCTTCTTTGATACCCAGTCATGACACTCACCTGTTTCCAACCAACAATAAATAAAGAGGTGTGTTTTTTAGTGTTCCTCAACTTTCCCAGCCTTTTGTTGCCCCGTCCCAGCTTTTTTGGAATGGGTTGCATAAAGATTATTCTGAATATTAAATATCTTGTCTTTGTAGTAAATTCAATTGAATATAGATCGGTAAAAGATTTGTACATCACTGTATTCTGTTTTTATTTACGTTTTACACAACGTCCCAACTTCATTGGAATTGGGGTTTGTAAAATCCTCATACACAACAATGAGTGTGTGGATGTTCAAATGGGAGAATGAACTGCAGCGCAAACTCTTAACGTCATCAAATCTCGTGGATTTTCAGTTGACATTGCTCCAATATAAGTTTTATTTGTCTTTTCTTTGTTGATATTATTTTACGCACAACTGGAACGTGCGTTACACAGCTCTTTGACTAATCAAACGGCAGTGTGTGTTTGTGTATTATCAGGAACAGTGTCATCCAAGTTAACTGCAATCCACATCCCTAACGGAGCAGCTCAATAAAGAGTGATTAACTCACTTTATTTGAATGTTTTCCTGTGAAATGCTGCTATCAGTGCGGTCAGGGTGATAATGGCTATAACTGCAGATCGCTTTAATGGCTCTCTTACTGCGCCTTTATCCGCTCACACATGTTTCCGCAAAGTGTTAAACAATAACGAGGACTTCTGTGTGTCAGAGAGACACCACGGGGCTGGACTTTTATTACAGGGGACTTCTTTAATGATCCTGTCAGCAGAGGAACAGGCTGCGCACTGCTCCTCACTGATAATAACACATGGGCATTAATACAATCTGTGTCTCTGCAGTGCCAACTTTCTAACGACTGTAATTTAGATAAAGTAGACCCAGAGAGCAAACAGGGGTAAAACAGCCTTGAAGACATGAAAGAAATCTCCAGAGTGCTAATATTTGGACTCAGACAATCATTGCAGCTCATTGATCCGCTGCGCTTCCCTCGGCGTCAGACTGCTGTCCAAAAAAAACGATTGATAACTCCTCCGCGGAGGCCCGGGGTGCTCCTCGGCGCCATGAGGGCAACCTGTCAGTCTCCAGAGGGTCAGAGACCAGGTTTAAGAGACCAAGACCACTTTGACCATACCATCAAGAATATACGGCGGCTAGGAAGTAAAAAACAAAATTACAAAATGTGAAACATAAGTTTAAAGTTAAAAAAAAAAAAAGAATCATTTTAAACAAACTTCCAACAACAAAACAAATTTACAGTTTTAAAAACAAAAATACAATAGAAAAACACATTCACAAACACACAACAAGTGTACATTTTGGAGAAAATACATTTTTTAAAACAAAATTATAAACACAAGTTTCATTCAGTAAAACATAAAAGACTTTAGTGCAACACTTTTATGAACACAAAACAAACACGTTGGAAAACAGAATCAGGTTAGAAAAACATTCACAAGCACAGAACAAATTCACATTTTGAAAAAACAAATGGCATTAGCAAAACACTTTCACAAGCAAGACATGAATACACATTATGACAAAAGCAGCATTAGCCAAACACAAGCATGACACAAATTTACAGTGTGAGAAAGAAATACGATAGAAAAACAAATTTACATATTGAAATACAAAATTGCGCACGTAAAAACATGAAAGACAAATATACACATGAAAATAAATGTAGAAAACAAGAAACACACCTGAGAAAAAAACATTACATTTCACAAATTCATCATGTGCAAAATACAAAGCAAAATTTACATTTCAGAGAATACTTAATCAGAATATTTGTTGTGAAAGCATTGTTTCACCACAACAACCTTGTAATTTCATTTTTTTTCTCAGAAATGTATAAAAAAAATTTCAAGTTTAGCTGAAGAACTTATTTTTTGTATATGTTTGCTTTTGATATGTACATTTATTTATGTTTGTAAAAATGTTTTTCCAGTGTTATTTTTAATAGTTATTGGAGACAAAGTGCAGAATAAACTAAATTTATTTAAGTGTTGTTAGGAGCTCTGAGTGGAGGTGCATCCACAGGCTATAGTTTATTTTTCCAATGGAGTGTTCGGGCCAGGCAGAAACGTTTTTGAGTTTCTGTCTTCTGAGCATGTTTGAGTTGAAACTAAAGTAAAAAAAGTTCAGCAAATTACTCATTTCTGTGAGACAAGGCAAGGCACCTTCATTCATAGATAGAGCACCATTCAAACATTCAGCCAGGGCTGGAGGGGAAAAGTCTAGAAGATTCTGAGGGCCCATGACCAGCAGGGGCCCGAAAAGGTGTAAAGACACGAGTTTATTATTTTATCAAAGAAAAAAAACACACACACACGATAACCAAAAGAAGGGGTTTGGTTTAAATACAGTGGGAAACAAAGGTTCTGTCTATAACAATGTTTAACTGCATAATCAGTCATTCTCTGTCCTGATAAAGCTCCTCTCAGTCTCAGGTGCGTCCTGCAGTCAGTCACCGGTGAGGAGCACAAGAGCATCAGCTCTGACCTCTAAGGTTACAAAATCCAGGCATCAGAAGTTAAAGGCAGATTATGAAAGAGAAGAGCAAGCTGAGGGAGAAAGTGTATGTCTTTTGTTTGAGAAATGTGAGATAAAACCACAAAGACATGAACTGTTTCTCCAGAAAGTGAAAATCACTGTGGCATTAAGATATGATCCTTTGTGTTGTGTGCAAAGGATTCATTTTGTTGATTAATTTTTTTCACAAAAAACTCACAGTAAAAAGTTTTGTTTTGGAGCAAAATTTATCACATTTCCTGTAACCTGGTGTCACATATTTGACATCAAAATTTGGCATTTGATATATTTTGTTTCTTTCCACATTGAGAACTGAGTAAACTGCTGCCTTAAAACACACAGTAATTTACATATACTCCTCTGCATATTTGGCACAGTAAAAAAACACATATAATTAAATTAATAAATGTTCTTTCATCATTCTTATTAGGACATGAAAAGTTGCCTATTCAAGGCCCTGTCAGAAAGGTTTACACCCTTATTGTGAGGTTAAATATGAAGTTAGACTTATTTTAAGTTTTTCATCAGTGCCAGAGGAGCTTTAATTAAAAATATGAACAATTAAAAAACATTTAGTCTGGAAAAAATGCCTTTAGACCATTTCTTAAATATTATTTAGCACTTTATGTTCAACAGTATGCCTGACAGTCTATATGACCTTTTCAAATATATCATTTACAGACTAAACTACAATAAAAAATAAATAAAATAAAATACTGAATAAATGTTTGGGTTGCAAAGTTTTAAATCTATCATTGGGTTTAAGATCATAAAAATATGAGGACTGTTTCAAAAATAATAAAAATAATAATTTCAGGTGCTCATAAAGTTAATCCAACAGTTATTAGGTAATTTAACTGAAATATAGTTTACTTTCTCCACACCTTTAAGGTCGTTATTCCTGATAAAACCGAGTACCTTTACTAAAATAATTAGCTTATTTGTCAAAGTCACAGCAGAGTGTTGAGGTGATCTTCTTTGTCCAAGAGCAGAAATTAGACCAGTTTATCACAAATAGCAGATTATGAGTTTATCTACCATTCTGTTCATGCTGTATGTTAATGTCAGTGTAAAATGTCAATAAACAGGTCTGCAGATGAAATCAAGGAGTTTTCACACTTTTTCATTTGTGTTTATTAATGCAATCTTTTAATTCAACACAGGGATCTAGTTATTTTTAGCATAATATAGGTTTCTGTAAAACAGAGGTGTGACAGGGCCAGTCCCTGGGAGTCTGTTTGGGTCGTTATGTGGGGCCCCATAAACAGTATCATCCTTTCATGGGGCAGCGTCCCTGCATATATCTGTTCAAAGTTGTTTACAGAGTGAATCTGCAGCAACTGTGCGGCACTATGATGACAATATGGACCAAAGTCTCAGAGGTTTGTTTCCAGCATCTTGTTGAAGCTTTGAATTAGAATTTAAGCAGCTCTGAAGGCACACAGGGTTCCTACATGCTACTTGCAAGGTGTACCTAATAAAGTGGACAGTGAAAGTATTTCAATCTATTTTATGAGCTGGAAAATCCAGACAGGAGCTTCAAGTGTTATGTCCATGTAAAGGCCAGCAGGAGGCGACAGTAACGACTACAAAAAGAGCCTTCTTGGCTGAAATTCGACCTCGGGGATTTATTACACGTGGAAATATAGATAAAAATCACTATAAATGTCTTAAATATTGAAATATTGTGCTTGAGAATGATACTGAAACAGACTGACTTTTATTTAAAATGCAAATGGAGCCAGAATTCTTCCACATTTGCTGCTGATGCTGAAGACAGTAACATCTGTAGCTTCTAACCAGAGGTGATTTTAGGATCTGAGTTTAAGGGGGCTCAGCTCTTACGGAAACTGTGACATAAAAACAACTTCCTTCCTGTAAGTGTTCAATTCTCTCAAACCACTTAAGAAATATTTCACTTCATGGGAGACTCTAAATAAAAGCATTAATATTAATGTGTAGTTAAAGGAGTTTAACACCACTACAGATTTTGTGTTAAAAGTTTTTTGGTTCAGGTGTCTTCACTATTAAAATATCCTCCGATCATCTTTTTGTTAGTAATTCAGAATAACAGATATGCTAAACCTTTATTTGCTCATATATCTACAAAATTATGAATGCAGGATTTTTCACACTTCACCTTCACATTTTACATCATAACCACTTAGTCTAGAGCAGTGTTTTTCAACCTTGGGGTCGGGACCCCACATAGGGTCGCCTGGAATTCAAATGGGGTTGCCTGAAATGTCTAGTAATTGATTTAAAAAAAAAAATTAGGCTACTGATAAAAATATTTTTTCTTACTAATTATTAATCATTTTTAAAATGAAAACAACTTTATTCTATACTTTCACTTTCTCAAATATAAATGTAGCTCAAATAAAATTCAGCATTTAAAAATATCTGAGCTGGCGCAACTTGATTGAGGCCGCGATCACGTGACTTTACAGTTACTGGTGCTTCAGTTCCCTCGCTTCAACTTAACACACAAACTTGCAGTCAGTAGAAAAAAAACAGCATAACAAACCTCCATGGTTTGTTCAGTATAGCAAACATGATGAAAAACTAATTCTAGAAAAAAATGTCTCTGCGGTCCTCAGAAATTTGTGATGCCCGAATGGGGTCACCATCCAAAAAAGGTTGGGAACCACTTAGTCTAGAGTAACAGGGTTCCCACTCTTTTCTAGAAACAATTTTCCAGGACGTTTTCACACCCCCACACACACACTGGTGTCCTTTTCTACAGCTGTACTTACATTTTGTACATTTACCCAGATTGCTATGTTTATGCCTCTTCCACCCAGAGGTCTGATTTACAAGATGTGCAGTCTATGGCTGTAACAAATCTATAAAATATCAGACATTCTCTGACATTCTTAGAAATTAGACAAATTTATCATAGAATAACGCAAAGACACCCACAGATTTCAGTGTCACATAACCAACTGAAGGTACAATATTAGCGTGGGCAATTCTCAGGTTAATCTTGCCGTCTAAAAAACAAGATTAAAGGTTGAAGACCAACATCTCCTGCTAGCACCACCGTATCATACTGAACTTTAAATTTATTTATTTCTACCTCTCGGGCATGAACATTATCTGCTAGCTATCTTTTTAGTCTGGCATTTATGTAGTGCCTTAGTGTTATAAATTTATGGTTTAGACTTTTTAAACCTTTATTTGCTCTGCTTTTTTGTAAATATATTTTGTTGATTTACTGTTTAAGTAGCCTAAATTTTATTTTGCCATTTTTTATTCCTTTTTATCACCATTGTTTGGAGTTTTTACATTTTATTTCTTAACTTGCATTATTTTATCGACTCATATTTATTGACTAAGTATGCATTAGCTACCAAGTACATTTTTACCTCATTTCCTATGTTTGATTTTTGTTCACTAACAAGGTAGAAGGAAGATAAATAATTTTCGAGGACAACTTAAGCTTTTCCAGGACATTTTATGTTTTTCCCCATTTCTCATATGTCTTTCATGACTGGAAAATAGGTCAAACATTTTCCAGGTTTTCCGGGATGCGGGGGAACCCTGTCTAAGTACAAGAAGATATTTTTTAATATATTTTTTAAAATTTCTGTTCAGTGAAATTGTTGTTGAAACAAAACATCTTTTATAATGTATTTATTGCCTGTTTGCCTGTTTCATTCCAGTTATCCATTAACTACTCCGCTTGTCCCTTTGGGGACACATTCAGACTCACATTCATACCTCAGGACAGTTTGGAGTCACCAGTCAACCTGATGAGAATGTTTTTGGTCTGTGGGACGAAGCTGGAGTGCCAGAAGAGAACCCACGCATGTATGGGGAGAACATGCAATCTCAACATGGGGATTGAACCGGTGACCTTCTCGTTGTGAGGCACGAGCACTACCTGCTGCACAACTGTGCCCTCTCCACTTATTAAATAATATAGAAAACCTTGGCATTTTAGTATCCTCATAGCATGGGGTGAAATTTTTTCTCCTCTTAAAATAAAAATTCCTGCCATAAAGGGTTAAGTCAAAGGGCCTCAAAACCCATCACCTGTCACCAAAAGCCAGCTTTTGATGCCATTTTTCTATTTTCCCAACTGTGTACTCTTTCAGCTGCTCTCTCTAATAAAGGCAGCATAAAGAGCCCCAAAATACACACAATAAACTACAGGGTTCCCACCCTTTTCTAGAAATCATTTTCCAGGACTTTTCCAGGATGTTTTCAACCCCTCTCTCCCATGTTGAACTTTTTTATTTCTAACTCTTGGGCATGAACATCGTCTGCTAGCTATCTTGTTGGTCTAGCTTTTATGTACTTAATTTTTATCTTTAATAATTTTTATAAATAGATTTTGTTGATTTGCTGTTAAAGTACCCTAAATTTTATTTTGTTTTTTTATTATTTCTTTTCGTCACCATTGTTTTGAGTTTTTATATTTTAGTCCTTAACTTGCATTATTTTAACCACTCATATTTATTGGCTAAGTATGCATCAGCTACCAAATACATTTTCACCTCATGCCCTATGTTTGATTTTTGTTCACTAACAAAGTAGAAGGAAGATAAATAATGTTCCAGGACAATTCAAGATTTTCCAGGACATTTTACTTTTTCCTCATTTTCTATATGTTTTCCATGACTGGAAAATTGGTCAATCATTTTCCAGGTTTTCCAGGATGCGTGGGAACCATGAATTATCCTTCTGTTCTTCAATCTAGAAAGAAATGCAGAAGAGGCAGGCGTTGGGGAATGGAATTAGTCTGATATTTACAAATACAGAGGCACTATCCACCTGTCATTCAACTTTAACTGCAGGTAAAGGAAAACAAATGATGGAGTGTTGAACAGAAATCACATTATTTCAATAATAAGCACAGCAGTCCATCCTCCATACAACAGTGCTTTTGATAACTGCCTCTACTTGTTTCACTTTATCTGCTCAAAAACAAACTAAAATATTCTGTTCACACAAAAAAGCCATGCAGCTCCAACTTCTTTCTCTCACTCTGCCTCATGTTCACTGGTCCATTTTATTTTTGCTCTGGTGGTTTTTCACTTTTACAGTCGCTCTCCGCTGGTTTTGGAGAGTTATTTTTACAGTCGCTCTCTGTGCGTTGTTCATTCTTGCAGTCCGTCTTTGGTGTTTTTTCATTCTTGCAGTTATTCTTTGCAGATTTCTTATTCCTCCAGTCCTTCCATGGCTGTTTCTTACTGTTCTCAGCAGGCTCAGACTCGGGGCAGGGCTGCAGATTTTTAAGGATGTGTTCAAGCGTCCACTGCTCCTCATGTAAGGCGTGCTCCTCCATAGTGAACTGACCTTGCTTGGTCCGGGTCAGCTCCTTCACATGAGCACACGATGAGAGCGCTGCAACAAAAACACGTTACTCTCAGGGCAAATTGTAAAAACATTTATTTCCTGATCCTGACTGATCAATCATGAGTTAGCTTTACCTTTCCCCAGATCGTCCACCAGACTTCTGACGTAAAATCCACCACCGCACTCAATATCTGTAATGGAAATACAACATTTTTAACAGTTTGTGTGAATGTGTGAGGGTATTGGACGCAGAGGAAATGATAAAAATAACTAAAACATTTCTGAGGAACATTTGTCAGGTGCTGGCCTCATGCCGGATCACTGGATGTGAGCGAGTGCCAAAAGAGGACAGATTCCGAGTCTGCTACGAAGGTTTGTCTGTAGCCCAATTCATGCTGCTGTTTCAAGGTGCAACATTTACCCCTCTATGATGTTCGGGCTCCACATGGGGACAGAATGGGGGGGTCGGAGTTAGAGGCGTGATATTGAGGAGAAGGAGGCATGCAGACTCAGCGGGAGACAGTAGCGCTGCAATTGGGTATCTCTGCCATTGTGTGTATGTGTGGGCAAGTGCATCCAAGCCGTATTGAAATGTGAACTAACACAGATATTGCAGCTTCGTGGAATTGATGTCAGTCTCTCTGGATGAAAATACAGCAGAACCTTGTTGCAATGCTTTTGCATGAAGTCAATTGGGCTGTTGTCATTATTTGTGCGGTCAGGTTGTGCTGGGAGCACCCTCTGCTGGATTGGGATAACTGCAGTCAAATAACAGTCAAATATAAACATTAATTTAAAGTGTGAATATGGATTTGTACCCCCAAGCTGGAACAGATTTTCCAATATCAAGTGTATGGTGACAGCCCTACTGCAAGGATATGGTCATACTTTCTAAATAAAATACCTTTTGGTCTCCTTTTTTTAAAAGTGAGTAATAAAATATATATTTTAAATTCTCTATGGCCTAGAGCCAAATGACCTATGGTCTGGTTCCAGGGCCTGGTGGTTAAGAAACTCTGCCTTAAGCGTTTGTGTAGAGTTTGATGAGAATCTCTTTAAGAGTTATCGAGATATTACATTGGCATCGGTCATGACTTTCTGATGTTAGCTGACTACTTACAGTTACATATATTGAGTATATGTTTCCTGGTTTTTTTTAATATTTTTTAAAATACTTTCTCACGAACTTGGCACTGTCTGTTTTGGTCATGCTCCTGCTCCATGTGCCTTTGACCTGTCCCTCAAAGTTTTTTTAATTGAACTGAATGAATGGAGTCTTCATGACCTTGACCCCCAAAATCTTATCAGTTCCTGTGTAATGGTTGACATGAGTGCTAAGTCGAAAGAAGATCCCTTAAAGCATCCATGTGGTATTCATCCATTATCTATACTGCTTATCCCTTTGGGGTCACCGGGGGCTGAAGCCTATCCCAGCTGACATTGGGTGAGAGGCGAGGTACACCCTGGACCAGTCAGCAGCTAATCACAGGGCCACATAGAGAGACAGACAATCATTCATGCTCACACTCTTACCTAAGGGCAATGTAGAGTCACCAATTAACCAAATGAGCATGATTTGGTCTGTGGGAGGAAGACAAAGTGCCACACATGCACAGGGAGAACATTCAAACTCATTCAAAAATGCTGTTCATGAGGCAAAACCAAGAAATGCAGAGTAACTGTGGAACGTAGTACAATTGTCCTGGGCTTCAATACCTGTTGACCGGTGCCAGGAGTTGGTAGGCTCCATGCACCACAGATGTGAAGCAGTTATCAGAAACCGTGGTTATGCAACTAAATATTAGTTTATGATTCTCAGGAAAGTTGAATCATCAAGCAATTCTTAAGTTTATACACTACATTTTTGAGTTTGTAAATAAAGATGTTAACACTGCTATTTTTTTGAACATTATATTTCTTGACTTTCTGTGAAATATTATCAAATTCAAATACTTTTTCCCATTTTCTTGCTTTGAAATAGAATGTGCAGTGTCCCCAATGCATTTGTGTGCATTAAAATAAAATTTACTTGAAGAATTCAAACTCCATAGAAAGGCCCTGAACCGCACAGCTATTAAACCAGCAACCTTCTTGGTGTGAGGCACTGCACTACCTGCTACGCCACTGTGCCACTCTCATGTGTTATTACATTCACAAAATAGTATTCATGAGAAATAGGGAAATATGTGTCTCTTTGACTTTGACTGACAAAATGTACTTGTTTCATCCTTGAGTCAGAGAGCGCATATGTGCAAAGTTTGATGGAAACCCCCCAAGAGTTCTCGAGACATCATGCTTGCAAGCTAAGAATGAACACAAGTAGGGCTGCTCGATTATGGCAAAAATTCCAATCCTGACTATTTCAATAGATATTGAGATAATTATGAAATGCGATTAGTCACTGCACCGCCTGCTTTTATTGAACCTTTAAGCTTCTGACACTATCATTTAGAAAATTAAAGAGTGGGCAATACATAGAAATATACTTGCAAAAATACAAATACCTCAAAATAATGTTAATAACTAGAATGGAAAAAGAAAAAAAAAATTCAGCATGTCATGTGGCACCATAATCTTTAATCTCGATTACTCAACTTTCATAATTGTGGAAGGCTGTGTTATCATGTTATTAATTTTTATCTCAATTAAAATGACATGCATTGCCCAGCTCTAACCAGAAGACTTTATGACCTTGACCTTTAATCACCAAAATCTATCAGTTCATTCTTGGATCTAGTTTAATAAGATTAAAGTAAAAACCTTTATGACTTCTTGAAATATCGTTTCACAAGACCTCGATGTGTACGTACAAAAATATGTAGGAGCAAACAGATGCCCAGAAAACATGAAGCCTCAGCTGTAGTTGCTGTGAAGCCCTAACAAAAAACTTCATAAATACAGTTCAGACGGGCCCCTCCTCCCACTGAGACTCACTCCCTCCCGCCCACCTCTGTCAGTTTTAGGTAGAATCAGAATCTCTTTATCGTCTTTGTATCTAAATACAATGAAATTAGTATGACCATCAGTCAGTGTATTCCACTTAGAACTTAGGTTAAAAAAAACATGTAACAAAAACAAGACACAGGACAAAAATGACAGTAAGTATCAAAAATGTGGCAGTAATATTGAGTTCATTTAAAGGTGTGAACTGACCCAGAGTGAAGAGTGGAGGACTGAAGTCCTGCAGGGTCAGGTTGTACACGGTCACTGGTCTCGCTGGTTTGGGCTCAACTTTGTGACCTTTCATCAGCAGGTCGGACAGACGCTGGCCGTCTTTCTTCAGAGCTGAGAAGCTAAAATGATAGAAAACAAGAGGGTCATCATACCCTTTCATCAATGCAGATGCATAGCACACCTATAAATGAGATAAAATAGTCCTAGTACACAGTAGACACCGTTTTATTTATTCTATGACTGAAAATGATGATCCTTATTCAAGATCAAAAAACTTAAAACAGTAAGAACTACTGCTGAGAGCTGCTTAGCAAACCTATCAAAAGGAAATGGGGTAGAATGGATCCCCCGCCCCAACCATGAAAAATGGGTGAGACAGCAGAGGAAATCTTCATAATGGAAAAAGTTGCACATTGTTTGAGGTTACATAAGCATATAGGGAGAGCAAGTAAGAGAAATGGGCATAACTCAGGACTAGAAGCAGTGACAGTGATTATAAGAAAATCAAACTGTACTGGTTGATGCTGAGAGACTTAGCAGTTTGTCTGAGACACTCTGTTAAGCTGTGTTTGCACCCAGCAGTCCAGTTCAGGCTCCGTACAACACGTAGTTACTGGTGTTTCTACTGTTGGATAAGGAGAGAAGGTAACTGATCTGTCCCATCCCACTTTTTGACACCCCTCTGAAGAAGTGCCAAGCTCCTAAAAAGTGGAGCTAAAAGCGCAGCAGCCTGTCGAGTAGTCACAAAATGGAGTGCTGGAAGTCCTCCTTTATTGCTCATTGTTTACAATTGCGCTCTACTTCAGACTGCTTCACTGTGTCGCTCTGCTGGGATGTCACAAATTTACCTAACCCTCTGTAGACTCTCTCTTTCCGGCTCGCTTCCCTGCCCTCAAGTGAAGGTTCAGCCGGCAGTAGAAATGCAAACAAGGTCTGGGTTTACCGCATCGAACTGTACTGAACCAAACCAGACCACTCAGTGGATACAAGGAATTAGAGCTCCTGTCACTTTAAGGCCTGAAACACACACAAAGACTCTTAAAATCTTGACCGATTTTGAAGCAGTAAGCAATCCCACACATTAAGAGAAATATTGTCAGATTTAACTGTTTTGTTCTTGTGGTGTGTGGTGTGCCACAAGATGACAGACAGGGCACACCACACAACAACAGACTCACACACCAACAACCAGGGCCTCTACTCTAACAGCTTGTAATCTTTGCGACTTTTGTGGAAACAGACATGGTGGACAACATCAGGAGGAATTGAAACTAAATGTGGTTAGTGGCTGGCTTCCTATGGCAGCTGTGGAGGTTGTTACTTATATCCAGCTTCTCTCCTAAACATTTTCTCTATATAATTGGCAGGTTATGCTCTATAGACGCTTGTTTGCCACAAACCAACAAGTTGGGCCTTCCTTCTGGACGTCCATCTATCTTTCTGCTTCGCCCTTATTCTCACTGCCACAGCTACATTTGCTTCCTGCTTCTTCTGGCATCCCCCCTGATTGTTTTGTTCCTTTCCATGTGACAAAACACAGGATGTGCTCAACTGTCCTTGATTCAACCTGATTGTCCTCAGAGACGATTGTGGGGGATAGATTGTCTCATAGAAACTTTATTTAACCAGAAGAACCTCATTGAGATTAAAAATCTCATTTACAAGAGTGTCCTGGCCAAGACAGGCAGCAGCACATTTACAAAGTTTCAGACATAAAACAATTACAGACACAGATACAGACAAATCAACCAGTTGAGTCAGGGTCACAGAGCAGAAAATTTCAGTCAAAGCATTTACAGCCTACTTCATCTTCCTCTAAAGCCTTTAACCTGCATTAAAAAAAATTAAAGAGACAAGCTCTCCAAGACAGTTTTTCTTGTAGCAGATTCCAGTCTGCAGGAGCAGCATATCTGAAGCTTCTTTTACCCATTTCAAGACGAACTTTAGGGACAGATAGCAAGAGAAGATTTTGTGACCGAGTCACAGAACGAAGGCTGTAGCTTCCAGAACTTTTCACATGAATACAGTTACTCAAGTATGATGGAAGCAGGCCAAGTATAGCCTTGTAAATCAGGATGTGCCAATGATTCAGTCTACAGAGGGTCAGAGAGGACCACCCAACTCACTCATACAGAGTACAATGATGCATTAGAGCCTTGAAATTTGTTATAAACCTTAGAGCTCCATGATAAACAGCATCCAATGATTTAAGGCATTGAGAAGAAGCATGCATATATAATACATCACGGTAAGCAATCAGAGGCATGAAAGTAGCAGAAACAAGATGTTTTTTTGCAGCAAAAGAAAAACAAGACTTATTTCTGAAGTAAAATCCCGGCCGCAGCCTTAGCTTCTTTACAAGCTGCTCAATATGAAGCTTAAACGACAGAGAATCATCAATCACAAACCCAAGGTATTAACACACCTCACACCACAGAACAATTATGTACCAGTGTTTTTAGGATCACCAAATTTGGTCAGAGGCAGGGATCCGTGCCATAACTAGGGCCAATCATCTTGTAGTGTTTGCTCCATTAAGGCCCCCTTCCCACGTGCGCTCTGATCTGCTCTGATTGGTTTACTGGTCTAGTCTTTGATAATAGGTCAGTTTAGCGCTGTTCTGTGTGGTCTTGTCAATGACTCTGCATTCATTATACAGTCTTGCCTGCAACGGACTTGCCACTCTGAACTAGGTCTTGCTCTTGTTGCTCTTGTTGCTTTACAGTGGGGCAGAGGGAAAGTCCAGATGCCGTGGACTTCTTGTATTGTACGTGGAAGTGATCTATCAAGCAGAGGATGCATGTATGACACACTAACAGGCTTATAAAACTTAAAACAGCATTATATAGGCTCTTTAATGTCTTTTCATTCACCTGTGGGCTCTATGTGTACACAAAACTAAATCATTAATACAAATTTAAGTAATCAAAAATCCTATGAACAGTTGTTCCTCTTTGACACAAGTCTTAACTCACAGTGGAGGAATTTGCATGATGTCGCCTGTGAAAGTTTTCAGCTTCTCCTCGAAGTCTGACCTGGTGATGTGACCTGTGGACAATAATTGAAAAAACTATATCATGAAACAGACATAAGCACGCACTGAAACAGTTCTCAACAACTTATGTAATATTTATACTAACTGAAGTCTTTTTCCAGAATCACGCTGCCAGTGGCATCAAGATTGTCTGTGGCTTTTCCCAGTTCTCCTACAGCAACATATTTCTGCAAAACAAAAATGGTTTACTTTCCTTTATGTATCAAAAAAGATAACTTGCACTTGGAAATGTTGAAACCTTGAGACTGTATCTTTGTACACTTTTTTAAATATATTGTAAAATGTCTACATAATTATTTTGTACTACTTACGCAATTAATATCTCAGACATTAAAAATGAAAATCATGAGAAAGATAAACTTTCAGGTCAGATATTTAGATCAAATGAAGGACCTGTAGAGAGCAAAAGTACTCTAATTTTTTTTACATCTTGCTGCTTTATTAAATTTATCCCTGGTCTGTGGGTGTCTCCATTGAGTTTATAATATACAGTATGAGATTTGGGCTGTTTCATTAAAAACAGCAGTTTTCAGCAAGGACAGAAAAGGTCACTGGGCCTTGTTATTATTTTGTTTTTGTTAAACGAGCTTTCTATCTACTCTTCTGAGTGAACAGAACTCACCTTGGAACCGGTCAACATCGAGCTCAGCATCTTTGTGCCATTTCCAATGCCAACAACTGAAAGAAACAGAAAAATGTTGATACTGATCACACAGCATTAGAAAAGATTGAGCGAGATCATTGCTTGGATGTTTCCTCCCGGTTCTGCGATGCAAATGGCTGTTATTTTACAAAATGTTCTTGAATGCTCCACTAGACAAGCAGCCTAAACAGATATCACCATTACAGCCCCAAAGAACACCTTTTGTTGATCTTGATGCCACAGACACACTTTTCTATAATGCCTTCTTTGAAAGCTTCATAAGATATGGGCTGGCAGTCTGGTTTGGCACACTCTCCATTCAGAGTAAATCAAAAATCTATAAAATGATGAAATCTGCTATGAAGGTGATAGGTCGGAAAGACCTATTGATAGTGTTGTTCTTTACCAGGCGTTTTATATTCTTACTGGTCATTCTCATATTCTTTCACTAGAATATGAACTGCTGCCTTCTGGGAGACGATGCAGAGCAAGCAAACATAAAACAAACCACTATTAGCTCTCTTTTCTCCCAACATCAATATCTCTTCTCAACAAACCGAGTAATTCTTCTCCTGCAGTTGTTATATATAATGTTACATATTTTCAACTTATTTACTGCCACCAGTCTCTTATCTGTTATTCTTATCCTGCTTTTATCTATTGTGTTATTATTCTCTCCAACCTCTAGCTTATTGGCTTTTTAAAGTTGTCGATTGGTTTTTATGTATGTTGTGTACTAAGCCAGTAGTAATGCTGTCTAAGACAAATTCCCCACAGGGGACAATAAAGTTTATCTATCTATCTATAATCTATCCATTTATCTATACTTTGAGTTGACAAGAATCTCATTATTTCAATTGGTCATTGGTCACCACAGCTGCCCCCACCCCAGACCTGATAGATATGTGGTTCATTGATTGAAACTCTGATGCCAAAGCATCCTTAAATGCATTTGCAAGGAGGATCAGATTACGAGTCTCAAAGATCTGAGGATTCAATAAAGGACATGAGTTTTATGCTTTATGATTCTTCCTGGACCTGTGTGTCACTGTAGTATGACAATCACTCCTGATATTCTACGCAGCATGGCACTAAATATCAGGAGCGACTTGTGGTTGATATTGTTTTCCCTGAAAACCAACATTTTCCAACCAAAAACCCACGGGAGAAGGGAACTGTCAAAGAATCAGTTCAATATACGAGTCAACAGTGGCATTAGTATCAGTCTTATCAATACCCATCTAATTCTACAAGTACTTTACAGGAATGGTGAGGGGCTGAGTTGTCCTTGTGTCATATCAATGTTTGATATAGGGATGTACAATGTTATTGGTGCAGTATCTGTATCAGCACACAATTGCCTAAAAAGTTAATGATCAGTATTGGTAGATATGTGAATTTCCGCAGATGATTAAAGTTGTATTGGCAGTTGTTTGGGCAGAATGTACGAATGCACCACCTCATCATCACTGAATGTCCACTTCTGAAAAGTAAAAGTGTCATTTATTAAGGAATTAAATGTTGTTATTCTTGCTTTACATCTGTTTCTAACTCAAACAGACTGTCATCATGTCAGGAACAGGTAAATTTTGGTGCAGTGGAGGCTCAGTGCTTTAAAAGATATATATATTGGTATCGATATCTGTATCAGCTGTGTTTGGAAATTTCAGCATATCAGAAATGTGCAGAAATCCTAGTTTGAACCTCTTGTATGGTGACACTGCCCCATTGTTTAGTTTAGTGTGTTGCTGTCCTTGTATGGGTCTTCCTTAGAAAGCCATTCTTAGCGAAATTCCTGACAATCTCTGCTCTTTATTAAACTTTAAGGATGGATTACATTTACCTGTGCAGTTTGTTGTTCCCAGAGTCCAAACTGAATTGGGAAAGAAGGCCTTTAGGTTCTCTGCACCTTTTGCGTGGAATAATCTGCAGACTGAATTTAAGCTGCACATCTTGGTGTCTCTGAATATTTTGCAGTGAAAACTCTAGAATCCAGACTTTCTGAATGTCACTGTTTTAATTGATGGCTTACAGATGTTTCCTCACTTCATTAGTACAGCACGAGTCTGTGTGACTGTTTGATCAAACTGTGTATTGCTGCCATTCTTAGTCAGGTCTCCCTTGAAAAAAGAAGATCTGCTGATCTCAATGGGACAGATTTGGTTAAATAAAGGTTCAATAAACACATAAAATAAAAGACATCAGTGGTACGTGCAGCAGCACCTGCAGGCTCACCTAGCACCCCACAGGCTGCGCTGTCCAGAGTCCCTCCATGTCCCATCTTCAGGCTCTGCTTCTTCCTCTTCTTAGGGTTTGAGGTTTTCTCTCCAGCCTCTGAAACACAGATAACAAACATGTAACAGTCCCATACATCACCTGAAAACACACTCACTGTTCTCTACCTCCTGTCTCTGTTACCTTTGAGCAAGGCATGCTTTAGAGAATTTAAAACGTCTGCAGATGTTGGCCCTTTCTTTTTATAAATCGCAAATAATCCGTTTATTGACTGTAATTTGGAAAGACAGCTTGTTACAGGAGCAGCAGTGTTGCTGATGTTCCCTGCCATGCTTCTTCCTCTTAGCCTGATGCTGCTCTTCTTCTACGGTCACCGTCTTCAGCTGTAGCTAAACTAAGGTTTGCGCCATTCCGCCATCTGCTGGTTTAACAATAGAAATTAATGTTTTAATGAAATAGGTTGTATTAAAATTACATCCAATTTTCCTAAAAAACCTCTGAAAACGTAAATATGAATAAATACGAGTAGGTTCACTCGGCTGTCAATAATCAGTCAGGAGGACGATAGTTAGCTAGCTTTGAGGCACTTGCCACAGAAACTACACTGACCAGGATGCTTTGCGCGAAGTTTACTTCCTGGTTACGTTGTGGTTTGGCTTCCTGTGCTTGTCAGTTGTGCTTCCTACAACAACAATAACTACCAGGGAGATATTTACATGGGCGTGAAAGAGGTTTGCACGGTTTATTATTTTCTAGAGTACTTTAATAAAATCTTCCTTTAAATATTTGTTTCGGTTAACTGTTTTAAACCAGGATGTTTTAGTTTGAGCAGGGCTTGAATGGAGCTTCATTGTTTAGATTCTCCTCATCGTAAAGCCATAACTTAAGAAGAAGTAATTTAAGTTTTTTTTTTCTCATTCATATAGATTGTATCTTACATTAGAGAAATAGGCTGGTGACTTTAGTGATTGCACCAGTTAAACTGTATGTCTTTCCGTTGTAATCACAGTGCACTTTTAGCTTAACGATTATACTTTCAAGTTAAAATTTTTAGAAAAACAAAAGCCTCCAATCCAACTGCCATTAACAGGGAACCTATACAGGCTGTCACTTAACATGAGTATCTGAGTATTGTGCTTGATCACAAACTCAATGGGACGTAAGGACTGAAAAGCTGATAGAGTCCCAGCAAAGACCTTAAGGAAACTTTTATCTTTTAATGTCAGCAGCAAAGTGCTCTAATAATGATGATGATGTTGACATCAGGGCTCTGTGGAGGCCACACCATCACCTCCAGGACTCCTTGTCCTCCTTGATGGTAACAGTGATTGCTAAAAAATCAAACAGCAGTAGACAATGATACTGATGAACAACAGATAGAAAACATCAGGGAATTTATTAACATTTAAAAATATATTATCAAAAGAGGTGTCAAAATATTAGGGAATAACATCACTCAAACTGATGCAGGAGGTGAAGCATTAAGTTATTGGCTAAATAAAATTTGATCAAACACCCTGTTTGTTTTCAGGCCTCAATGAACCAGCATTTTAAAATGATCAAAAACTCTCTTGATAATATTCTTTATTGAACTAAACAGCAGTCCAAAACTTGAAGATATTTTCAATCCTTACATTGAACTTTTGACTGTAAAGGTTTCAAAATTAGCAAATTAGCCTCTGATGAAGATGTTGACCTCTGCACACCAACTATTCATCTATGTTTTCACTCATAGTCTGTACATTCCATCTGTCATCTCACATAGAGACTAAAGACAGAAGTGAAGACAGTACCGTGACCTCGTATGGACAGGGAGATCCTGGGGACCGGGATGGAGGATTTCAGGTGGACATACCTGCGTCTGTGTAAAGAAGCAGGAGTACAGCCTCAGGAGAATGTTGTGGCTCATCTCCAGGAGAGCAGAGTGTCTTCGAATGGCTGCAAACTGGACCTGAGCGGTCAGACGCTGTCCGCAGAAACCTGCTCCGTGCTGGCCCGGGCCCTTCAGAATGATACAGTTTTTACAGAGGTGTCACTCAGTGACTGCATGCTCACTGAGGAGGGTGAGTACACCTGAAGCAACACAAAGGACCTGAGAAGTATTTGGTTTTAAATTTATCATACAGTAATGCACTTTAACAGCAGTATGCTTTCTTGTACTCAGTTTCTTCGTACTTTTAGCATCAGACGTCAAGACAATAAGAACAGTGCATGGTGTATTTTGATAGATCCTTGACAATAGTGGATCTCAGTCTCACACTTCTTAGTTGGGGTGTGTATTGACAATAATCTGGTGATTATGATCCATGGGTAATGATAGTATATACAGTATCACACTATATTGCGACACTATGACAAAGCATTACATCATGTTATTTTTTCTCCCTGAAACGTCTTTTTTCTTCATAGCATCTAGACCGACAGTATTAAGAAGTCTCTGATCAATGTAACTCATGTAGAGCGTGGTCTTTGCTACATGGATAAACTTAATTGTCTGTCTTGTCTGACAAAAATAACAACAATAAATGTAAGAGAGTGAAATGACTGAATGCCTGCTAGCAACCATAGGCTGAACCCTCCTTGTTAGGAAATAAAGCGCTAATAGTTTGAATCTGAACCTTAAATTTCTTGACTTAACAGCCTGCATAACTGTGTGACTTTCAGGTGCCAAAGCACTTCTGGCAGGACTGTTTGGTAACACAACTGTAAAAGTCCTGGATTTAAAGGTAACACTCAGAAACAACAGGTTTAAGTTGATTTAATGCAAATGTCGATGTTAAAATGATGTAAAATGTCATTCACAGGGGAATAACCTGAGATCTAAAGGGGCTGAGGTGTTGGGACAGCTGTTGTCACGCAACAAGACTTTACGCAGGTAAGAATAATGTTCCTCATATGGAAATATTTCTATGATAAAAAAAATTAAGTGAATATTTCAGTGTTTTGGGTCAACATGTTGTTGTGTTAGTGATGACACTTGGCTTCAGTTTTAAAGTTTATCCAGCTCTCATAGCAATATAACCATATAATCACTAGCATTGAGACCACATGCAGCAGGCTAGGGGATTTGTTGCAGGCCAGTCTTTTTAGCAGCATCTGTCACTCTTTTAGTAGCAGATCACCTTCTTGATCACCTTGGTATCTCTCCTGTTATAGTGGCACCTGCCAACCTTTTATTTGCAGGTCACTTCCTTTAACAGCCACTACCACTCTTTTAGTAGTGGCATATTGTCTTTTTTAGTGGCACTTCCTAGTCCTTAAGTGGCACTTTGCTCCTTAAAGCAACATTTGCTACTTTGCGCAGAGGCATTGCCACCTGACGTTGCAGTGCTTAAGGAAAGATGTTAAGTGTATGCTTATACACAGAGAGTATGTGTTTAATGATGTATAATGCAGCAGTGTGCCACATTTGTTAGCCTTAATGTGTTGTATTTTTTGTGACAACTTCAGTTTGCATTTAGGGTTAAAAAATGTGACATTGCTTGTATGTTAATCATGCATAGTCATACATATTCTTTTCTAGATACTATTACATTCAGCAATGACACGTTTTCAAGTGGCATGCCACTAAGCGAGGTGGCAAATCTCACTAGAATATTTACACAACTTTTCTTTTTTTTTTTTGGCAGGAATGCCTTCTCCTTTGTCGCGTCCATCCATCTCTCTCTTTTGTCTTTCTTGGTTTGTTCCCGCTGTTGGCACTAACCTCGCGACAACTGCCACCCAGGCTACTGCAGGTTTTTTCTTCTTCTTCGGTTTTACGGCGGTTGGCATCCATCACTTTAGTGCATTACCACCCCATTCTTGCGAGGCTATTGACAGACTTCAGTTTGGAGTGGCAGAGGATTGTTTTTTTATTATAATATTATAATATGGGAGATTTACGGGAGAATACTAATACGGGAGAACGGCTGGAAAGAGGGGTAAAATATGGTAGTTCTCTGGACAAAACCGGAGACTTGACAACTATGATGCCAGGTGGTGTCAGCTTAAGTTTATCGGCTCATGGTAGCCAGCCCATTGCAGAGTGTAGAAGTTGAAATGAATGCAGAGTTGTTGACAAAATATCTCCTAGCAGGGCCTCTAATAGAGCGTCTCAGTCAGACTAAGTATACAGGTGGATCAGGGCTACTCAGCGTAAAAAAACTATTGACCTTTTCTCTGAAACATTCAAAAATACTAGAAAAATTGGATTACTTATGTTAACCAAAAGTGACATTCTACAACTTTCCTTCTTCCATTGAGAACTCTGAACCTTTGGAAACATGAATATTTAAAATAAACTGGACACTCCCGTATTATGGATTTCACAACTTGTAACTCATTTCAATATTTCTTTCAAATTGTGTCCTACATCTTGTCTGCCATGATGACCCTGTCTGTTCTCCCTTTTATGTAGTGTTTGTTATATGTGATTGTTAAAATGAAACTAATAAAAAAAAATAAATTTAAAAAAAGAAAAGAAAAAACTAAGAAGTATTTTGAATATCAGGGGTTGTGAATATACCCTGGCGGTCATCAAAAATGAATGAACAAACCTGTTTTAAGGCAAACTATGACCTCTTCAAAAGATTAAGTCCAGGGTCTAAGTATTGATGTTTCCTCTGTCTGCAGGCTGGTATTGGAGTGGAACGCTCTCGGGGTTTGGGATGATGCCTTCTCATTCTTCTGTGAAGGTTTGGCAGTCAACAGCGTGCTGACTCAGCTGGACCTGCGCAACAATCAGATCAACCATCAGGGAGCCTCTGAGCTGGCTTTAGCACTCAAACGCAACAATACAGTGGAAGTGCTAGGTGATGCAGAGCAAAATATTGATGCACTGTAGAATACAGGAAGTCTTCACAGAGACTACTGCATGCAGGGCTCAGAAAAGATAATGTTATAAAGTTTATTATTCGTAAATATATTGAAGTCATGGAGAATAAACGATTTACTGACTTACTACCAGATTGCATAGTTCAAAATAAATATTATGTGATGGAATTTACAGTGAAGTGTGAACTAGTTAATGAAGAAATATGTACATTTATATGAACCATATTATCACTCTGGTGTGTTGGATATTTCTGTCAAACTAATGGTTGGCTGAAGTCTTTCTCTCTGACTCTACAACAGATCTGAGGTGGAACAACATCGGTCTTCTTGGAGGCAGGTCTCTGCTGGAGGCTCTGCAGAAGAACAAGAGTGTAGTGAAGCTGGAGACAACAGGAAACAACATACCTGGTGACATACTGAGAGCGCTTGGTGAGTTGTATTGTATATCTATAAAACTTTGGTTCACAACAGAAGGTGGACTTGATACATGAATCCAGGCCCATGATGACAGTGTTATCATGGTGCAGCAGTTCTGTGACATTCCCCACTTTCCAAGAGAATCGTAAAATGACAAATCATGTGATACACCCACAAACATGCTGCAGCACACACTCTCAAATGCTGTCATTCAGCAGAGAGTTGGACTTAAAGCTGCTTATAATCGTAATTGTGATAGCCACTAATAATTGTGCACACAGATCTGCCACTCTGCAGGTGAATGTTTACAGCCTGGATGGTAAGCGAACAAGAACATGTGTTAACATGAACTTGACAGATCCTTACAGCTCAAGTCTACATTAAACCTATTTCATACTGTTTATGGTATGGGTTTCCAGTGTGATTAGAGGCACAATAAAAAGAAAATAATTAATCAACCAATCTTTATGTGTGAAGCGCTAAATCACAACAAATGTAATCTCAAGACACTTTACAAGAGAGCAGACCAACGCCATACTCTTCATTTGATCTCACATCCCCACCAAAGCTGTGTTTGGGGTGTGAGTGAGCGGAGTTGGGGAGGTGGGCAGAGACGAAGGGGCTAAAATCAGGACTCAAGGTAGTGACAAATTCATAGATGCCTGGACCATAAATCTGTCCACATCACAGATGTCTCTATTGAATTTAAATTAATCAGGGTTAGCCCCTACAGATGTGACATCTTGTTCAGGAGGGTCCTCTTCTCTATATGGTTGTAAAGGTATAAATTATGGAGGTATAATCAATAACATCTATGGATAGAGAGGTCATTCTAATACTCACATACACAGCTGTAATTATTGTAATTGTGGAGTGGGCTAATGTTGATTTGATATCACAGCATCTAGTTGAACTGAATCTAAATTGGGTTAAATTGATTTAGGAATTAGAGTTTATGCTAAATTATGTCATTTTTGTTGATGGTTGATGTAGGATAAAGCACTTGGAGTCAAGCGGGTCAACAGCATCAGGTCATCCACATGACCTACCATGTATTTAATTTGTTGATCACTCTTAAGTTGATATCAGGAACTGTAATGATAATAAAATGGGGCTAAAGGAGTGGTCAGATATTTGTAATCGTCATACTTGAAGCTTTGTAGGTCCACAGCAGCAGGCTGTCTGCGCCAACGATCCTGAGCAGCCTACAAAACAAAAAACCAGAGACGAGCAAACATGAGGGCAAAGAGACAGAGAGAGAGAGGACAGGGAGAGTGTTGGAGAGATGGAGGGAGAGGAGCTCCTAGCTGTCTTTGTCTATTGCATCTTAACTACGAGCTTGTCCAGGCCTGAGCCAGCACTACGTAAATGCTTTCTCAAAAAGGAAGGTTTAATTCTGCCTTTTCAGGTAGAGAGGGTGTCTGCCTCCTGAACTGTGGTCGGTAAATGGTTCCAGAGAAGAGGAGCCTGATAATTAAAGGCTATACCTCCCATACTACTTCTAGAGACTGATGGTACCACAAGCAGGCCAGCATTTTGGAAACGCAATTATCTAGAGGGCTCTACAAGCTCTGTAAGATAAATTGGTGCCTGCCCACTGAGAGCTTTATAAGTGAGAAGAAGAATCTTGAATTCTTTTCTAGATTTTACGGGAAGCCAATGCAGAGAAGCTAACACAGGAATAATGTGATCTCTTTTCTTAGTTCTAAGTGATTTGGAAAAAGGAATTAAATGAACCAGATGGATTATTTGAGAATAAACAGCAAATCTGTCAGGAAAGTATTCACAGACTAACCCTCGGGATCACCTGTTTCTCAAAGGGAGTGAGAGCTGACACTCTGTTAGGTCTGATTGTGTTTGGTCGTGCTACACCTGTGTTTAATCACGCAACTCAACTGAACCTTTCTGAGCTCTGAGCCTGACTTTAGGAAAAATTGTGAACTATTTTGAAGGCATCTTGTAGACGGTGTCCCCAGATCACTGTTCTCCTCAGACTTTTTGACGGTGCGATTTACATTATCAAAGTTTAGCCACTAGAATTTGCATCTCATGTAGATTATAACCCATTGATAACTGTTACATTCTTCATTATTCTTTTCTTTTGCTTTTTCTTTTTTTTTTTCTTATAGAGCAGACAACAGCACATAATTCAGACAGACAATCAACCCTAAGAGAGAGCCACAGCAGGACCCACGTCCTCAGTAAGGAGATTCACAAACTGAAGGAGGAGAAGGGCCGGCAGGTAACGCTCACATTAAACCATAAAAGAATGATACAGGACAGAGGCACTCATTGATGAAAAATGTTCTCCTTCTGATAAACAATCCACAATCAAACGTTTTTGTGTATGTGGGCATTGTCACAATCCTCCAGTTGCGATAGCCATGCTGGATAGCAAGTTGTTTTCAGATGGTTTTTAGAAAAGACAGAAGATAACATGAGTTTCTCTGGATTTCGTGAGGTAATTGTTAGCATTTACATTAGCTTACAGAATGTAAGCTAATTGTTAATAACGATGGCAAACTGGACAAAGTTTGGCTTTGAATCTTGTTTCTATCCTTTTATCATGGCACCAAACAACAAGAAAACATTTTTAGACTCCTGTGTTGTCTGCTAGCCAGACTTATACCTCCACTTGCTTCTCCTTGCTCGCATTGTTTTACCTTTAGCTAATGTCAAGAAGTAATTTGTGAAATAGGCAATTTAAGAGTCCAGAAGAATCAGGTTGAGAGTAACTCAGCAAATAAAACATGGTGTAATCAAGGCTCTCAGACTTTTGTCACCTCCGATTTTTACTTTTATAAAGAAGCTGCAGGTACTGTTCTTGATTTCAAGAAGAAGAATCTTAATGTCTTTTATGATACTTGGACTTTACCCTGGTGAACTTTCTTGTTAGCCGAGCTTGATGCTTGGTCAAAACTTGAATATATCAAACAACAAAAATAGATATTGTGAGCATTTCAGGAAGTGAATCCATCAGCATTGGCAAAAAGACATGGATGTGCCAAATTCTTGAACCTTACAATAATTCTAGTGCTTGTCAAAGATGATCAACTAGTGGTTTTGATGTCACATCAATGAAAAATGGAGGTCCTACACACCAGTATATAGCCAATGTTGAATAAATCTTGTTTCCAGTTCTGAAGTAGAGCTACTGCCTGGCAGTTTTATGTCTTTAAAAGGTATACACACGTGGACAAAACTGTTGGTACCCTTCTGTTAAAGAAAGAAAAACCCACAACGGTCACTGAATTAACTTCAAACTGACAAAAGTAATAATAAATAAAAAATTGCTGAAAATCAACTTATGAAAATCAGACATTGGTTTTGAAATGTGGTTCAACAGAATCATTTAAAAAAACAAAATAATGAAACTGGCCTGGACAAAAATGATGGTACCCTTAACTTAATATTTTGTTGCACAACTTTTTGAGGCAATCACTGCAACCAGGCGATTTCTGTAACTCTCAATGAGACTTCTGCACCTGTCCACAGGTATTTTGGCCCACTCCTCGTGAGCAAACTGCTCCAGCTGTCTCAGGTTTGAAGGGTGTCTTCTCCAGACTGCATGTTTCAGCTCCTTCCACAAATGTTCAATAGGATTTAGATCAGGACTCATAGAGGGCCACTTCAGAATAGTCCAATGTTTTGTTCTGGGCCATTCTTGGGTGTTTTTAGCTGTGTCTTTTGGGTCATTATCCTGTTGGAGGACCCATGACCTGTGACTGAGACCAAGCTTTCTGACACTGAGCAACACATTTTGCTCCTAAATGCCTTGATAGTCTTGAGATTTCATTGAACCCTGCACAGATTCAAGACACCCTGTGCCAGATGCAGCAAAGCAGCCCCAGAACATAACTGAGCCTCCTCCATGTTTCACAGTAGGTACAGTGCTCTTTTCTTTGTATGCTTCATTTTTGTGTCTGTGAACATAGAGCTGATGTGACTTGCCAGAAAGCTCCAGTTTTGTCTCATCTGTCCAAAGGACATTATCCCAGAAGCTTTGTGGCTTCTCAACAAGCATTTTGGCAAAATCCAGTCTCGTTTTTTTATGATTTGCTTTCAACAGTGGTGTCCTCCTCGGTCGTCTTCCACTAAGTCCACTTTGGCTCAAACACTGACGGATGGTGAGATCTGATACTGATGTATCTTGACCTTGGAGTTCACCTCTAATCTCTTTGGAAGTTGTTCTGGGCTCTTTGGTTAACACTCGTATTATCCGTCTCTTCAATTTGTCATCAGTTTTCCTCTTGTGGCCAGGTCCAGGGAGGTTGGCTACAGTCCCGTGGACCTTAAACTTCTGAATAATATGTGCAGCTGTAGTCACAGGAACATCAAGCTGCTTGGAGATGGTCTTATAGCCTTTACCTTTAACGTGCTTGTCTATAATTTTCTTTCTAATCTCCTGAGACAACTCTCTCTTTAGCTTTCTGTGGTCCATGCTCAGTATGGTACACACCACGATACCAAACAGCACAGTGACTACTTTTCAGCCTTCAAATAGGCAGACTGACTGATTACAAGCTTGAAGACACCTGTGATGCTAATTACAGGACAAACCTTAGTTTAACATGTCCCTATGGTCAAATCATTTTCAATCTTTTCTAGGGGTACCATCATTTTTGTCCAGGCCAGTTTCATTGTTTTGTTTTTTAAAATGATTCTGTTGAACCACAATTCAAAAGCAATGTCTGATTTTCATTAGTTGATTTTCAGTAAATTTTTATTGTTACTTTTGTCAGTTCAAGTTATTTCAGTGACCGTTGTGGGTTTTTATTTTCTTTAACAGAAGGGTACCAACAATTTTGCACACATCTGTATAAGAGCTGGACAGTAAAAATGAAGGGCTGTAATTGATTTTGGGCTGTTGGATGGGAGGAATTTTGTATGCCTAACAAAGACAGTTGCTTCTAAAGTCCAATATCTGATCAGCTCATCATTAAAGATGTCATATTTTTCATTAACTTGGGTTCATATGTAATCAATTTGATGAATTCTAAAGTAAAGGCTCAGTGGTGCAGCAGTTAGTGCCTCACAGCAAGAAGGTTGCTGGTTCAAGTCACAGTGTTGACCCGGGTGCCAGGAGTGCCTGGAGAGAAGCAGTTTTTCAGGGTATTTAAGAAATCCCTCAAGTTTTTTGGGAATTTTGTGTTCACAAGCAACAGATGAACATGAAGATACATGACCTTGAACTCTGACCTCTGAAATCCAATCAGTTTCTCTTCTTTTGATACACACAAAGTTGAAGTGTACTGTCTCTTTCAGTTGTTAAAGATGTGCTGCAGACTGAGGACTGAGTTTGTGTTTTCTTCCTCCGTCCTACAGTTCTTAAGTCTGATGGAAACAATAGACAGGCAGAGGGAGGAGATGGGACACTCAAACAGGTGAGTGGAGCCTTTGTTTGAACATGGTGAGGTGTTATTTATGCATGCACCTTCTCAAAGTCTTAAATCTTTGGATACTGTTCATCATGGAGCTTGAAGGTTCATTACAAATCTAAAGGTGTTGACTCATCGCTGTACTCTTTATGACTGAGCTGAGCTGAGACTGACCATAGTTATATCCTTGTTGACAAGTCTGTATAGTCTGCCCCCCGAAATCTTGTGATTGTTTTCATGTGAAAAGCGCCGGACGCTACAATCATTGCTCTGTAACTCATTCACAAGACTTATTCCAACTATCTGACCTCAGAATTTGTCTTGATTTGGGTAAAAGACGTTTTAGAAATGCTGCTCTTTCAGACATAAATCTGCTGCGGGAAATTTTAGGTCTCATGGAGCTGGTCCCTTTAAGTCTTTTTAAACAAATTAAAAGCATTAAAAGAAGATTGTTTAGGTCAGTGGTTCTCAACTGGTCTGGCTTCGGGACCCACCGTCACCCCTTAATGACAAACTTTGCCCAATTTGAGGAAAATTTTCAACTTCTGAAATTTATTTAAAGAAAAGATCTTGCAGTTTGAACCTGAGATAATATCACAGTAAGCGAACTGACAAAAAAAGTTTAATGATAAACCAAAATGACCCTCAGGTGGTGATGCTAGAGATAAATAATAAATATTTTCTTTTACACTCAATTAGCTGAATTATAATTACAACCAAAAAGTGCATCTTGGGACACATAGTTTTAAGAATATAAATGTAACTGCAGCTGTGTTGACCATTGATCCTGAGGCAGTCACAACACAAAAACACTTCAGGAACTTCAACCTTTTTTTTTAACAGACTCAACAAAGTGTCATATGCAAACATGGAATAAAAAAGTCCAGCTACTGGGGAATTGTTTAAGAAAATCTTTAAAATATATAGCTTTGGCTAAGTACCCAAAAGCATTACAGGCTATTATTACCACCAGTTATTAAGGTGAGTGAATAGAAGGCACTCCACGGCATAAAAAATCCCCTTCAAAATAAAAGTACAGGGGTTTTTTTCACAACTCTTTTTTTTATTTTGTACTTTTTTGCCCAGGCAAAGACTTGCGACCCACTTTTGGGTCATGACCCACCAGTTGAGAATCATTGCTTTAAGTTGTAGATGCTTTGACTGATGACTCTCTGCTCTGTGACTCTAAATTGTTCATATGTGTTTATTTGTGTTTGTTTTATTTCTGGATCTTGCTGTTGTTCCTGCTCGTCTTTGCTAGGACAGGCTTACCTGGTTAAATAAAGTTCATATAAACAAGTAAAATAAAGTTAGTGCTGATCTGTCTGGGTGTAATGATAACGGAGCTTCATTGCAGCACTGCATAAAGGCACTGTGAAGAGGGCTTGAGACTCATTTTGGCAGCAGACTTTCAATCTGTTAATTCAGTTATTACACGTCTTACCAAAATAAATTCAGTATTATGTATCACTAACGACAAGGCGATGACTTCTTGACCCCTTTTCTTTGTGATCAGGTCCACCTCCATTCAGATTGGCCAACTGCAGGAAGCTCTGAATGAGAGGAAGTCAGCTGTCAACTCTCTCACTGCCAAGTAAGCGTTTCAATTTTCCTCAAAACAAAGAGCAGCACAGTCTGCGACTCAGCCTGCAGTCTGCTTTTCAAAGAATATTATAATTATAACAGTTTATTATTGTATTTACTCAAGCATAACAGATCAAGTATAAAGTGAATCCCCTTTGACACATGCAGCCATGACATTTCTAGGGAAATACCAGGGTAACCTACCCAGAAAATTTCCCTGGCTTTCCTGTTCACACACGCTCCTCACAGCAGGAAGTTCCTCTGCAGTTCGTCTGTTTGTGGTGGAAAAGGGGGACATTACCAGGGAGGCAGCAGGGTAATGTCAGGGTAAACTGCTGTTTATGTGCTGCTCCTGGGTAAAGTCTTTCTGTAAGCGTGAATGGAGTTAAACACAGTTCTCCTCTCACATTTGTGCATGTTTAATATTTTATTTGGCGCTCGAGGGGGTTAAGTTTGAGTTGCTTAAGGTTCTCAGTAACACTGGAGACCCCAGCTCAAATCTCACTTTGACCCACATAATGTTTTAAGCTCTTTCTGCTACTGAAAACTTCAGACAAGGATTGATCGATTGCTGCCGTTATTTCTAACAGAAGAATAAGAAGTGTAAACCTGTCTCATTTTCTTTTAATATCTCTGTTATTTGAATCACTCACTACGGGGGAGGACGAGTAACAGGGAGACTGAGGATGGGAAGGAGCAGCAGTAGTAGTAGCCAGCCAGTAGCCACATTATATTTTACTTTTATTTTATTTATTAATTGATTTATTATGTAGATTTATTGATGTTGTCAGTCCTCTAATTCTGTTTTCTGTTTGTCTTTTGTGTGTGTGTGTAAGTAAGTGTGCATGTCGTATGTGGATTGTGAGGGTGGGTGGAGTTTTGCCTTTTTCATTGTATTCAATTTTCTATGTTTTTATTTATTTATTTTATTTTATCTCTTTGTTTTTATGTAGCAGTTTGTGCTACAAGATGTTTTTTGAAAAGTGCTATACAAATAAAGATTGATTGATTGATTGATTGATTGAATGCATATACATATTTACATATATATATTTATATATATATATATATATATATATGTATATATATATATATATATATATATATATGAGGAATAAATAAAGTTCGATCTAATCTAATCTAATCTAATCACAAGATTGTCTTAACTTAAGCAGCAATTTTTCTTTAGATGCACAAGTACTTTTATGGTTTTATTATTTTTTACAGTTTGTTTTATGTTTTAAGACATACAGATTTTTAATGAATTCCTACGGCTTCAGTAGTTGTAAAGTTTTGTAGAGTGGATTTGATTCTGCACATAAAACAAACATCCACTTTGTTTATACTGTAAACATGAGACCTCTGATGCTGTGCTGGCAGGAGCAGCTAACCTGTCATCCAGAGCGCCAAACTTTTCCTTGTTTTAAAAGCATCACTTCCTTTTCTTTAAATGTTTCCTGCATTATACGGAAACACACATACATTCACATTCATTACATCATGTCTCACTCTATGTTGCACAGAGTGCAGATGACAGAAGCCGCCCTCGCCCTCTCTGAGCAGAAAAACCACAACATGGGAGAGCTGCTGACGAGGGTGAAGGTCGAGAAAGAGGAACTGAGAGAACGACAGAACAGAGAGAGGAAGAAAGAGCAGGAGGTACGATCAGATCAGAGGCAAAGCAACGAGTGATTCAACATCAGGAGTAGACAGAAAACAGATGATTGACCCACTGTTTGAAAAATATTCTCCTTTTGTAGTCTAAAGTAATGAATACAGTTTTTAAAACATTTTTAGAGGTGATGAAGGAGATTAATGAAGGGTCAGTTTTTTATAAACCTCAACAGGGCTGCCTCTGGCCAAAGTGAGGCTCTAAACAGAATCTTCTCATAAGGTTGCCTGCCTCCCCACCTGACAACATAAATTATATAAATAATAATATCATATAAATAATAACAATTTTCTATGTGAATTGTTGAAAAGATATTAACAATACTATATTTAAACTAGAAATAGAAGACTACACTGACTCATTACACTGAGTAAAAATGAAATAAAGTAAACATTAACGTGTGTGAGCTGTTGAATGTGTTTGCCTAAAATTGATTGGGATTGGATATTTCTGTGTAAATTAGCAGAATTAAATAGAAACACAGAGATGTTTTCTATATGTTTGCTTGTCTTTTATTATATATATGTTTATGTATTTTAGAACAAGAACAAAAATGTAACAACATATAACATAAAATGACATATAACCAAAAGAACAAACATTCTGCTCACACAGATTAAAATTAATTGTAATAATAAATTAAATCTAAATTTTAATTCATACAGGCAAGAAGTTCAGCAATTACATGACATGATATGAGAGAAAGTTATATATATAAATAAATACACAACATCCTCCCTAAGAGACAGGAATATGTAAGACAGACAATTCAATGAATGCACAGTGACAATATTCCTCTCGGCATGGTCTGCAGGTCTAAGAAATAAACCCTCTATGCAGAAAAGTGGAGGTGTTAACACCAATGTACGACAAAAAGGTTCCCATGTCTTACAAAAACATCTTCTTTGTAGTTAATACTACGTGTTGAATGATCAAGTGAGACATAATCAAGTATGACCTTCAGTCAAAGTGTTTTAGAAGAGACTTTGTCTGTAATCCAGTTCAGCAGTAAACACTTTCTGGCACAATAAGTTAATATATTGAAAAGTCTTTTTCTATATTTGTGACTGACTAACTTATTGGAGACACCATGTAACAGAGATAATGGGTCAAGGACTCCTTTAATGGAAAAAAATCTTGCTGATATCTAACTCTTTAGGACAAGAGGCAGTATGTAAGGTCATCTATCTCTACTTTGCACTTAAAACATAGTGGTGACAGGTTGGGATTAAATTTATGATGCTGAGAGAGAGATATGTGTTTGCTTTAATTGCCACTTTATCATTAAAGGAGGATAAAACATGTGGTGCAAGACAACATTATTGTAACTAGTATTAATACATACTTTAAATGTAAACATCTGTGTGAACTCTACTCAGATTTATACCTTTAAGACTTTGATTAGTTCATAAATTAACAATGTTGGACGGTAACCTGTTACTTGTGATTTATAGATGTAATAGTTTTAATCTTTTAGAGTAACTAGTAGATTAGGGGGTTACGGTTTCTCAAACATCATAGTATTACAATTACTGGTTAAAGTAATGCTCAGTTCCATAATCACTTTTTTATTAGGGAGTAATGAGTAATATGTAATTTATGCTTTTTTGAGTAGCCTTCCCAATGCTTTAAATTATATGAAAATACTATCATGATACTACATTTGTGTCTTTTTTTTGTTTTTGTTTTTTTTTTTTAATAATTGTGTCTTGGACTTGAAAAAACAGACATTTGTTCTGATGATCTTGGCCACTGATTGAGGTTTATTACATCATGCAGCAGCAGAGTATTGTTACATGTGAAATATTTAAACGTCCTTTAATGCCGTGTTTGTTACTCTTATCAATAATCTTTTTTCCCGCAACAATACCTTCACTGATCAGGCATAGCATTATGACCACCTGCCACCCTGACTGCTCTATACAGCCTCATACTCAACAAACTGTGATGCTCTGAGCACCAGTAGCTCATCTGTTGGACAGATCACTGAGGACCAGCCGTGTGAATCAGTGAGCCTTGGCTGCCTATGACCCTGTGGCCAGTTCACCACTGTTGGACCACTTTAGATAAATACTGACCACTGCAGACCAGGTGTCTAGTCAACACACATTGACTCTTGTCAAACTCACCCAAATCCTTTCACTTGCCCATTTTTCCTGCTTCTAACATCAACTTTAATGACAGAATATTCACTTGCTGCCTGCTATATTTCACCCACTAGCAGGTGCCATGTTGAAGAGATGATCAGTGTTATTCACTTCACCCGTCAGTGGTCATAATGTTATCCTGATCAATGTATTTCTTACACCTTATCACTTATATAACTTTGTACTTGGTTTACTGTTAATTGATCTACAAGAGTATCCTAACACCTTAACATTTAAAAAAGTTTTAGGAGTATGATTTTAACAAAATATATAGATGAAGAGTCAGATGTTGACGGTTTGTATACAGGTATTCGATATATATGTAGATAGTCTTGTTATATATATATTTGTATCGTGTGTGTATTTGTTTGTGCACGTATGTACATTACAAATATAAAGGTGTTTATATGTTTATATATAAATAGATTGTAAGACATAAAGATGGATAAATGGATTGATGGATAGATTGATGGATTAATTTTTACGTCTGTGTAGATTCTCATTCATCCAGGTCATGGTCATTCTGAAGATTCAAAAGCAAGGCAACTGGACTGTGTAGAGTTTGTTGGGAAGACGTTTCACTTCTCATCCAAGAAGCAGGAATGTGGTGTTTGCCACATTACTCAAGAGAATCTTTGGCAAACACCACATTCCTGTTCACTTCAAGCCTGGAAACACATTAAGGCAGAAGTTGGTCCATCCCAAGGACAAAACACCAAGACATAAACAGAGCAATGTGGTGTATGCAGTCCAGTGCAGTGAGGAATGCTCAGACCTGTACATTGGGGAAACTAAACAACCGCTTCACAAGCGTATGGCTCAACACAGGAGAGCCACTTCCTCAGGTCAGGACTCAGCAGTCCACCTTCACTTAAAGGACACGGGACACTCTTTTGAGGACAGCAATGTACAGGTGTTGGCGAGAGAAGATAGATGGTTTGAAAGAGGAGTTAAAGAAGCCATCTTCACCAGACTGGAGAAGCCTTCTCTTAACAGAGGTGGTGGACTCAGACACAACCTCTCACCTACATATAATGCAGTGCTAAGCTCTCTCCCCAGAAAGCTCTCCAAACATTCACACCTGGGCACATGTGACCACAACACCTCACATGACAGGGGGAGTTAATGACCCATTCAGGGTAACGACTCTCAGGGGTTACATCACCCTGGGATAAGTTTCTATGAGTCGTTCTCCAACTCCTCCTTTCCTTTGTTGTTGTTTTTCCTCTAGCAAGATAAATATCTGCTTCCATCACCAGCCATTTGGAACTGAAGAAGCTTCTTGGATGAGAAGTGAAACGTCTTCCCAACAAACTCTACACAGTCCAGTTGCCTTGCTTTTGAATCTTCAGGATGGATTAATTGATGACTAAATAGGTAGATAGATAGAAAGATAGATATATATATACAGAGATAGATAGATGGAGAGAGAGAGAAAGAGAGAGAGAGAGAGATGGACAAAGCCATAGATAGATGATGTTAGTACATATTAAAAAGTGTTTGTGATTTTTTTTTTTGCATATTAGTAGGTTCAAGTGTATATATGTAAAATCAAGTTTACTCTTACATATTTGTATAAATGTACAGAAGTGTACATTTTGATTTATGTAACAGCACATATAAAAGTTAAAAGATTGTGTGATTGTGGAAATTCACTGTGTAAAGAAGAGTATTACAAATCCTGGAGAAGGGGTAGGATCAAATATGTCCTTCCTAATCCCTTTCAAGCTTGGTGATCAATTTGTATAAAGCCTTATTAAGATGGTGTATAGATGTATAAATTGGTACACATACACAATATACCTGTGTGTGTGTATAATTACAAACATGAACATGTGGGTAGATATATATATATATATACGGTGTATATATATATATTTATATAGACGTGTACTTACTAATTTCAGTGCTGTTACTTATACCTATATCATATATTACTTATTATAATAAAAATGTTCTATACTTACACCAGTACTACCTGTTAACGAATGTTCAGACATTGCACTCATGTGTAAATGATCCTTTGGTTTCCCTCCTGCAGGACAGTGTGCTCAGAGAGGGTAAATTGCTCAGAGAAAACCAAAACCTGGCAGAAACCAACATCCAGCTCAGGTCCAAGGTAAGAGTGACGCCAGTGCGTTCCCTTGACAATGGATATTTGTGTGACCTCTTTTTATTGACATATAAAAACAGCAACTCAGTGAATGTCGACACATAGAAGACCTGCTGAATTTAAAATAGAGAGTCAGAATAGAGAAGGAAGGTGATTTAAGTGACTTTGAACATTGTATGATCACAGGTGCAAGACAGATTGGTCTGAGTATTTTTAAGAAACTTCTGCTCTACTGGGGTTTTCATTCACAAGGGGTTTACAATGGATGGTCCAGAAAAGAGAAATTATCCAGTGAGTGGCAGTTTTAGGCCAAAATTCTTTGTTGATACCAGAGATCAAAGGAGAATGGCCGGAGGGGTTGGAGATGATGGAGTAAGGTCTGCAGAAGACCATACCTGCATGCATGACATGTTAAATCTTGAAGCAGATGGGCTACAGCAGCAGAAGACCACACTGGGTGCCACTCCTGTCAATAAAGAGGAAACTGAGGCTACAGTTCACTCAAACTCACCAAAACTGGACAATAGCTAACTGGAAAATGTTGCCTGGTCTGATGAGTCTTAATTTTTCAGTAGAGTTGCCTCCACAGTCACCAGATCTCAATCCAGTGGAACGGGAGATTTACATTGTAAATGTGCAGCAACTTTGTGATGTTTTCGTGTCAATATGGACCAAAATCTTTTAGAAATGCTCACTGTGTTGAATCTATGCCATGAAGACTTAAAGTTGTGGACTATACCCTGAAAAGTTAAGGCAGTCCTGAAGGTAAAAAGTGAGTCCAACACTGTTCTAGAAAGTTTGGCTGCTTGATTATGGTAAAAAGTAGGAGCGTGTTAATTAACATTAAGATCACGATTATTAGGCACGATTACTCATTAATTTCACCTCAACTGCGCTACATGCATTTGTTAGAATCGAACACTATAGACACTCTGATATCATGGAAAAAAATCAGATAAAACTAGCATTTAATATCAGTTTATGAATAAAAATTACTTAAATACATGTTTGAGGTAGTGGAGACGAACTCCTGCATCAAAACTATAACAAGTAATTAGAGCCAATTGACCCATTAGGCAATATAGGCAAATGCTAAGGGCGATGTGGCCTCCAGGGGGCGCCACAGAATCGAGAAAAAATTCACCTTTAATATAATTATAAAACTACGTATTACTATTAACTCTTAAAATGGAAAGATGCCCAATTTATATTACTACAAATGATGATACCAAATAAGTCAGGTTCAAATTTATTTGTAATGTGTTAAGGTTGTAAATTGGGTGATATATTATCTTCTAAAGTAAAGAGAATGGTAAAAACAATGCTTTTCGATTTCTTTTGTAAGTGTATATAAATCGCCGATTGAGGGGGCCGCCATATAATATCTCACCTAGGGTGCCACATTGGGTAGGACCGGCTCTGCAGCTAACACTGTAACATTAACCACAAAACACATGGACGAAAGCACAACATGGTGGCACATTCATTTTCCAATCTTGATTATGTTGTTTTCAAAATTATGGCAACACTTTCAGACATATTTATTTGTGTAAAGGTGGAGGAGTTGGAGCGAAGGTGTAAGTCTCAGCAGCAGCAGATATTTGATGTGAAGCAGGAGCTGACCAACAGCACAGCAGAGCTTAAGCTGAGACTAGCACAGGCAGAAGGTAACACACACTGACTGGACGTAATAACATTCATGTAAGCAGGAACACTAACAGAGGACCTTTGCTTTACAACATCAGAGACGTCCTGTTTCTCTTTCTGACAGACAGGCTGGAGGTGGAGAAGCGGAGGTCCAAACAGGCTCTGGACGACATGGATGGTCTACGCCAGAAGGAGGTTCATTTCCAAAATTTCTTACACTTATATACGCATTAGACCTGACTGACATTGAGAGAAAATGACTTTGCATTATTTTTTCTGCTGTATATGTTGTGATTTTAAAGGAAACTGTCCTCATAAATGCTCTTTATATGGGCAACATTTGAAATTGGATCTTAAACTTATTTTAAAACCCACTTTTTCTTCCATTGTAGCCCTCTGCAACTGTTTACAGACAAATACAAACGAGGGAAAGAGTAGCAACACAATACTTCAACTTAGGGCCGGCAGTGGCCCCACTTTAAATCCATATTACTAGCCATTTCTGCTCTTGAAAGTCAATTTTTTAAAGGCTGCACTGCTTTGCAGCTGTGGTTGTGGCGTAAGGCCATTTCTGAAAGTGTCCTAACGAATGTATCTTTGTTAATGTGATCACTGAAAACATAATAAACTAGAAAGTACTCAGAGAGCACAAACCTCCACCAAGGTAGCTCACATATGCTGTTACATCTATAAGCAATAGTTCCATGATAAAGTTATCATCATAATATGATTCCTTGACCCTGAAAACCCACACCTAACACTCTGAATCATGTTGATATCATTATTAGTTAGACAGTTATTGAGCAAAAATGATCGTCTGCTAATGGCGGTTATCTGGATCACCACCAAAATGTGATCACTTCTAAGTTGGGCCATTACCAAAATCTCCCGAAAATTTCAGCAGAATCCATCCTGTAATTTATCTTGCTAACAAACAAACAAACAAACAAACTTATGCCGGCAAAAACAGAACCTCCTTGGCGGAGGTAATAAATGCTTCTGTAATTATTGGGCAGTGACACAACAGGTAGGCATATGAGTGTGAGTGTGATGGTTGTCTGTCGCCCTATGAGGGCTTTCACACCGGCATGGCCCCGTTTTTGGTTCCTGAACCTAATATGGAGCCGGCTGGCGGGTTTAGACCGAGAAAAAATTGGTATGGAACCTGAAAAGTTGGTTCGCGGCTTGAACCAAAAACAAAAAAAAAATGGTTCCAGCTTGTGAACCGTGACATCCTCAGTGGGCATGTCGTATTCTGTGTTAATAAAATGAGCAGAAAGTCGAGGACGTAGAGGAGCACACGCTCATTTTTACGTACCAAATTCCCTTTACACACGTCTTCTATGTCTCCTCATCATCAACAGTTGTTGCGTGCTTGATTGCTGGATGAAAACAAAAACCTTAAGTAAAGCAACAAACACTTTAAGAATATGGTTGCAATCTGCCTTTTGCTGGTTCGGTTGTTTACTTCCACCTGAGTAACACAGAATTTCCCCTCCCACTTTCGTTCAGCTTAAACTGGTATGATTGCAGACTGGCTCACTAGAAAGCACCAAGGTTCTGAGAATCAAGCACAGAATCGGTTCCAGAACCAGAACTGTGCCGGTGTTAAAGCCCTCTGTGTGGCCCTGTGATTAGCTGGCAACCGGTTAAAGGTGTACCCCGCCTCTCGCCCAATATCACCTGGAATAGGCTCAAGCCCCTGTGACACTGATTAGTGGTATAGATGAATAATAACTGTTACAAGATGGCTAAAATAATAACCAGTTGAAAGTCTCTTTTTAACACGGTCACCCTTTGAGCTACAACACCACCGTATTTGTGAAGAGCATCGACTTTAGCTTTACAGTTAATATGAGGTAAACACAGAGACAATGCATACACTGTGGTCAGCTTGCTAAGCCCACTGATGGTGACCACAGATGGACTTAGATAGTCAAGAAAACAGAAAATTTAGGGTTTGGTTTACATTAAACATCATAAAGATGGCAGCAGGATGTGCCTCGAGTCAGAGCGAATGACATTATATGTCCTGCGATGTGGCTACTGCACATGTGCACATTGCATTTGCATTGTAAACAATATATGGTTCAGCCCTAATATGCATAAGTATGAACAACTTCTGTCATTATCTGGGTGAAATAAGACAATCATCAAAACAACCCAAGATGACAACTTGGACATAAAACTGTAAAGCAGAATACAAGTCAGATAAAAACGCATTGTGTGTTTTTACCATCTGAAATCATGGAGGAGCTCAAGTTTATGACCTATGTTACAGCCAGCTGTGCAGGGGTAGCTTCAGACATATTGGCTTTACTCCCAGGCAGCTGTTCCTTGTCCATCTAAATATGCAGGATATACTTTGAAGCAGATTTTTATGTATTTGACCTGTGGTACTTATGAATTACACTACAAGATGTAATTTGTAAGTGAGCTGAAGAGAGGCCAGCACCTTTGGGTGATTTATTGCATGTCTGACTATCTGCCATGATCAGATGAAGCTCAAATAGAAGAAACAATAATAATGATTTAATTTTCAGGTGGAGCATGTGAACCGACATCTTGAGGAGACTGAGAGAGCACTGCAGGAGCGCATCTTCAAACTGGAGGGACAGAGGATACAACTGGAAGAGGTCAGGCAGAGCAAGCCTTAAAGATTTACAGCACATTACAGCCAATGAAAATGTTTAGGACACTGAAATGTTAACAGTTATATTTTTAATTAGGCTAAAATTTCTGCCTAATATTTAATCATGTAAAAGTGGCAGTTTGACTCATACTTAATGTTTTATTTCTCAAAACCCTGCCAAAGCCTCCACAGTGACAGAAGCCTCTAAGACATCAGGAGGAGGTGTTATTTTCCTACCAACTGTACTGATTTTTGATAGCAAAGGCCAAATTAAGGGAGATGATCAAAGACTAAGTAGTACATGGACAATATAGACAAAGATAATCTCTTGATAAATATGTAAATCCCCATTCCCCTCATCCCCACCCCCTGCCTGTGTTGGTGGTCTTCTGTCCTCTTTCTTATCTTTGGTCCTCTACCAGAGGCTTGGGAGCTTGAGGGTTCTTCACAGTGTACTAGGTGGACAGATTTCTCTTGTGTTGCTCGGGGAATCTGCTGGAGCCACTCTCCCAGTTTAGGGATCACAGCCCCAAGTGCTCCCACTGCCACAGGGCCAAATGTGTTTTTTCATTTAATTCTGTTTTATTTCTTTATTAAAAAAAGAATACAAATACAGTAAGGACTGACATGAAAAGTTTATTTTACTTTATTTTTTTTAAATAGACTATGTCATGTTTGGTTCGGGAATTATTTTACCCTAAAAAAGAAAGAAAGAAATTGTTTCAACTGCATTCACACACTGATGTTTTAGCCAGCTTTTGCGGTCACACTGGGAAATTTCAAATCTTGTCGAGCTAAGTCTGGCCACGCAGACCTAAGTTAACATCAGCTGGGCAACGCTGATATTTCTCAGGTATGTAGAAAAATTTTAAACTTGAAATTTGATCCAACATGCTTGTAAACACCAGCAGGCGTTGACCTCAGCCTACCTTCTCTACCCGCAGTTACAGCTGCGTTCATCTCTGATGGCGAACGTTGGAGCCTGCCCACCTGTAGTTCAACATACATCAGCTCTTTTGGGTCCAGCTGCTCCCTCTTTAGGACTGGACTCCTGTAGCACAACCTAAAGCGCCCTTTTGGGGAGGCCATCTTTCATCCTTTATGCAATACTGAGACCAGATGCATGTGGTGAAATGGTATATACATCGGCGTTATATGGCGTTTGTTGAGAGACTTAACAACACATTTGTACAACATTTAGCAGCGCAGAGCTACATTAGGGGGCTACATCTACATTGGCGAACATTTAAAATTCCTCTACAGTTCGTCAGGAGGGTGTAGGGAAACGTCATACTCCACCAGCGCAAAATTGACCCCAGGAATGTACTTTCACGAAAATGTTGATGGTTACTTAACGTGGTCGTCTACTACGCGTTGATGTTTGAATAAGGGGCTCAAGGAGCATAAAATATTGCTTGTTTCTCTGCAATAACCTCTTGATGTTCTAGACAAACTAGCCTTATGCCCTAGAGTGGAAAATATTTTTTTCAAAGCACCTTTTTGACCAAGGCTGTCAAACCGAAACGAAACTGACAATCGTGAGCGAAAAAACGAGGGACCCGTGAACTGAGAGAATTGTTGCATCCATACTCTTGGTCTAATTTTTTCTGAACTCTATGCCAGTCACTTTGGGGTACCATGTCCACCTTGTTTACCTGCATCTTACAACCAGCTGGATTGTTTCAGGGGCCTGCACAGCCTCCATCTGGGGTCCTGCCTTGTGTGGTAGACCTTGGCCTGACTTACCCTTGTGCTCTTGGGTCTATTCATATGCTGCCATGATCAGTGCCTCTGTGCCGTCTTTCATTACAGCTTTTTCTAGCTACTGGTAGGATTTTCCAACTCCACTCACTTCCTCAATATGTCTGTGGTACAGGCCACACAGGGGATTGTCCCTCCATCATGTTTCCCTCTGTTCTGCTTTCTCCTTGCTGAGTCCCTGCACCTTGAGGTACTTGAAGAGTACTTCATCATTAGGGGCCAACTTGCGTATGTACTCATGAACCTTAGCTGTTTCATCCTGGATAGCGGCTTTGACTTTTACTAATCTTCGGCCTTCTTCTTCGGTGTGGCTTGGCCAGGTCATTATGCCATGGGGGTATCTTGAAGTTTTTTGTTGTAACAATCAAAATCATTTTTATGTCCTACAGGCAATTGACGCAGAATATGTTTGACAAAAGGTGGGCTAAAGGCCCAAGACAGTTCTGACATCTGAAGCAACCAATCACTGCCCTTATAGTCTGTTGAATACAGAATACTACGGTATCTGTCTGCATGCACTTTTCTCGAGGATGGTGTTAGCTTGGATTTTAATTTGCCTGTGAGTGGGGGGCATGTCAAGAGTCGTTACGTGGTGTGGTGATGTTATCAGAGACTATTAGAATAGTGATACGGAACTGTGATACCAAGGTGACTGGGTCACCAACTGATTTTCTCCGCAACTAAAATTCATTCGAAATTTGTGGGGACACTGCCAAAGGCTGAGCGTGTGTTTGTCTGTAAATACCAGATTGTTCCTGATAATCATGCAGTTATTCAAATCCACATCATGTAACTCTTAAATGGGAATTCCCCGTTTCTCTCTTTTAGCAGGGAGTGAACATTGAACCAAAGGATAACTTGGTGCTGCAGGGTTGTATTAGTGAACTTTTTGAAGTGTAGCTAAAGAGGGAAATGGCTCTTCACTATCACCTGTCCTCACACTTTCTGAGGGCGCTTGAGCACCCGCCCTTTAACCCCAGACATCCAAACTGCCCCTCGCTCTGGTCTTTTCAGTGTCATTTTAAAGGTTTGAAGGTTTTTCTGTGCAACAAGCTATGAAAACAAAATAACATCTCTTATGATACGATACTTAAGAGATAGAATAGTACCATAAAGAGCCTGAAATGGCTTTTTTAAGAACAAGGACTGATATAGTCCAACAGTTTTGGGACCCAATGCTTTAAACCAGTAGCAATCTTTCATTTTGGTTTTCTGTAACACCATCTGTGCAGTGTAAGAATTTTCTCTCCCTGCAGTATTAGAGGAAGTATTTTCTACTCTGTAGGAGCTGAGTAAAGCTAAAGCAGCGTGTGTGACTGAGAGGGCCCAGGCAGAGGAGGAGCTGGGAAGAGTGCGAGTTCAAGTGCGCCAGGAGGAGGTGAGTCAAAGAAAACTTTTGGTGCATTTCCTCTGTTTTATTAGCTCAACTTGCCTTGGCTCTACATCTATTTTTCCCATAAGAGCTTGTGCCTCATATCAGAGGTGTGAAGTCACAGTTCTGACGACTTCTGACTCAACTTGACCTCATCACAAATTTGACTCAGCCTTACTTAGACTTGAACACCAGAGACTTGTGACAACATTTGGACTTGTGCCTTATAAAATTACTTTGTGTTTTCATGTGTGAATTAAATCCATTCATAGCATAGTTTAACTGATTCTACCCTGGCTGTATGTCTGACCATTAAAGTCTGTTCACTGTGCATGCATCCGATCCAACCTGCACAAAGTCTGACCATTCACTTTTATTTTATTTTATTTTATTTAAGTCAGACCATTCACTTTTATTTTATTTTATTTTATTTAAGTCTGACCATTCACTTTTATTTTATTTTATTTTATTTAAGTTTGACCATTCAGTTCAAACCACTTTATATATATATATATATATATATATATATATATATATATATATATATATATATATATATATATATGCGTGTGTGTGTGTATATATGTATATATATATGTGTGTATATATATGTGTATATATGTATGTATATATATATGTGTGTGTATATATGTGTATATATGTATATATATTTATATATGTGTATGTATGTATATATATATGTATATGTATGTATATATATATAAATTTATATATATGTATATATATATGTGTGTATATATGTGTATATATAAATGTATGTATATATATATATGTGTGTATATATGTGTATATATGTATATATATTTATATATGTGTATGTATGTATATATATATATAAAAATTTATATATATGTATATATATTCATGTATTTATATATATATATGTGTGTGTGTATATATGTATGTGTGTATATATATATATATATCAAATTAATACATTAATTAATAAAACATGATGTACATATACTTAGCAAATTGCTGAAAAACTTGTTTAAAACTGAAAATGTTCAGTTTGTATTTTTGTTCATACATTTTAATAAGAAATTAATAATTTCAAACTGAATTCATCTTTTTATACCCATATTTAAGCCGCTCACTGGGCTGTGAGAAATCAGAAATTAATCAAACATCACATTCAACCTCTAATATATTTTTTTTCTGCATAGGAATGCAAATAAGTAACTTTGTTTTGACATCTTAATCGAGAAATAATAATGTGCTTTACTGTTTATTTCATTTTTTTTTTTTGTAAAACAGTAAATTTTATTTTTAATGACCAATGCTGTTAGTATAGGGCAGCAGTGGCATTTTAATCTAACCTAGTATATCAAAACCTATCTCCTAAAATTTCATCAAAATCCTTTGAGCACTTTTTAAGTTATCTTCCTCACATATTTATATTTACAGTGCTTAATCATGTAAGGTGTAAGGTCTAAAAGGGAGCTGTCCTAAATTAAAAGAATTAGATTTAGATTAATTATATTTTTGTAGTGATCTAAATACAGATGACCATTGTGCGATGGGGCCGTTTTCCACATTTTTACTGGGCTAACAATGTCAGAAATGTCTCAGCAGAGGTCTATGCTTCTGAAGCCCTTCTACAGGAAGTGTAAAAGTCAACATCAGAAATATATTCATTTGCATTAATTTGATATCTAAATCAATAAACTGGTAAAAAAAAAAAAAAAAAAAAAAGGTTTGTTGTTGTCCATATGGAATTCAAATGCAAAATTATTAAATTCTAAACATCCAGTTGAAACTGTGACAGATGTCAATTTTCAATATCAAAATCAAGTGTTACTGAAACGTTTTTTTTTTTTCATTTTTACAGTCCTAATGCTCTGTTATCCTTCTTCTGTCCTGTTTTTCCTCTGAGCGCAGCAGGAACATGTGTCGTCTTTGGAGGAGAAGCTGCGCTCGGTGCGCTCCTCCCATCAGGAGGTGCAGCTGCACTGCTCTCAGCAGAAACAGACCATCAGCGAGCTGCAGGCCAAGAACAGCCAGCAGAGCATCGAGATGGACGGACTGAGACGCAGGATTGATGAGCTCCAGCAGGTCAGGACACACAAACAGCCTGTTACACCCAAAAACCTGTGTTCAGTCTAAAGGCATCGTGTTTCACATATAATTCATCTGCACACAAGATGGGTAGTGCTTAGCCTTTTTGGTTTGTTTGTTTTGTTTTTATCTGTTTAGTATTTTTTCTCATATGCTCCATAACTGTGAATGACCTTTGTATGGTTCCTGACCCTCGACTGCTTTTATGGTGTCATGTATGCCTATGCAGACCGGGCATATATGCGAAACAATAATAAAAATAAAAGCAATCTAAACTAAACAAATGAATAGCACAAATAATTGTGCTCACAGATATAATTAAAGGCTGCCCAGTGTGTTTTACACATGCATCAGAGAATAGAGCTATGAAATCCAGCGAGGCACATAAGTAAAAACTATATTTACCACCTATAGTATTTGATTTTTAACAGGTCAGTTATAACATTGATCCATCTAATCCCATTGGTTTTATTTGGAGATGTCAAGAATAAGTGAGTCTAATATACAGAATTGTTTATTTTTTCTCTGATACATTTTATTGTGGGAATGCTTCTGTTGAATATTACTCAAACCTGAACATTAACATATTTCATACAGTGTCCTGTGTGTGTTCTGTGTTGCTTGATTTTATTACTTTATTTACACCATCGTTTTAGATTTATGCATTTATTTGATTATTTATTGCTTATTGTCATATGGGAATATTTGTTTTATTGATTCTATGTACAGCACTTTGTATACGTTTTTGTTTTTGTTTTTGTTTTGTTGAAATGTGCTATACAAATAAAGTGGATTGGATTGGATTGGATTTTGTTTAGAGGCACAGGTAATTAAGTGCTCTGATTGGAAAAAATTAAGTCTGCTGTTTCTGTAACAAGATGCCAGCAGACACACATTGTTTTAAAGATTTGACTTCAGCTCTGGTTGTTTTTTTTCATGCTTTGTGTCATTTAGTTCAGGTACAATGACCCTGGTCTTTGTCACCTGGGTTATGAAAATGAATATCATGCAATTTGCAAATTTCCCCTTTCAGGGGACGTTTTATAATCTTCAGTTAATTTACTGTAATGAGGAATAATATGACAATTGTCATATTATTTGTGTTGTGCCATTACTGTTATTGTTGTAATTAATCATGGTTTTGATTGGCCAATGCACACATTTTGTTTTGCCTCTGAGTGAAAGTAACTTAGAGCTTGAAAGGCTGTTTTAAAACTCTGACCACAGCTTTTGGAAAAATCTTAGAGATAAATTTATCTTTTTATCTGTGGCGATCTAAGATAAGTAACTGTTGTATGAAATGGTTGTGTGTCTGCAGGAGCTGTCAGGTAAAGACCAGGAGAGGGTAGCTGAGGTGAGCCGGGTCAGGGTGGAGCTGCAGGAGCAGATCGGACACTTACAGGCCGAGCGGACGGCTCAGGGGGGACTCAAAGAGAAGATTGGTGCTCTGGAGAGAGAAATCAAAGGTGCTGCTTCATACCTCGAAGCTTTTTTAAAAACTATTATCACATACCTCAGATACTTTTTCACGTTTTCTGCATTTTTGAAAGTTAACTTGATGCATACTGTCAGATTTTAAATGCCTTTTTTTATAGATGGAAGTTGATGGAAGATGTGTTATTTGGTTTCTCCTGCCCCTCTAGAGAGGTCATATCATGTTTCTTTTTATTTTCTATGACCTTTAGTGTGTTTAAAATATCTCTTCATAACAAAAAGACCTCCCTCTTTTCCTCTTTGCTGCACCAGAAGCAGCCTAAAACAGTGGTTCCAAACATTTTTTTTTCTTGGAGACTCCCTAATTGTGCCTTAAAAGAGTCAAGTCCCTCCGTAATCAGGTTGATCTGTCTTGCCAAGCTTCAATCTCCTGTGAGCAGCCTAAAATGAAACGGCCCAATCAGCGTCCTTTAAAACAGGAAGAGGTTGGAGCTACATCCAAGACAACAGCAGGAAGTGACCGCACATACAGAGATAAGCATAAATGCTAACAGCTTCAAAGGCAGTTTTATCAGATAGTCACCGCATTTCTCTATTAAATAAAAAACAATCACCAACACTGCAAACTTCTCTATATAGAAAGGATAGTTTCGCTTCTCTTATGACATGTTTTGGCAAGATTCTGTTGAATGAAATGTCTTACCTTCTGACCTTTATAGCCTACGCAGTAGCACAGAAAAGGTTCTGCCCATTCTTGAACACTTTCTTTGAGCTGTTGCCCAGATGGACGAGTGAAATATATTGAACAGTTCATCTGGTGTGTCAGGTCAGCTGATCTATACTGCCTGCAAAGAACATTATCAAACAATAATCAAACAATAATAACAAAATAGAGCCTCTCAGTTGAATTAAAGTATCAAACTGCTAATTTCCCAAAGATTGATGTTGCCATTTAGTGCTTTTGCCACTCAGTGGCTGGAATTCCACTCTCTCATGATGGCTGTGACGTCATGTGCAGCCCTTTGTACAAAGTAATTTTCACTGATAGCTCTGACAACTAATTTTCTATGTATCAGAGCAAATGACTACTTTGTGGTTATGCTATGTAGGTAAAATCAAATGTTGTTACATACAAATCTGTTTCATACCAAAATGAATAAGTGGCTGATTTGTCACACTCCAGCTGTTGACCTTTTTTAAATGACAGAGAAAATTGAAGTCAAAATTTTAGTAAAGTATTTCTTAATTTTTCTTGAGTAGTAGTTCTTTTCAAACTTTTGTCAAAGTATCTGTACTTTTACTTGAATACAATAAGTCTTTTCTCTTTCCACCTCTGCCAAAAACTTTTGATAGACCCAAACACCTGGGGCCTCATGTACAAAGACTTGTGTGGATTTCCTACTAAAACATGGCCTATGATCAAATCCAGAAAACGTCGTACGCACAAAAATACCCAGATGTACAAATTTGTGCGCACGTATGAATCTGTGCACATTTCCTTTGTACATCCCAATCAGCGTGGAATTGAGCACACATGTTGGAGTACCTGACCCCTCCCTGTCTCACAGAAACATAACGTAGTGCTGAAATGCACACGGACATCAGTAATCTGTTAATTATCAAAGCTCAGGAACACGTCTGTATGAACGTTGGCTATAAATTATTTGTCTGATTTTTATGGATAATCGTTAAAAGCTGCTTTCAACATGAATATTCCAATAAACGAATAAAACATTTGACTTTCCTTGTCCTGAAAACTGTTATTTCCACCTGATAAATCCCATTAAAGATGTTGGTGCAGTGTTAATAAACACAATTTAGCAGATATTATAATACAAACAGATGATTCATGTTTTTTGTCTCTTATTCTGTGCGTAATGGAGAGTCCAGACAATTTCTCACTTTCTCTCGTCACTCTTGCCTTTATGCATTAACTGACAATAATCATCTCTATACATTAACCTCTGATTATGTCCTGGCCCGACATAAAGTGACTCTGAAAAATAGATCTTAAGATGTAGTTTAATCAGCAAAAAACAGCAAGTCACTAACTTCTACCACTGATTATTAACAATGCTGTGAAGACGGGATAGAATTGGGGGCGCACATGCTCAATGCGCATCAGGGGATTATTTTAGGACAATTACATGAATAAATTTACTAGCCAAGAAGCCCCTATCATGCACAGTGCCAGCTTGTAGTCTGTTCCCACTCACGCTGTTACTCAGAGTGTATGAATCGTGCGTTGAACCAGGCCACCTCGCCACAATGTGGGTTAACTACGTTTGAGCATCACATATGATCTGTATATTGATCGAATGAAAATGTGTCCTGTTGACATACACAAATTCATCATGTGATGACGCTTTTATAGCAATGTGTGTGCAGTTGATAGCTCTGATCACATTAGGAAAACTCGTGCTGCATATTGTGCTTTAATGTTGAATGCCGGCTGCGGCTCTGCGCACAGTTTCAGGAGGATCGCCCTCGGGAAACTAAAGCGGCTGATGATCCAGTCGTCATCATGTGCCAGTAAATCTTTTCTATCTCTGAACACACGCTCTCTTCGTATTGCACCATTTACAATGTCTTCACATAATGCTAAAGCAGCCATTGTGTTTAACGGTATTTTTGCACCTCTTTGCGCGTGCTTTTATATACTTTCATGTAATTGCAGACACGTAGGTGTGTTAATTGTTCATCAGTGTTAACTGTTTTGTCTCTGATGTGCACATCGCTCAGTCTGAGGACTAATTGTTTTCACATTTATTTATTATAACAGTTTCCCAGCATCACCTCTAAGTGTCGCCAAAGGAACAAATGCTGTAGAAATGTGCGTACGCCAGCCATGAAGTTGTCGTGAGGCACCGCTCATTTCCACTGTCATTTCACTCTTGACACATCTGAACTTTGCCATGAAAAAGAGCGTACGCCATGTTTTTGTGTGTACACACCCTTTGTACATGAGGCCCCTGATGTCTGAAATGTATTCCTTTCTTTGCCTTTAACTTCCTGTCCTGCAGTACTCAGCAGTAGCCACAGAGAGGCGCTCCTGGACAAAGAGAGTGAGATGTCGTCCATGCTGGAGAAGCTGCGGCTCAAGGACGCTGAGATCCAGAGGATGAGGGAGGATGAGGCCAACAGAGCCAGCTACCTACAGAGCGCCATCCTCACCTACGTCCAGGGCTCACCTCTGGGACACTACAGCAGCCCCAAGAAATGACCCAAAGATCAAATTCTGCACTGTGAGCGTTGCTGTGTCTCTGCTCAAGGCAGGACAGTCTGAAGGTCCAGAGCAAGACAGACTGTGGGTTTAGAGTGGAAAATCAGCATGGTGGAGGTAACCAGAGATGGACAACATGAAACATGAATCAAAGTGAGATATTTTTCAGCTGAATGACGATGCACAATTTACAGCTTGTTTTTTTCTGTAATAATGTAACAAATGGTTGTCACAGGACTGTTAACTAACTTAATTATGATGAGAGCAAATATTGAAACATGTTTGCTACCATGTCAACAGTCACAAATGTAGAAGTTTTAGACACCCAGTGTGGTACCTTTTTTGTTTTTTCCTTTAATGATCAGAAATTCCAGACAAACTTCTACTCCATGTATAGATTTATGTGTGTAGAGGTTTTGAAAGAAGATTAACTTGTAGGTGATTTTCATGCCTATAGTGCAGTTGCTTTGTCCCAAATCAGTTAAAAAACAAGCAAAAACATTGATTTTTCCTTTGGATCGTTTCATGTTCACTCGGCACTATGCCACTATAAGTTGTGCTGTGCATCATGGTTAGGAGGCTAGCAGGCTAAGCCCCCACAAAACAACTCACTGATAAATAGCGGAGGTTAAATGTCATATGTGAGGTCCTACAGATGAACGTGTCTATCAATGAAAGACATGCCAAGATATAAAGTGTAAACTCTGTGCAACGAGGAAGAGGGGCTTTTAACGCTCTCCAGTTTCTACAGCAGACCATAGAGGACACCAGATAGCATGATAACGTATCACAACATAACACCTTTAGAGAAACTGTCAGCCATGTTGAAAAGTAAAGAGCAGCTTAATGAACCTGACTGCATTCTGGGAGCTGAAGTGTTTGAATCAGTCTATGTTGATGAGTCCTGTGATGATCTGCTGTAGAGATGGTGAGTGACGTTAACCTGTTGATATTTTCATGGTCTGTTGTGCCTGTGCACAGAGAGAGACTCTGTGGGATCAGAACATTATCATTAAGTAGTGCTTTGCCATCAGGATGCCTGCCATAATGCAATCATTATTACATCTACTGCTTATACTACTACAGCAGTGTCATGAATTAACTTGTCACCCTGACTGTGCCGGTGCTGGGTCGATTCAGTCCTCACTGCAAACAAACTGCTCCAGGAGTCGACTGGAAATGAGCCAAGACCACCTCTTTCAGGCGAACTTGGCGCAGTTGTACCAAAACAGGGATCGATTGCTGCGTTTAGATATGTTCAAACAACCCCCCTATCAAATTATCTAAGTGTGAAAATGACCATAAGTACAATGTTTCACTTGGGAAGTATCAAAAAGCTGAGAAACTCAAATATCTTCAGTCATTTTTTACTCAAAAGATAGAGACTGTATCTCTACCTTTTTGCTAACAAGTACTGCAAACATATTTATGCAGTTCAGGCAGTGTCAAACAGACTATTTGCAGTTATTTGTAAATAAACAGAAGAAGCTTCTCAATATTTAGTGATCAGAACTTCTAGAAAGAATTGCCCCTCCTATGGACGACCTGAGGACATAACACCTCCTGCCTTGTCCGTCTCCGTAATGTTGGCAACAGAGTGTAGGAAATTTTTGAAACATCCCTCCGTCCATTATGCCTTTCGAGGTCACGGGGACTGGAGCCTATCCCAGCCGACAGTGTGCGAGAGGCAGGATACACTCTGAACCGGTCACCAGCCAATCACAGGGCCACATAGAGGGACAGACAACCATCCACGCACTAAACCACACTCAAAGGCATTTGAGTGAGCATGTTTTCCAGCGTGCCTGAAGAGAACCCATGCATGCACGGGGAGAACATGCAAACTCCACACAGAAAGGCCCCTATCGACACAGGAATTGAACCAGCAACCTTTTTGCTGTGAGGCATGTGCACTACCTGCTGCGCCACCGTGCTTCCATTTTTAAAACAATATGAGTAAAATATGTTCCTCCATCATATACATGTGACTTCTTAAATGAACCAATGGCAGCTTTTATCCTGAAGTCTGAATGTTTCACATTTTCTTGGGTCAACGCCAAATTCATTTCCAAGCTCAGTGTTTTGTTCTTCCATCAAATAAGAGACACTATACTGTTTTCTGTACATACTTTACTCTGATGATTTCTGTCAGACCAAAAATGCCTTAAAACTGTTTGTGTTTGAAAACAATAATCTGCTTCTCTTCTGTTACCAACAAGAGTTTAGTGAACCTCATGCCAACATGTTATCTGTTGTTTTTAAATAAATGTCAATCATATGCAAAGTTATTTATAAAGAATAAAGCTGTGTTATACCTAGACATCATGCTGTGGAGGCCCTGGACTGAAAAACACAATTACAAATGAGAAAACACAACAACAAATTCAAATCAACAAAAAAAAAAAATACAGTGACACATTAATCATAACATTAAAAAAGCGCAACAACAAATTAAAAGAAACACTAAAGAAATTAAACAAAGAATAACAGACAGAACAAATAAGAAGTCGCAGTATCAATAAAAATAAAACCATAACAAATTAAAAAACACAAGTGGGAAAAAAAACAAATTAAAAACAAGGACACATAAAAAAAACACATCATCAATACATATATTACAGCCACAGATCAGAACACAACAACAAATAAGAAAACACAGACTGTAACAAATAAGAAAACACTAGTGGAAGAACACAAAAACAGCAATTTACACACGAGGAATAGAAAGAAAACAGAATAAGTACACAGTCACAGGGAAGAACACAAGAACGTATCACAACACTAAACAAAATGCAACAGCAAAATTGTTTTTACAATTAAAAGAAGATCAAAACAATTTTAAAAAGAAAAAGTATTAAAACACAACAAAAATAAAAATAACAACTAATTCGGAAACGCAAAAACAAAATACATGAAAATCAGACACAAAACAAATAGGAAAAAAAATCAGCTGAGAAAACAAAAAGAAAAGAAATATGATTATCAACTACGACAAAAACTTTTATATACATATAAATATGTATATATTCAGTATATCAGCAGGTTAGATGACTCAACAAATGAAAAATTCAGCAAGAACAACTACAAATAAGAAAAATTAGAAACAAAGAACAATAAACTAGAATACAGCTATGACAACAAAAGATAGCAACAACCAATTAAGAAACACAAAAACAGCCAAGAAAGCAAGACACTGATTAAAATCAGAACAACAAATAATAGAAACAAACAAAAGGAGGAATAGTAAACACATCTACAAAGACAAAAGCACAACGACAAATCAAAGACCTGACAAATGTTGTCATAATCTTTCATTTTCTTTATTCTGGATTGATTCTTGTATGTTGTATTATTTTATCCAGTACATATTCAAATATGGTTTTTATGTACCTTTTTATGTATTGTAGTGTTGTTGTTTGTTGTTTGTTTTCCTCTGTGTCATTGTGTTTTGCACTTCAGGGCCTCTGTAGACCCCAGATTCATTTGTCTTTCAGTGCTTTTGTCCTGTTTTGCTCTGCATGTATCATATTTTAATCGTAATACGTCTATCTGTGAAATAAAAGTCGTTTTGGTTCACGTGTTGTTATCTTTATGTTTGATCTGGATTAGTCTCTTTTCTAATAACATTTACAGTATATTCAGAGTGTGATGTGTGGGTGGGGTGGGGATGTATGAGGTCACTGGGTCTTAAAAATACAGTCAAAGATCATCTACTGCCAAGATGGTTCACTGAAAGAAGAAACCAGAAACATTAGATACTGTGCTCCACTGGAGGTAACGTCTTATTTTCTGATAGGTGGTATATTCTGACTTTTGTCTTGCTCTAACTTAAACCTTCAGTTATTCTTCTGTTAAAGCCAAAGAAAACTGGATAAATCACTGCCTTGGAAAAGCACTGGTCCAAGAAAAGGATGCTGGGGCTCTCCTTTGTAAGCAGAGAGGACTGATGCTGGTTATTATAGCTGCTTTCCATTAATCTGTCTTTAAATTACGTTTAATAGATGTAAAAATGAGAATTAACAGTGCTAAGCAAATTAATTAGGCCACCATCCAATGTGAGGTTTAGGCCACAGGTTCCCTAAATTAACAGCATTGGCAATTACCTTTTTTTATGTTTCTGTTATCGTTAATAGACCAGTATGTTGAAGCTCTTTAACTGAAATTATATATTTTTAAAACATAACTATTATTGCTATCCATGAATTTTGAAACTTAATATTTTACAAAAAAAAAAAAAAAAAGATAAATAGTAAAGAAAGATGGGAAATTACAGTTAGTTACTTGCATTTCTGAATAGTGTTTCATACTGTTATATCCCAACTGTGACATACGTGCTTTGACTGGTCAGATGTGGCCTTACAGGACATTAAATTTGTGAAAAATTGATCTAACTGAAAAATAAAAGCCATCATTTAGACTGGTGACATTAAGTCACTGATGTGTAATTTGTATTAACTGGCTTTGGACATGAAAAAAAAAAAACCTAACATAATTATTTCTTGATAAAGATGTCCAATTAAAGTTATTTACTTGCATTCCTGAATAGTAAAATTAGTTTTACTGGTTGAATGTTGTGTGTGATTAATTACCGACTTCTCAGAGAAGCACAGTGAGGCTCAAATTTGAGTATAAAAAGGTGAATTCAGTTGAAATCCCTCATTTCTGTTAAAAATTTATGAACAATAACAATAACATTTTCAGTTTTGCACAAGGTTTTTGAAAGATTTCTAAAATATTTACATTGTCTTGTTTTTTATGACAGGCGGCCTAATAAATTTGTTAAACACTGTATGTTAAATGATGTTTCTGATGTTGGTTGTTTTAGGATAAAGCAGTTGGAGTCAAGTGGGTCCACAGCAGCAGGTCGTCCATGTAAGTAGTCATGGCTACAGTACAGCCTGAAAGAAAACAATTACAATAATCCAGTCTGCAGGTAACAGAAGCATGGACTAGATTTTCAGCATCACTATTTAATATTCATTTAACAAGTAGTAAGAAGGTAAAAGAACATTTCAAGTAACCCAAATATAAAAAAGATAATAAAACTGATTAGAATTTATATCAAACATGTCACCAGGAATGAAACAAAAATCTACACTAATACAGCTGTCCCAAATAACCCAGCATGTCTTTTATCTTTTTTCTCTTTTATTTCTATCTTATTTTCTGCTTTATCGTCTTTTGGCTTTTCTCTATCAGTATTGCTCTTACTATTTTACCTCCTACTTCTTTTAAGTCCTTCTTCTTTTATTTACATCTTCTATGTTATGTTTCATATTAATGACAAGGTACAAGAAAATCCGCACACCAAAAAAGGAGCTCCCTTGAAAAAGTTTTATTTAATCAGTGACTTTTCAAGCTAAAGTCTGAGCTGGATAGCTCGAAACGACACTGATTAAATAAAACTTTTTCAAGGGAGCTCCTTTTTTTTGGTGTGCGGATTTTCTTGTACCTTTTCATGCTATTTCTTTGGATCCAGCACCCTACATAGGATGTGCGTGTCTACTTTATTTATTTTTCTACATGTTTCATATTAATGCCATGACTTACTTCTAATTCAGATTTTATCTAATTTTGCTTCACTTTTGTTACATTTTTAATCCTTTTATAGATAACCTTTTTAGTCTTTTTATTGTTTTATCTCCTGCTCATGTCTGTTGTTTTATTCTATCATAGCTATTATTATTATTATTTTATTGTCATTACTAATATCCTCCTTTTCACCATCTTTTTACTTTTTCTTACTGGTTTTATGTCTTTTTAGCTTTTATTTGGGTCCTCATGGTCTCATTTTACGTTGCATGGTTCTTGTATTGTCATTGTATGACAAGACGTGTTTTTCGGTATCAGTGCCTTGATGTAAACTGGGCTTTTTTTTAGTTTTTTTTTTGTTTGTTTGTTTTAATTTCCTTTTGTGTTGAAGCTCTTGTAATTGCTGTCTAAATGTTCTTGTCTGTTTGTCAAAGCACTTTGTAAACCTCTGTTCTTAAAAGTGCTATACAAATAAAGTTAATATTATTATTGTTATTATTATTATTATTATTATTATTATGTCATTGAGAAACAATTCAGAAATGTATCATATTTACTGTTGTACTATTTTTGTCTGAAAATCATATAATGTGATGTGATTAATTCCAAGAAAATTCCCAGATTAACTGAATTTACTCAACTTTTGGATTTTTTTGATTATTTTGAGGTGGAAATAAAATCACTGATGCTTTAAACGAAAGCGGAAGTACACGCAGAGAGTCCTCTCGCCTTCTGCCCGGACTCGGCCCCTTTAAACACACTCGGCTGTTTCCGTCACCGCTCGGCGCTGCTCGTCCTCGACCCCTTTCACTGCGGCTCCATCGCCGAGCGGACTGGCCCGCTGCTCTCATCCGAGACCTCAGCGCACACTGTCGGATCTCCTGAAGCTCCAGCGCCGGCTCCCTGAACGCGTCCAGCGGCGGTCCAAATGCAGGCGATCAAATGTGTGGTGGTGGGCGACGGGTAAGACACAAAAACCGAGGCTCAGCTGCTTTTTACCGGGGATTCAGGGGGGAGTCCACGGATGGATGGATGATGGGAGGATGCTATGTAGGAAAATGGGCTGGGGCTCGCAGATATGTCGCTGCTTTTTGCTTTTCGGCCGCCTGTGCCCCCCTGCAGACGCCGTATTTCCGCTGTTACCTGCGTTAGGATTGCATTAACACCACTGTGGCATCCCTCGGTGCGCCTCGGGATGCTATCCAGGAACACCTCCACGCCTCGTAGGCCACTGGAGGAAGGCTGAAGTGCTGATGCACGCTGAGGAATTTGTGGCCCTGTCAGTGGCAAACAGGCCCCGCTGCCCTAGTTCTGCTCACACTGTGGCTTTCTTACTGCATCCAGAGCTCTGCAGGCTCCATGTGGACTGAAACATGATGCAGGGTGTTCCTCATGTCTGCAGTTTTATCATGAAACTGTTTTCAGATGTAGATTTGAGCTCTCCCACTCATGTCAGTGCAGATGTATTAAAAACAGGCTTCACACAAGAACCATATCTTCCAATGCCTTCACTCAAAATGTTAAAAATAAGCTAATTTGACTGTAGAGCAGGGGCGGCTTTACACATTTGGAGACCCAAGGGCCCCACCAGTGAGGCCCCTCTCCATAAGGGCTGTGAATTTCCAGCTATCTATGTATACCAACCCAGAGGCCTATGTGTGTAAATTCTGGAAACATTATACATAATTCATGACAGCTTTTGCTCTTTTTTGTGAACATTAAAACAGCCAGCACAGTGTAAAAGACCCTACAACTGTAATCAGTTAAATTTCAGCTCTTCAGAAATCTTAGAAGTACATTAAGAGCTGAAACATGCGCTGCATCATGTAGCTTGGCTTCTGCACCGTTGGTGGTGCAGTGTTAATTTTGACAGCACTTTTTTTATTTAGTTTTAGTTATAGTCTTTTGCCTAAAATATCTTTTAGTTTTAGTCACAATTTAGTCATCTAAATTGTTTTAATTTCAGACTAGTTTTAGTCGATGAAATCTACTGTAAATTTAGTCGACTAAAATATGAAGTGTAAAGTGTAAGGCATTTTTTATGTTTCCTTGAATTTCTGAAGTCATGTTTTACACTTGGATAAGATGAAACATCTGATAACCCTTTATTGAATGCTAGTAAAGTTGAATGTATAAATGAACAGAAACAAATTAAACTTTTGCGTGAAATGCAGTCACCTTTATTTAGGTGACTGCATTTCACTTTATTTTCACAAAACCAAAGTAGCTGTGATTATTCCTAAATTGTCCCTACTTTCTACATGACGAAATTAGGTCTGATTGGATTAAGTCTCTATAAAACATTTTAGTCTAGTTTTTATTTGTTGACGAAAATGTCAGTTAATTTAGTTTTAGTTTTTGTCCATGTGCACTTGTTTTTATTAGTTACTGTCCAGTTTTCGTCAGGGGAAAAAAGGTTGTTGACAAAAACTGTGACAAAGGCTTTAAGGGCTTTCAGGTGCAGAATCTTGGGCTCGTTAAGTCATATGTTTGCCCAAAAACGAAGAAGAGAAATATCTAAATTGCACAAGTATGATGGTAACATTTTGAACTACAAGAGCACAAACCTTCGCCAAGGCATGCTGACATTGTTAAAGCCTTTACACACTAAGGGTTGATGTGTATGAACGGTGTGAAACTGCGAATGTTTCTGAAGCAAATTTTTAACACCTTTATATTCACATTAAAAGCGACATTTATCTGCATATGTGTTGTGTCCTTTCCAAAAAGAATTCCTATGCGGAAGTCATAACAGACTTGACATCATGTGGCAATAACCTGGGACTGATTTTAATGAAACAGAAATTAGATGGGCATATCTGGCTCTGTAAAGGAGAAGAAAGCATTGTGTGTTTCACTGCGTAATTCAGGGGCTTAAACTTCAGTAGCAACTGTTCACAACAGCAGAAGCTTGAGTAAACAGTCACTGTCATCGGATTGCATCTCCAACACTGTCTTCATCCATGCATAATCTTTAAATTCATTATCCACAGCCATTTTTATAACTGTGCAAATAAAACAGGAAGCCCTGTGACAAACAATCAAAGGCTTCCAAACTGTGGTAAACTTTCCAAAGGTTAGTATGACTGTTTCCTATTTTAACTACCATTAAAAACGTGTTTGATTACCTCACTTAGTCAATAACTCACGCTGATTCTGCTCATTGCCTGGAAAAGCCAGAACTATGCATCTGCTCTTTGGCAATGTAGCTGCGGTCCCTCAGATGCAGGTGCACATGCACAGTTTGCAGTGTTTGGCCTGTGAAAGTGGTGTCCGCATGGACACAGTACCAGAGATTGTTTCCCCATCGAAACGGACAAATTCTGAAGTCTGATCACATTTTGCATTTTACAAGGGTGCTAAGGGGAAACTAGTTGAAGACGGTCACTTTGTCTGCAGAAAATGCAGAAAAAAGTCTCAGTGAAGGGTGTAGGGAGGCAGGGAAGAACCACAAACACCCCCACAGCAGCATCAGAGGGGAGAGGCCTGGGTGGACTGTTGAGAGAGACCTCAGTGAGGAACCAGAGAGGTGAAGAGGGTCAGGCTCTGACTACTGCAAATCATTCTTAAATTCACTTTATTTTTAATTAAATAAAACTTTGTTAAATGATTAATACAGTGTGTGAATAAGTACTTTTTGAACATTCTGAGCACATTGCCACAATACTGCAATAATAATGATAAACTATACACAATAGCTGTGATATCAAATTTTCACACTGTAACATCCCTAACTGTGATGTACGAGTGCTTTGGTTGGTCAGATATGGGCTTACAGGAAATTTAATTTTGCAAAATCAGCCCAGAACTGAAGAAATAAAAGCCATCATATAGATCGGTGACATTACATCGCTGGTGTGTAATTTGCATTATCTGGCTATGGATCTGAAAAAAATACTAACACGTGAATTATCTGCATGAGAAAATGTCTGGTGTTCAAAGGTCTTTAGGCGTGTTATTATTGATAATACGTAAAAACGATTCTGGATCTGCATACATATTCAGACTCAGCACCACAATCACTTTCTTCTTGTGTAATGACCAACATTGCTTGAAAATGTCTACAAAATAGGACAAGAACTTTTTGAGTTATCTTGATCACAAACAAAACAAACCAACAAATGCAAAAACATTACTTCATTGCTGGAACCATAGTTGCCAGGTCTGCTTATTATAATCAACTTTGGGCTTCTTTTTTTGAAAAGTTGCTTGTAAATATTGGCAGTTGCGGGTTGCGTTTTTTTGGGCTTGTTCCAGAAACGCAGCTGCTCGTTTGGGCTTGTGATGCCCCCAAACCCAGGAGGGATCTGATGCATGCTCTGCTCCCAATATAAACTCAATTCAGAAGTTACACCAATTATTTTCTCACAAATGTAAGTTTTACTGTAAAAAGAGGGGCAAAAATGATGTTTACACCAAATTAAAATCTTTATAGCCAGAATTAAATTCATTTCTAATGTAGCTATTACTGTTTTCATCATAATAAATCTGTAGAGGATCAACATAAAACTTAGATAAAAGCCTGACTGTGTCTGTGTGGTTACAAAAATCAAGGTTAGACAGATTGTTTAGTGATAACAGAGTTATAATAACAGTAACCCCTCCCTTCACTTCTGTATAAAGAAAGGATTTTCCACCTCCACACAAAAGGATGTTGAAGAAGTAAACTAAGAGACAAATAAGAAAAAATGTCACGGTGAAATTGAAATGTAATGTAGATGAAAATTAAAAATTACTTTATGTAGATTTCTCTTAAAAAAAAGTAATATATCACATTAGAAAAAAATTGCTCGAGGTTGCTTGTTTTGGGCTTGTTTTTATTGACCTGGTTGCTTATTTCAGTTGAAAAATCTGGCAACGCTGCTGGAAACATTCTTTAGAGATTTTGGTCCATATTGATGTGACAGCATCACACAGTTGCTGCAGATTTGTTTGCTGCACATCCACGATGCAGATCTCTCATTCCACCACATCAGTAAGGTGCTCTGTTGTATTGAGATCTGGTGAGTGTTGAGGCCACTGGACTACCGTGAACTTTCTGCCATATTTGAGATGATATAAGCTGTGTGACATAGAGCATTATCCTACTTGAAGACGATGTGTTTACTGTGGTCACAATGGGATAAATATGATCAGAAACAATACTCAGACAGGCTGTGGGGTGTAAACAATGCTCAGTTGGTACGAAGGTTCCCAGAATGTGCCAAGAAAATATCCCCCACACCATCACACCATCACCACCTGCCTGAACTGTTGATAGAGACATTTGTGATGAGGACAATTTTATGGTTTGGGTGTCCATGAACTTGTTGCTGTTATCAATTCTCAGTTTGGTCCCCTTGTCTTTGCCCAGGCTTAGGTAGGGATGTGAGATAAAGTGAAAAGAACGGCTTCCACCTGCTCTTCTGTAAATTGTCTTAAGATAACATCTGTTATGATTTGGTGCTTTACAAATAAAGACTGTTAGGCTGGCTGTTCACACCAAATTCTGACCTTACCATCTGAAAGTTGCGGCTGACATTCGGACTCATCAGACCAGAGAGCATTTTCCCCATCTTCTTCTGTCCACTTTTTTTGGGCACAGTTTCCTGTTCTTAGCTGACAGGGGTTGCACCTGGTGTGGTCCTTTGCTGCTGTAGCCCATCTGATTAATAATTTATTACCTCCACCAAGAAGGTTATGTTTTTGCCGGTGTATGTTTGTTTGTTAGCAAGATTACACAAAAACTACTGGACGTATTTTGCTCAAATTTTCAAGAGATGTTGATAATGGCCCAACCTAAAAGTGATTAGATTTTGGTCAAGATCCAGATACTGCCATTAGCGAACGATCGTTTTTACTCAATAACTGTCAAACTAATAATGATATCAACATGATTCTGGGTGCCTGGTGTGGGTTTTCAGGGTCAAGGAATCATATTATGATGGTAACTTTATCATGGACCTATTGCTTATAGATGTAACAGCAATATGTGAGCTACCTGAGCAGAGGTTTGCGTTCTCTGAGTGCTTTCTAGTTTACTATGTTGTGCATTCATAAATGGTCTTCTGCGTATAGTATTTGTAGTAAGTGGTTATTTTAGCTACTGTTGCATTTCTGTCATCGGGCATCGGTTGCTCAGACTGATAGTGTGCTCCACCAACAATCAGAAGAAGGTGAGTTCAAGCCCCACTCTGTCTGTCACATGTGGATGTGTCTTTGGGCAAAACAATTAACCCGTAATAGCTCCAACTGCTGTGTTAGTGGTGTGTAAATGGGTATGAAAGGCCGAGGACGTCTTACATGCTTACTTACATGGAAACTTCAACCTTCAGTGTGTGAATGGGTTGATGTGACCTGCAGTGTGAAAGTGCCTCGAGTCGTCTGAAAGAGTAGAAAAGTGCTACATAAGCTTGAGTCCAGTCACCGTTTTACTGTTCACTTATACTCCTGGTTGAATATTTTCCAATAACACCTGACAAATGGATCTGTGTTGTATGACTCAAACATGATAAAATGTGTTTTGGGGTTGCTTTAATATATGGAAGAACTGAATGAAAAGACAATTGCCTTTAAATGTACAATACATTTGTTCCTCAAATATTCTGGATTCGTTCATGTTCTAGGGACCAGTCAGGTAACCTTGGGGGGCCTGATGTGGCCCAGGACCCCCAGTTGATGATCCCTGCTTTAGACCTTGTCATTGCTGTTTTCTTTGTTTGGAATTCTGTGAAAGGCAAAGTCGACGTTCACAATTTACGCTCGTTGTGATACGTATGGTGTCGGGGCCCATGTATGTATCGTCTCCTGAGGTTTCTGGAAGTACTCAGCCCTAACAGCATCTGCTCTTTGGTGGTGGGGGTTAGGGTTATGTTGTTGCTGGTATTTGTTGGTTTAATTGTTAACAGGATACCTTGAAATGTTATAAATGGATTTGACGAAATTTTCAGAGAATTCTAATAATGGTACAAGGAAGAAGTGATTAGATTTTGATGGTGATCAGAATCTGGATGCAGATCCAGGAATGTTTTTCCACTGTGAGTTAGGGCAGTTTTCCACATTTTGGCTAAAAGCTCAACAAGTTCTGGACATATATTCATGACATTTTAAGGGAGTGCTGGTCATGGCACCAGGAAGAAGTGATTCAGTTTTGGTGGTGATCTGAATCCAGATGCGGACCCAGGAATTTTTTAAAGGATTTGTTAACAGTGTGAGGTAGGGCAGTTTTGCACAATAACTTACCAGACAGTGTTGGAAATGCCTCGGTGGAGCTTTGTCCTCTTGGAGCACTTTATTACTGATTTGAGGAGGTAGTTAACAGCTGTGCCTTTTTTTGTCACCACAGAGCCGAACAGTAACCATTCACCTTTTCCACAATCTTTGTCTTTAGTGTGAGCAACTACCAACAGCTGAAGTTTTGTCTTAACCTGTATCTCATTTCTAAAATATATTTTGATATTCTTAAAAACTTAATCACTCAACTCCAGCCATATTTAAATATGTGGTTTTGGACAAATTCTGATATCAGCATGGACTTGTGTGGCTCTTTTATAATCAGCAAACACTCGACGTACTTGATATTTTACCCTGTCACACACGTCCCAAGAATTTTTACTTTGAGGAGCCTTCGCTGTCACAGGTTAGAAAATATAAACACATACCTCCTAAATTCCTGTATTCTCATGTACAGCATGCATGTTTCTTCAGCTATCTCTCCCACTGACTGCACTAGTACATCATACTCCCCCTCGTCTCTTGATTAAGACCATGTCCACGCGTAGGCAGGTATTTTTGAAAACACAGCTTTTCTGTGTGTTTCAGCCTTCTGTCCATGCTTTAGGTCACTGAAAATGCACAATTTATAAATGTGCCAAGGTGAAAATCTTTGAAAACTCAGTTGGGGTGTCTCCAAATGGACAGGGAAAACAGAGTTTGAGCCTAAAACTTTTCACTTTGCACACACCTCACACTAAGCAATATTCTCACTGTTGTTAACGTGTTGCAGCAGACGTTGCTGAACTGTTTTAAGTGTTGCCGACTAAAATATTTACATGATCATAAAGACATTCAGCTGCTCTCTCACAAAGATGCTGCTTTAAAAATCATACTGCCGATGTTTAGGACAAGACCCGGTGTTACTGTTTCACAAGTAACTGTGTTGACTGGTGACCCAAGGCTGCCTGCAACTGTGGTTGCTATGGTAACCACAGTTGCAGAAACCAACACGAGTACTCATGAATGCTTTTGAGTAACAAAATTTGGTCAAGTTTATCAGATATGTCTCTGATTAGAATTTAAGTGAAGACTCAGTATGCCAACGAACACCAGGTAAGATAGCCACATGTTAAGCCATGACACCAGTCAGACTTGTGGTTGGAAATGAAAATAAAATTCCTTTACACAGAAATTCCCCCCAAAATTATCACATATCACAGACATTGCTACATAGTAATAAACAGCATTTAGAAGTGTGTTTATGAGTTTTTGTATTTTCTATTGACAAAGATATTATTAAAAACTTCATGCACGAGACAGAATTATTTTCAAAAATGGGGGAAGAAAACTAGCGTTTGAAAATACAAAGTGTGGATGTAGCCTAAGCAGCCACGCAGACCATCTCCTGTCCCTTTTTTGTCTCAGTAGCTCTAGTATACACAGCGTCTCCCCCTCATGGTTCTCTATGTTGGCAACTAACAGTCATTGATAAAGTTAATTATACTACCTGGTAGACTCGACCTCTTTTGAAGACACTGCCCCTTGTAGTTTGTGAGAATATTGGTTTGCGAAAAGGCAAAAGCTGCATTGACTTGAAAAGCATGAAGTGTCTCCATGTTTGGACTCCATGTTAGTTTGTGTCACTTGAACCAAGATGGTCATTTTGACTGTTTTCAGGGTTTGCAAGGCTGTAACGCTTTGGAAAATTTACTCAGGTTGCTATAGGACCCCGACTTTCCCTAAATGTGTGCATAATTTCTTTTAATATTGGTATTATAGAGATTTTTCAAAACATAAGATTTAAGTATTTCTATTTACCACAGTGGTCATTTTGACAGTATGTGCATATATGGCTTATGATTTTATTATCTGCTACTCCTTACGATACCTAATGGGGCACATTACTCTGCTTCGTAACTACATAGCCATTGTTTTGGATGCCATGACACGTCTCGAAGTATTGATTCATTTCAAGCTAAAGTTAAAAAGTATCATGGCGACATGAGGAAGGAGGATGAATGTGACAAATGCTTTACCGATTGGTGAAAGTGATTGGTGCTGCTTGGACCTAAAAAACCCTAATGCTTCCCTTGAAATGAGAAGAATACATTGAGACCTAAAAATCGAGATTTTATTGAAATATAATTCCTGACTATGACACTAATGAAAACTAAAAATGATTTATTTACCAGTGTCTTTTAGTAGCTTTGTGGATTCTCGTGTTATTTTCCTATTATAGTCAGATCATGTTTAGGCATGTTGTTATAATGTATTTTAAACATGATCATATATAACCTTGCCTGATTGAAGCAGGTCTGGTCTGTAATCAAACAGGTCTGTCTTGTCAAGCTCTAATCTACAACAAAGTGGGACGGCCCAATCAGAGTCCTTTAGAGCAGGAAGAGGAACTATCTATGCTCAAGACGACAGCAGCAGGAATGCCTCTGAAAGCTTCTGCCCTCCCCAAAGACTTTCTATGAGCTCCTTCCAAGAGACTAGTGAAATATATCAAACAGTCCATCTGGTGTGCCAGGTTAGATCATATATGAGTTTTAAATAACATTATGTTGTTATAATTAATCACTCAATCAGACTTTATTTTTGAAACATTTCTGATATTATAAAATGTCGCAAAAAGTGCTTCATACTGACAAAAGGTAACAGCAAAAAGTATGTGTAAGGCAAATGTAAATAAAACCAATTAAAACAAAAAACCCAAAACTATATTGAACTGTGGGAGTTTAGAACTTTGGGAAAGAGGAACCAATGAACTAGAGGAACTAATGAGAGATAAAAACTGGAGATGAGAGTCAAAAACACTGAAACAAGAGATAAAATAATGTTAATAATAAAATTAAAAAGTAGCTGTAGTGATAAAACATACATAAATAAAATCAAAGTAAAAGACTGGAGAAATATGTAACCTATTGATATGAACAAGTAAACAAATAAACACAAGAGTAGGATAATAAAACACTAAGAGATTCAACACAAAAAAATTATAAATTATTTACAGAGTAAATAGATTAAAAAACAATAAAAAGTTGTTAAAAATGATTAAAAACAAAAAAGGCTAAAATATGATTCAATAAAACACAATGAAATGTTGACCTTTAAATAATTAATAAATAACTTGAAAATACCTCAAATAAAGTCTGAATCATTTAAAAGTAAGGTTAAAAAGTCAGGTCTTGAGTTTCCTTTTAAAAATACTGATACTCAGGTCTGCATGTGGGCTGTTCAACAAATTTGTGTTGTAATAATTAAAAGCTGCTTCATTGTGGGTCTTTGTTCAGACTTTTGGCACAACTCAAAGACCAGTATCGAAGACCTGAGGCTCTAACAGGTTTATATGATAAAAGAAAATCAGATAAATAAGCTGCACCAAGACCATTAAGAGATTTATAAACTTATAAAAGAGCCTTAAAAGCTATTCTAAAAGATATCAGTTTAAAGGATATAGAATATGTTTATTTGAGAAAGAAAATGAGAGAATAGACCTTTTTATTGAAGTAACAGACTTAGTGATGTGTGCATAATAAACGTCAGGTTCAGTAGTTGTCCATTTAAACCCCAGTCACACAAAACCTCCTGAAATTATCCTAAATTTATGCGAGTGAGCTGTATGAACGCAAACAGACAAGTTTTTCACTCAGGCTTTACCCCAGTAATTTCTTTGTAAGTATTATTTTCCAGGTAAAGTCCAAGTAGCTGATGTCTGAACACTGCAGCGAGTAACCCGGGTAACACAAACCAAGATGTGGACATCAGAAGTGTTGTTGTCACTGCACATCATCAAACATCTGCTCTAAAACGATCACCACCGGGTCTCTAGTGTATCCAAAGAGCCGTCTCACGCTGCTGTTTAACATGGAGCTGAAACACTGCAGCCACTTTCCCTGATGCTGCGTCACATTGACTGCTGTGTGCTACAGTGCTCCTCTGAATTGTTTTGTCGATTCTCTTGATGTACTTTTTAAGTTGTACCAATAAAGTTTTGATTTAAACTTTTATAATAGTGTAAAGCTCTGCTATGCCCTGCTGCTGTACTATGAACACTGACTTCCGCTGCATGTTTGATGCCATCTTCTGCCTACTGGTGACCCAAAGTGTGAACGCAGCAGCAAACTAGAAAGCACTCAGAGAGCGCAAACCTCCGCCAAGGTAGCTCACACATTGTTGTTACATCTATAAGCAATAGTTCCATGATAAAGTTACCACCATAATATGATTCCTTGACCCTGAAAACCCACACCAAGCACTCAGAATCATGTTGATATCATAGACAGTTAATGAGCAAAAACGATGGTTGGACTGTAGGCAGAGGTTGGCTAGCTATACCCATTCACTCTCAGTGTTTGTGCTAAGCTAACTAGCGGTGGGCGAGCTTTGGCTGTCTCTTTCTTGTTACTGGCATGTATCTGCTTGTCATGGACTCGGGAGTGAGGCAAGACATGAAAACAAAGAAAATGTTGGCATATCCCTTTAAAAAGTTCTGTTTGTCTGAGCGTTAACCATTTGAGAGTCTTTTAAATAGTCAGTTTGTCGGCCCACATACTTTCATCACCTCCCATCTGTTCTCGTATCGCCCTCAGTCGAGTGCTCCCTCCCCACCAATAAACCCCCCTCACTGACCTCAAATCAGCCTAATGGGTCCCTCACACACGTTGGCTCTGTGTGTCACCGACATTTGTGGTGTCCATGGCAACATGCACACAAATTTACTCATTACCTCATGCATGAGCACACAGCCGATACCCATCCATGCCACCACCTCTCAGAGCAGGACCCTGGGGGGGGGCAGGAGAGGGAAGTCCGGTCTGTTTATGGGAGTGTGTCAGTGTGAGAGTGTGTGTGTGTGAGTGTGTGTTTGTTGGGGGGGGGGTGTTCTGTGTCCCTCAGGCAACATGAATGTAGGCCAGTGTCTGTGTGGAGCAGTGAATGGGACAAGCAGCCGCCTTTTAAACTCACACACACATATTTATACACACACACTCGTACTGTACAGAAAAAGTTATTTAACATGACTGTTGTAATGTTTTATTAATTATGTAACTCTTACTCTCACTCCTCATCGTTGTCTTCTCCCTCCTCATCCTCAGGGCTGTGGGTAAGACCTGTCTGCTGATCAGCTACACCACCAATGCCTTCCCCGGAGAATACATCCCCACCGTGTGAGTAACAGCACACACCTCACACGCTCACACAGATCTCTGTTATGATCTGCGGCTTCCTCTTCTAGGAAAGGACTTTAATCAAATGTGGGATTAAAAAAAGAGTGAGCCTTTTGGCCTGTTTCACGTTTAGGATGAGCAGCTGGTATTCTTCTGCTATTTTTGTCAAGTTATTATTTCTCAAGACGATCATTTTGCTAATCCAGCTCTTATTTTTTCAAATATTTAATTGACTAGACTCTAAGCCCAAGGTGTGCGAACTTATTCCACCAAGGGCCACATACAGAAAGTGCACGGATGACAGCTGTGATTATCTCACCTTTATGGCATGAGATGACCAATTACAAACTCCGATTCCAATGAAGTTTGGACGTCGTAAAACATAATAACAGAATACAATAATGTCCCAATCGTTTTTGACCTTTATTCAATTGAATACACTACAAAGACAAGACATTTAATGTTCAAACTGATGAACTTTTTAGTTTTTGAATAATCACTCATTTTGAATTTGATTTCTGCAACACATTCCAAAAAAGCTGGGACGGAGGCATGTTTACCACTGTGTTTTGCCACCTTTTCTTTTAACGGGTTAGTTCAGGAAGGATACGCAGCCCTTTGTCGCATCACAAAATAGTTTTTAACACAGGGGCTTTGTTGAGGAAAAGTTAAATGCTGTAAAGAATCTTACTGTAGCGTCTTGTCGAGCCAACATAGTTTTTTGAGCAGCTTTAACCTGTAAATGGGTTAATTACGAGGCTTTCGGTGGCACCATGTACTGCTACATACCGGCTACTATCCAACCCCAGATTGCTCCCCAAGGACAAAGCTTACAAGTTCCTTTTTTGGCAGTAATTTAAAAGTGCCTTCAACCTCTAGCAACCCCACTTAAAAAAACCCAGAAACTAAGTCTTCAACAGCAATCAGTGTTTGGGATGTGAGGACATTAATTGTTGAAGCTTTGTAGGTGGGACTCTTCCCCATTCTTGCATGATGTACAACCTCAACAGTCTGGGTTCTTCATTGTTGTATTTTGCACTTCATAAAGTGCCTCACATTTTCAACTGGACACAGGTCTGGACTGCAGACTACATAACCTCACTGCTGTAACACATGCAGAATGTGGTTTGGCATTGTCTTGCTGAAATAAGCAGGGATGCCCCTGAAAAAGACATTGCTTGGATCGCAGCATATGTTGCTCCAAAACCTGCATGTATCTGTGCCTTCAAAGATGTGCAAGTTACCCATGCCATGGGCACTAACACCCCCATACCATCACAGATGCTGCCTTTGGAACTTGGCCTGGCCTGCTCTGATAACAGTCCGGATGGTCCTTTTCCTCTTCAGCCTGCAGGACACATGCCCATGATATCCAAAAACAATCTGAAATGCAGACTCAGCAGACCTCAGCAGACTGTGTCAGTCTATCTCAGAAGAGCTCAGGCCCAGAGAAGCTGGCAATATTTCTGGGAATTGTTGATATATGGCTTTAGCCTTGAATGGTAAAGTTTAAACTTTTACTTGTAGATGTAGTGACAAACTGTGTTAACTGACAGTAGTTTTCTGAAGGGTTCCTGAGCCCACATGGTGATATCCTTTACAGAATGATGTTGATTTTTAATGCAGCGTGGCCTGCCTGAGGGTTCAAAGGTCACAGGCATTTATTGTTTGTTTTTGGCCTTGTTGCTTACTTGCAGAGATATCTCCTGCTTCTAATCTTTTGATGATACTATGAACTGTAGATGATGAAGTCCCTAAATTTCTTGCAGTTGTTCATTTAGAAACATTTTCAAACTATACCTTTTCAGGTGAACCTCGCCCCCTGGTTGCTTGTGAAGGAGCCAATCAGGATGCTCCTTTTAGTATAACTCACCTGTTTCCATTCAGCTTGTTCACCTGTTCACAGGTGTTTTGAGCATTTCTCAACTTTCCCAGTCATGTGTTGCCCCTGTCCCAGCTTTTTTGGAACATGTTGCAGTCATCAAATTCAACTTGAGTAAATATTTGCAAGAAAAAAAAATAGTTTGCAAAAAGTTGATCAGTTTGAACATTAAATTTTGTAGCTTTAATAAATAAATGAAACTTTTGATGTATAAAAGTGGACATTTGGTGATGATGAGGGAAAGCATTATGGTAAAGATGTGCATTCTACTAATATATTTGGTATATATTTCACCAATATCATTGTAAAAATATCCACTGTTAATATAAGCAAAAATGTTCATATGTGCCGATAATCAGCTTTTTAGGCAATTATCTGCCAATAGCAATGTTGCTTTGATAATATTGTGCAACCCTAGTTTATTTATTAATACTTTATTTAAATGTGTTTGACTGAATTTGTTGTCCTCCCCCCTCAGCTTTGATAACTACTCTGCCAATGTGATGGTGGACGGTAAACCAGTGAATCTGGGCCTCTGGGACACAGCAGGACAGGAGGACTACGACAGGCTCCGACCACTGTCTTACCCACAGACGGTATTCACGCTCTTTCCCCCAGAAAAACACACGCAGCACTGCCTAACTGCCTTATAATATATTTTAAACAATAATAGTATAAACCATGGGTTCACATATTGACTGTATGTTTGTCTGCAGCATTCAGACCTACAGCCTGGCAGACTTCTTTTCTGACAAGTGTTTGGATTTTTTATTTAAAGATCCTTAACCAGTGGAAACCTCTAACTCCATTTGGAGTTTGTAAAAATGTTTTTACTTATGACAAACAATTTAGACTTTACTCTTTATTTATTACTTGAATTAACGTTTTACTTGAGTGTTGTTAACATTAAGTGTCACTTTTGACCAGAAATTAGACAAACACAAGTACTGATTTTAGTTTTTGCAGTATTTAATATAGATAAACACTTATTAGACAATTATTGCTCACTGACTTATTCTAAAGACCAATGTCCCACAGCGTTGTTGTATTTTTTTGTTGTCAATACAAACTGCAGAAAGGGGCGATACAGTCGGCATCAAACTTTGATCTGGTGCGGGGTGTCCACATGTGGGTAAATGTAGGGCTGGGTGATATGGACCAAAATTTATATCCTGATATCTTTAAGCTTAAAGTAGGATTGTCTGCTGCAGAGGGCTCCAAAAGCTTGAGGTTTTGCACTACAGTTCACCTTTTTGCAGTCTTCATATTGCACTCAAAGGCCCTAATGTGAAATTTGTAGAATATTCATCATGCCCAAGCTTTTTTTGCCACCTGTTTTGGTGTTTTTTGGCCAAAATCACCAATTGACATCAGTTGACCTGAATTATTGAGCCACTATTTGTCATTATACCACCCAGCCCCCTTTAGTTAGGTTACCTCCCTCGTTCTTTCCCTCCATGTTGGACTGTTGGTGTAAGTGAGCAGTGATGGGGGTGTTTTTTTTATTATTTTGCATTTGTGTAGAGGAGGAAATGCAGGAGGGCCAAACACACCGTCAGGAGAATTTCCTGAAGTGGGGTTCACTCAGTGCTTTTTAGTGTATCATCAACTATTTCCATACAAACCATACTGTCTAAACATACATCCTGTTAGTAGTTGTATAAATAGTGGGGATGGAACATTTCTTAATAAAATATTGAACTGTACTGTACGATGTCCACAGTTCACTACTGTTTGAACCTTCATGTTTTGGTTTTGAGCACAAACAGTTTTTATTTATTGTTAACCTTTCCTCTCTGTTTTTGTTTGCCTGCATTTGTGCCTGCGAGTCAACACTCAGGGATCAGGACTCTTGTTGTAACAAGTAGCAGTGCACTTAGGTTAGGCCAAGAAACCACAGTTCTGCTCTGCAGCACCATGCACTTGCAATATCAGGGACCCTCATTCGTCTAATCTGTGGTTGGAGTAGGGGTGGAGATAGTTCAGCATTTGCCAAATCTGTAAATTAATAATGTCTGAGCTAATCGCTATCGAGTCTCGTAGCTAGGTCTTTTTACATTGCGTCATCCTATCAAACAACTGGTGCACAAAAGAACAGCAGGGTTTACCAGGGGGAAACAAGCATAGTTCATCAAAGTAAGCTTTGCATACTGTGCTTCTCTGGTAACTCTACTGCAAGACTCCTGACAAACCAGCTTCTGCAGAGGGAAGCAGTGTAACATTTTCTTTGCAACAGTTAATGCACTTTCATGTATATTATATGTATATTAAATATATATCTATATATCTATATATATCTATATATATCTATATATATATATATATATATATATATATATATATATATATATATATATATATATAATGTATGTATCATATATTATTGTAGACAACACGATGATTACACCTGAGAGAGAAGGCTGCAGTGTTTTAGCTCAGTATCCAACAGTCTCTATGTGTGAGAGACCAGGTGGTCATTGCTTTAGAGAAGATGTTCAACAGAACTTTGATGATGTGCAGTGGAAACAACTCTTTCAAAGGTCCAGATGCACATCTGAGTTTGTGTTATTTTCCTTGCAATCAAATAAACTTCTCCCATGACAGCGCTTGTTTTTACCATCCTGCCAAGTATTTTTTCTGTCGCCCCCCAGTATCTTTAATTTTTTTTTAAATACTGGGGGGTTGCGAGGAAGTTATGGAGGTAAAGTCAGAGTGAAAAACTAACCTGACACACCAGATGGTTTGTTCACTATATTTCACTAGTCCTTCTGGGAAGCAGCCCATAGAAAGTGAATGGGAAAAACATTTTAATAGTATATCCAGCAGCTGATTGAACAATCACTCCATCAATCACATTCATTACAGGCCAATCAGATGAAGTAGTAGGCGGGTGCTACTGCTGCAGTGTAACGTACAGAAGGTTAGTTAGTCATAGAACAAACTCGGCAAAACCTGTTTTCTATCAAGAATTGGTTTCATTGTTATTTTTTTTTCATTAATAAAAAAAATGCAGTCCAGATATGATCAAACTAAAACTGAAGCTGTTAGCATCCATGCTAATCTCTGTATGAGCAGTTTTTTTTCCCACTATCTTCTCTTTCGTAACTCCTACCTCTTCCTGCTCTAAAGGACTCTGATTGGGCCGTGCCGCTTTGGGCTGTTCACAATTGTTGTAGATTGGAGCTTGACAAGATGGATCTGCCTGATTACAGACATTTAATCAGGCAGATCCAACTGCACTGCAAGGTTAGCTCCAAACCATACCGAACCAGAAGCAATAGAAACTCGGAGCATCATGAGTGAGATTTCTTACTCAAATAAAACTCTTTCTGTTCTTTCCTCCTCAGTGCTCTAGTACTTTCTAAACTTTAATAACTCTTCATTAGGAATATGTCTCTCTACTTTCTACCTCTTTTGAACAAAACTAGTCTTCCTTCTGTGACAAAAAGCTACAGACTGAGAGCCAGCAGCAGCATCAACTCTTTGTTCTCTGTTGTCGATTTGTTTGGATGTCACAAAAGTTTCTTGCAGATACGCCATGATGACCCAGCCTACATAGAGACACTACTGTCAAATGAAACACTGCTGAAAGTGAAGAGCTGAGAACCAAAACTGAGAAACACTGAGCAGGGGTGCAGCTGGAAAAAGCACCAAGTGTTCTTCTGTTTTTGCTGCTTGAAGTATAACATTTAAGTGTATTTGTTGTCCAGAGGGGCTCACAGCAGCCCCCCCAGCATTGTTGTCATTTATCCCCCTCAGTGCGAAATGATGCCGACTGTATCCCTAATACACACAAACAAAGACGCACTCAGGAAACACCCACACATTTGGATCTCAACTAGCCATCTCTCTGGTTCTCTCCCAGGATGTGTTCTTGATATGCTTCTCCCTGGTCAGTCCGGCCTCCTTTGAGAACGTCCGAGCTAAGGTCAGTACGCTGACTGACTACCTCCCCCCCTCCCATGACCCTGCCGAGTCTGACCACACGAGGCACATCTTTGGCTCCACCTGGTTTATCACAGCGCTGACCCCAAACCTTTCTGACCTCGACTCAGAACAGACTCAGATATTCACGCTGACCCTTCTGATGGGCGTCAGCGCAGGGGCGTGTTGTGAGACGAGGTCAGAACGAGTCGAACGCTCTGCAGAGGGACGGCGACGGCCGCTGGGGTTTGGTCTGCTGAGCATCATGGGACGCTCTCAGATAAAATCACACTTTTTAAGGTCTGACATCGCTCTGCAGAGTCTGGTGGGATTCTCTCCTCAATTCACATGATCAGAGTTTTTCTCTGCCTTAGGTTGTTTTGGTCTCATAAAGCTGTTTCCATTCACTCTGATCGTTTCAGATACACGAGAGGAAGAGGCGGGGGGAAGAAATAAGGGAGATGGAAGACTGTTGTTGACTGTGCACTTTCAGAAATGAGTTCAAAAGCCGAGGAAAAAAGTTTTAATGTGGAGATTTGTGTTGATATAAAACTAAAGTCAGTTTTTTCAAAAAGTTTTGATGTTATTTTGAGGGTAAAAAATTTCAGTGTTGCAGAAATAAAATGATCCATCCATTATCTATACTGCTTATCCCTTTCAGGGTTCTGGGGGGGCTGGAACCCAACACAGCTGTCATTGGGCAAGAAGCCCAGTACACCCTGGACCCAGCCAATCCCAGGGCCACATAGAGAGACAAACATCCATTCACGCACACAGTCATACCTAAGGGGTATTTAGAGTAACCAATTAACCTAATGAGTATGTTTCTGGTCTGTGTGAGGAAGCAGGAGTGCCCAAAGAGAGCCCACGCATGCACAGGGAGAACATGCAAACTCCACACAGAAAGGCCCTGACCGACATGGGGTTTGAACCACTTGCCTTCTGCTGTGAGGAACGTGCTGCTCAGAAATAAACTGAAATCTTGAAAATCAAGATGAAATAGAGCGTAGGGGAAAAAATATCCAGAGAAATATCAAAAAAGGAGATAAACTTTTAAAATAATGGGTAAGAAATAATATTTATATGGATTTTTTTTTTTTAATCAAGGTTGAAATAATCATTAAAAATGTCCATAGCTGAGTTGAAGTTAAAGTGGTAGAAAAACATCAGTTAACTTATTAGCAGCGGGGTTGGGAGGATTATACGTTGTCATTGTGAACCAGGACCTCGAAGCTGCACCGTGAAGCAGACGGTGCTGTGCAAGAACACAGTCATGGAGTGCGCTCTTATTTTTGATGACCGATTAGCTGCTTTACACATGATCAAAATGTGAGTGTAGTTCACTCTGGAGGCATTGAACAGCTGTTTATATGTCCACAGATGATGAGGGTTTGAGAGCTCTGTCCACTGAGTTTAACTGACAGACTAACTTAGTGTGTTTTTGAATAAACGCTGGGTTGTTATTACTCTATGGTTGGACTACCTGAGTTTTCACATATTGCTTTTATTCTTAAAGTGTTTCCTGGACAGTAAGTGACAGGGGCCTGTGATCATTTTGTGTCTAAGGAAAACTTTATTTACACACTCAAAAATGACCCATTAGCCGTGTTTACAGTTAATTGTTGTAAAAAAATGGTTTACTGGTTTTCTGCCTCATTTATTTACTCTTCTTTGCATGCAGTTATTTTTTGCCCATTGTGTTAAAGTACACATATTGAATAGAAGTAATAGACATTTAAAAAAAAAAAAAAGCTGGATTTTGTAAACCCGTATAATAACTTAAACTAAACTAAATATAAACTATAGAATTGTGCTCATTTTTGGGTGTTAATGCCTTTTGTTTCATTACATCTCTCCTCTCCCAATCAATATGATCGACAAATTACAAAAAAAATCTGAATTCAATCAGATATATAATAAATTTTTTTAGGATTTCAGTAGAAAGTGAAATAAACATTTCAGCTCCAAAAAATTAGAATTTCTGGCTATAATTTGTGTTTTCAGGCATTAAAGGGTTAACATGAAGAACCTTTTTATTGCCTTGATTTGGGTTAAACATGAAGAGGAATATTTTCTCGCCACAGGAAAAAGTGAACTCACTTTTGTGAATTGAGCCGATATTTACAAATTTGAGCCATGATCGAGGCCTAGTTTTATGAATGATGGCCTTTGTCTCTTTTTCTCAAAGTGCATCATGGTTAATCTTCCTTCTCTCTTATTTTGTCCCTCATGCCTGATCTTTTCCCTCCTCTGTAGCTGAAATTGTCTCTGTCTCAGAGTTTGTTGGACATCACCATTTGAAGACACTAACTGCTCTCCTCTCCTCTCTCACGACTGTTCGTTGTTGATGCATACGTTCATGTGTGTGTTTGTGGATGTGGTGCTCTAGTGGTACCCTGAGGTGAGACACCACTGCCCTAACACACCCATCATCTTGGTGGGCACCAAGCTGGACCTGCGAGATGACAAGGACACCATCGAGAGGCTGAGAGACAAGAAGCTGTCCCCCATCACCTACCCACAGGGCCTGGCAATGGCCAGAGAGATCGGTGAGGCTGAGTGCACTGTGAGCAACAAACGGATATTTCAGATCATTTTTAAGGATCCAATGAGGTCCTAAGTTGAAGCATTTTACAGGTTTCAGCACACCATTGAAAAGTCTTAAAGGGATAGTTCAAGGTTTTTAAAGTGGGGCTGTGTAAGCCAATGGGTCTGGACCTTTTTTTTTTTTTTTTTTTTTTCTTTAAAAGCCCCCCTACATGTACCTAAAAAGAATCAAGCACCCCTTGAACCCATCAGGGAAAATGGGTACACTGTTATGCAAAATAAACATCAATTTTAAGTGTTTTCATTAATTAAATAATTCTAATGTACACAAAACACATTCTAGTGCTAAGTCCTTCATGCTTAGTGTGTCATATTTCATCTAGTTAAAGGGACAGTTTGGGATTTTTGAAGCAAGTTTGTATGAGGCGATGGCATTGGCCTGAAGATTAGCCACAGTGATGCAGATCAGCTCTGTAACTGTAGAGAAATAAGTGTCATGAAGGCTACATCAGTATATTGTTGCAGAAGGGACCACCTCCATTCCACGTATTACAAAGAGTTTAAGATGAAAACATGCCAAAATTTAGAATTTACAATATTATCTGAGCTTTCTCAACTAATAAGTGCCTCAAAAAGTGATTATCAGTGCTGACTGATATAAAAAAAGTTTGATATTTACAGCCAATATTTTTTAGCTGTACAAATTATCCATGTTCACCCTTCATAAATCAAAGATATAATTTATGTAAGGATAAAATGTTTTTCTTGTGTCACATCTGTTTCAAACTAAGGCTTCAGGCTTTGTTTGGAAATATCAGGGTGTCGGATATAAGCAAAACCCCAATATCTTGCATCCCTACCTATATCCAGCATAATGATAAAAACAATCTAAAAGATGTCAAATATGATATCATGGAAATGCTCAGGGTGAGTTTGTATTGAGGACCATACGTGGCTCTTCAACAGTGACTTGAAAACAATGAGTGAAAAAGCAGTTGTTGTTAATAAAGGGAGCTAATTCCAAAGCTTGGGAGCAGCTACTGCAAAGACTCTATCCCCTCTGGTTTTATGATTTCATCTCTAGACCTTCAGAAGCAGCTGGTTGGATGACCTGAGAGATCTAGCTGGAGTATAGTGCTGGACAAAATCAACTGTACCCTTCAAAAAACGTTTGGTAATGTTATTTTGGTTGATTATTTCTCCCCTTTAATAGGTAAGTGTGTTGATGGGATGAGCAACACAGCTAAATATATGGGTAGCGCCCAAAAAAGTGCAAAAATCCCCTCTTTCCCTGGAAGAAAGCCTACAGTTCCTCAGTAAAGCAAGGGTAAGGAACTGTTTGGCCTTGGGTTTTGGAATGAAGGGACTCTGTGGGATCAGAAACGTTATTGTTAAGTAGTTCCCTGTCATCAGTTTGGTTGCCTGGTAGCCATAATACAAGTATTATTACTGCCATTGTTGCTTATTCTACTACAGCAGTGTGATGAGTTAACTCCTCACCCTGTTTGTGTCAGTTTTCTGGTCAATTGTGTCCTCACTACAAACAAACAGCTCCAGGGACCCAAATGGAAGCGAGCTGGGACCACCTCCTTCAGGGAGCTTGGTGCAGTTATTCGTATCAAAACAGGGAATGATCGCTGTGTTCATTTATATTCCAACAAACCATGCCAATCAGAGAACTCCCACTTGGATTGAAAAACTCCCCCAAATGATCCAGGTGTGAAAACAACTTGTGGCTAATGCTCAAGCTAATGCCTTGTACCTCATACAACCCCACTTTATGAATCCAGAACTGTCTCTTTAAAGTGGGTTAAACATACACAGCTTATCTACTATCTGGAAGTCTCAAGTTGCTCTTGCAGGCGTTTCAAGCACACCTTTTAACCACGATGAAGAAACAAAATTCAGATTAGAACTCACCACAGTGCTCTGGAACAACTTGGCTTTGGCAAAAGTTTGTCTACACAGGAACAGCAATGGATCTAATGAAAGGGGGCTCCCAAATTGGGAGGTCAGAACACCACTTTGAAAGCTAGCAAAGGACTAATTAACTAGATCAGCTCCACATAAGATAGTTGGGATAAAATGCGAGGGGTGGTTTTCCCATCATGCTCTCTTCCTTCCACAGGGGCGGTGAAGTACCTGGAGTGCTCCGCGCTGACCCAGCGAGGCCTGAAGACGGTATTTGACGAGGCCATCCGAGCCGTGCTTTGCCCCCCGCCCGTGAAGAAGAGGGGCAAACGGTGCACCATGTTCTGAGGAGGAAACACTGCGTAAACACGACACTACATCACCTTGAACAACAACAACAACAACAACCACTACTTCTCTGAGAGGATGAGAGAGAGAATAGTGAGAGTGAGTGTGCACTGCTGAGATTGATTTCTTTATATTGATGTTTTTTCAAAGCGATATTGGTGACAAGAGCCAATAACCAATTGGATTTTTTTACCATTACTGATAGGCTCATAGGTTCTGTGTAAAGACATTTACTGTCCACCTTCTTTGTACTCATCAACACTACAAGCTGCCATGAGGGCTGACAAAGGTTTCTATTTTGTCTTCATACCACCACATCTCTTCTTTCTCAGCCATGCTTGCTTGATTTAATGCAGTGTCGACTCAGTAGAAAGTGAACTGTGAAAAAGCCTTCAGGTCTGAAGTTACCCTCAGGTCCTCGTCTGTGATCAGCATGTTTACACACCAATGTTTTACCGCATGTACTCACACTGATCTGTAAGGACTGACGGGACAAACTCACCTCTGCTTCATGCTGTCTCTTAAAATCACAGATAGAGCGCGACGTCTTCAGTGAAAGTCAAGCAGCTCTAGAGGAAGAGATGAGTGATGCTTAATTCAGGGGGAAATTCTGTTTTTTCTCTGAATTAGGACTCATTTTTGTGGATTTCCTCTCACAGTATTATGTGTTGATAGTTGTCTTCACTATATTATTACTTTAGCATCAGGAGAGACATTAGTAAGGATGAGAGTTGATGAGTTTTATTGATACCAGTGCCATTAATGATCCTGCTTATCGATCAGACTTTCTAACAATCCCTGATGAGTTTCTGTGAGGGCAAAAATTGGCCTGTAGGCTTTAAGTGGAGACAATATCAAACACATGATCCTCCTAATTCAGTGCTGTTCTGTATAAATGCTTCTGCAAGTTGAAGGTGTTTCCAGTCACTAAAAGTTGTGCAGTAAGTGTCTTTTTGATGAAAAAAGACACCAAAATCACCACCAAAATTGAATCACTTCTTCCTTGTGTCATGACAAACTGTCTCCTGGGGCCAAACCACGAGACAAAACAAATGTCTCTATCGGTTTTGGGCCCCCCCTCCCTATTTACACTGACTGTGGTCACTTCCATAGAAATGTGTGAGTTAACATGAAGGAAGCATCACATAATCTGCCAGGAAAACATGAAGATTTGATCCCCCTGGAAAACTTAAATTGATGTTACTTTTCAGTTCTTAGCAAAGCAATACCATTCCTCAAAAGCCAGTAAATCTCCATCTAATTCTTTGAATTGCTCAGCTAAGATCTACTTTACTTATTTATTATTAATTATGACATCGCTACTTAGGGCCCGCGCACTGACCTTGGTGCAAAGACCCCATTGAAACTGAAGGACACTTTATAAGCATTATATTTGCCAGTAAATTGTAGAATTTTTGCCTTTAGGAGGGGGATATGATTTTATTGATGCTAATGCCATCATCGATCGTGCTTGTCTATTCAGGTCTATCAATTCCCTCATCAATTCCTGCACAAAAACCGCAGGTCTACAGGTTTTTAGGGTCAACAGCACCACAGATATGGCCCTCCTGGCATTCAGTGCCATCCTGATAAGATAAATGTCTGAGCATGTTTTGGGTGTTTCCACCTTTGCTTGAAATCACACTGGATTTTGTGCAGTTTTCACCAATTTGTGTAAAATTAAGCCACACTTTGGACTTCTTCTATCTGCTGCCATGATCAATTTGCAACTGGTAAGGGAATTGTTAAGCAAAAAGATAAATGATATCAACTCCTTCGGGGGATTGTTATTGAGTTTCAACTGGAATTGGTTTTCGTTCATCTTAACAATAGGCCAAACTAAACTTATTTTACCTTTTTGGTTCGGACATTTTAACTGGTTTTCATTCTGAGATACACAGATAGGATCAAGACAAAGTAAAAGGCAGACATTAAGTTTTTATTTTGATATTTCCCTCATGTTTCTCTCACTGTTGCGAGGTGTTAATGTTGTCCCCAAACCTGTGAAATCCTGTCAGATCCTTTAACAAGATTTTCCTTAAAAAAGACAACATCTGATATCAGCGAAGTATCTCTGGGTAACTTCATCTAACTGTGAACATGTGACGGACGAGCATGCCAAACGTGGGGGCTGTACAACCTTGCTGCCTGAGTTCTGCCTCTGAGGGCGGAGGAGCTTGCATGGGTCTTAAAATATTCTGTCTTAATTTATCCCATTGTTTAGATCTTGTCTCTGTTCCTCTGTGTGTGTGTGCGTGAGTGTGCGTGTGGACGTGAGCGTGTGTGTGTCACAGGGGTGTTTATGAACACTGGTGTGTGTGTGAAAGAGCACATGTCGGTATCAGTGAGACGGCTCTGTTTGACAGTCTGGGGTAGTGCATAATGACAGTATTGTTTTGAGCCAAGTTTTTTAGTGTCCAGTTTTGGTACAATTTCATATTGTATTGTAGTAAAACACGAGACTTTTCAATAATCTGTGGACATAAAGAAAGAAAAAATGGATATTAACACATCTAGTGATGTACAGAATAATCCTTAGAAGAGGAATGCGTTATGAATATCTATCTACATGTACCTGAATATTTAGCTTTTAAGACTAAAACAACTCAAACTAAAGGGATTATAGTCGCTCATGTTGAAGTTAGAAGTGTTGCTAACAGTGTCAAATAAAGGGGCCAATCTTTGTGGAGTTTGTCGCCGGGGCAAACAGTGCAGATTCCTCCTTTATTGAAATGCATTTCTGTATGGTTGCAGGCCTGCAGTGTGTCTGTCTCCCCCCTGTGGCGAGACGCAGCACTGCAGTCCACTCCGTCACGCTGTCTTTGGTTGGCATAGCAAACTGTGTGGTCGACTCGTGTGTTGTGGTCCTGCCTACTAGCTGAGGTGTCCAAACGTAGCTGAGAAACGCAGCGATAAATTCTAATGATTCTACTATTGCATGGAAGTTCTCTGGTTCTTTGACCCACTGTAATTCTTAGGAGAGGCTGTATGATGAAATGCATTGGCCATGTATGTATGTAATGTAAGATGACTTGTATACTTGTTCCAACTGTTTGTCTTATTTTTTATTACTTCACATGTCTGTGTGGTGAAATATTTCAATTTTTTGTATACTAAATACAAATGTATATGTAAGGAAGTCTGCGCTCTGCTGTGGTCTTTTATTCACTTTATCTTTCATTATTTTACAGCAACACGTTACAAAAAATTAAAAAATTAATTCACTGATTCAACTTAAATTAGGTCATTGATAAAAACTACAGAACAGATAAGTGACAAACTAATTAACACTGTTAATATTAATGGGGAGTGGTAGTTAAAGGGATAGTGTTGGATTTTTGAAGGGGGTGGTATTAGGTATGTGGTGCAGGGATGATGTATTTTTGTAAGCTAAAGCAAAAACTGGCATCATGCTGGTTCCCTCGACTGCAAGCCAGCTACAAGCCTATGGAATTTTTCAATGTGTTTTGGATTGTTGCTGATAGTAAGCTCTGTAGTAAACAAAAATATGAAACATATTCTGTTCTTCTGTTAATATTAAACAAACCTACTTTTCATGATTTTTTTAAGATCAAACATAATCGATAAGAGTGAAAGGCTATTATTAAGCTACTATGGAACTACAATATGACAGTTCAACTAATAGGCAACAACAATATTTCCAATGTATAACACCTTGTTGTGACCTCTTGTTTGGGAGTTTCATTTTAATTGAACAACCTCATCAAGTCGGTCATTATAGCCGTGGCAATAGTTTATGAATTATTATCGGAATCAGAAATGCTTGCTGTTAGGGCCCGGCCATTTTTGTAGTCCTTGTTAGCAGGTAGTTAGCAACCATTGTTTTGAACACAACAACAACCGTTTAAGATTTACAGCAGGCAACATCAGATTCATTTTATTATATTTCATATTTAGTCTCAGGCTCAAGAACCAGTAAATGTTAAATGCTAACTTACTTATGCGTTTTTGGATTCATAGAGTGGTGCAGGAATGAGTCATGAGAGTGAGTTAGCAATTAGCACTTTCTGGCACCCAATCCTCTGAAGTAAACAGGATTTAGAATAATTTAGTAAGCGTCTGAAATAAGGTTTGTGGTGAACACACTCATGAGATATTTTGTGTTTAATGGGAAATAATAAAATGCATCTTATGTTTCCTGCTTTTGAAACCTAAACTGATGTGTGTTTAAAACAACGGTTGCTAACTGTCAACAAGGACTACAAAAATGGTCCCAGCAGCAAGCATTTCTGATTCTTTCTTAATAATCAATTATTTTTTCACTGTTGTCACGGACATGAGGACCAACTTGATCAGGTCACTATAATGAGGAAACTCTCGAACAAGGGGTCACAATAAGACATTATAAATTAGAAATATTGTGGTTGCTTTTAAGTTGAACTGCCATGATGTAGGTACATGGCTTTTTACTCTCACCAAATTCAGCTTAAAACATCATGAAAAGTTGGTCCTGAGTGTAGGGCTGGGCAATATATCAATTAATTCAAATTATTATCTGCAGAAGATTTAAAAATTAAAAATCAAATTTTTTTTCTTGACTTACTCTCTAAGTTTTTGCAATGTTTGTAAATATAAATACTCAAAATTTACAGTTTACATGATGGTGGGCCTGTCAGGTTTTGCACAAGCACTTTTATAGGCTTGTATTTGTTATTAAATATTGGTTAGAGTGTTTCATGTGGCAATACTGTTAAAATACTTCAGCCTTCAGTGCTTATGTAGACAAACCTGCCTACGTTTGACCTACATAATCAACTTTTTTATGACACACACTTTAACTTTAAGAGGGAAATTCTGTCTGGTTCCCTCCGCCAAGGAGGTTATGTTTTTGCCAAAGTCTATGTGTTTGTTTGTTTGTTTGTTTGTCTGTTAGCAAGATTACGCAAAAACTACTGGATGGATTTACATGAAAATTTTACCAGAGGTGTGGTTTGGTCCAAGGAAGAAGCCAATACATTTTGGTGCTGATCCGATCTAGACTGACGTCACAGAAAAAAGCATTGAAGTTTATAACTGCAAATCCCATTCATTTATGGCATTATGGAAATTGTAGTTTATTTGCAAACTGACGTCTAGTTTTTCAAGCCTCTGTCACTACATTTCCCAGCTTTCCTTGCAATGCCAGGCGAGGAGTTCTCCACATCACTCCGTCTGCTGTCTCACAGATCGCCAAACAGCCAATCAGCAGTGAAAGCTGTGCATGCATTTCTGCTCACAGACAACGGAGAGGAGGAAGAAATTCCCGATGGAGAAAGCCCGCTGCTGTTCCTGGAGCCTTGGTTTCTAAGATAAATAAAGGCAGCAGACTCTATCGAAACTGTAATAAACATCTCAGTCCTCTACAACTAACAACTACTAGTAACATTACTGTGAGCCCATTAACGTTATAGAAACGCGGCAGCTCTGCTCGGTCGCTGTCCTTCAAGGTGTGCTTCTTAATCACTCGAAACAAGGCTGCTGATAATGTCAATACAGAAATAGTTCATCATAGCAGAAGTCTGTGTGTGTGAGTGTAAAAACCTAACCCCCAAATTCCACCTAGAGCGAATGCGCCGCGCACCGAAGCGCCGTGGTTTTGCTCCAAACGTCAGGCTGGCGACATCATCCACTGGAAGCGCTGTGGCGTGCACAACACCAACATCAGTACAAGCAGCAGCAAACTGGTTCAGTCAGCAAGTTACAAGACCCACTGCTAACTAGGTCATTCTATTGGATGATATTTACATCAACAATAACCACACTTCTTGCAGATTGATCACTTTTATTCCACAATGTGCATATAAAATAAATATAGGACTATAATGTTGGGTGGAAATCACAATTTATGGTTGGAACTGAGCTGCTTGGAGGAGGTCTGCTTTTCTAGTTTGGGAATATATTTTGACAACAAAGACAAAACTTGATTCACGTTTTTTTGTTTTGATTTGTTATGTTTTTGAGAGGGAAAAATCGATTCAAATCGTAAATTGAGTATTGGTGAAAAAAATCAGGGATTTTATTTTAAAGCCATATCATCCATCATTACCTGAGTGCTGATTACACTCAGGTGTGCCCCATGCTGCAGGTAGAGGGGGGAGGGAAGACAGAGAGCCAGGGGCAGAGAGGACGGGCCACAATCCAGCCCACAGTGATGGAAAAGTAAGTCGTTGTGAATATTTGTCTATAGCGTGTAATCACCATATGCTGTTTTTGTGCTTTTGCGTTTTTTTTCTGTTTCATGCAAACTTCTTTTAACCACAAAGACTCGGTGGCACCATCTGCAGCTTCGTCTTGTAGTAGGGCATCCTCTTTTTGAGGAGCGGCTGCACTACACACAGATGCAAGTTGTGGTGCACAAGGGAGAAACACAGCAGGGGGAGACATTTTCAGGTGTTTATGGATCGCAGGTGTCCTCCAAGATGAGTTCATTGCATTCTTCATATTGTATAAATGCAGTTTATTGTTCAGGTCTGATACTTAACCTTTACAATGACCAGTAAGCCAGTATCAGCATGTACCACTTCATACAAGTCACAAAAGGCCCATGTCATACAGAACACAAAGAAGTAACAGTAAAGTTCTGTTTAATTACAGAATAAATCAATATTGAGTGTGTTGTTGTGAGGTGATAAGACATAAAGTACTTGTCGTTAGTTTTCTAGCAGCAGACAGTTTGAAGAGCTGCAACGAGGTCAGCAGGCAAGGAACCCTCCGTCCACCGGCAGAGTGACTCCGTTTGTCATTTTGCTCATATCACTCAGCAGGAATAAAATACTGTTCACCACGTCCTCCACCTCTGTGCACACAAATAAACACAAAGAGATCGATTACATTATGTCATCAACGAGTATATTAAGTGTAGGTGGGAGCATGCTCTGCAGCACTGGAGACCTTTAGTTAAACCCACTGACTGGATCTAAAGATGGAAACGCATCGCCACCTTCGTTCTGTTCTACAAAAGTGAAGTCAGACTATCTTTAATGTCCCGTCTGTTAACATGAAGGAGGTCAATCCTATGAAAAAGAACAAAAATCTGCACACCAAGGAGCTCCCTTCAAGAACTTATTTGAAAAACAGTGACATTTCGAGCTGTACGGCTCTTGACAACAGTGTTAATTCTGACAGCACTTTTAAATTTAGTTTTAGTTTTAGTCTTTTGCCTAAAATATCTTTAAGTTTTAGTCATAATTTAATCACCTAAATTGTTTTAATTTTAGTCTAGTTTTAGTTGATGAAATTTCACATTTTAGTCGACAAAATCTGCTGTAAATTTAGTCGACTAAAATATGAAGTGTAAAGTGTAAGGCGTTTTTTATATTTCCTTGAATTTCTGAAGTCATGTTTTACACTTGGATAAAATCAAACATCTAATAACCCTTTATTGAATGCTAGTAAAGTTTGAATGTATAAATTAATATAAACAAATTTAACTTTTGTGTGAAATGCAGTCACCTTTATTTAGGCTACCTGGCAGAGCATCTCAGTTACAATACCAGAACTGACAACAAACAGTGAACCTGCTCTACATGAATATATCAATTCATAAAGAGAGGAGCTCTGATTGGATCGCTCCACAACTTATCCCACCACCATGAAGCTAAGGCAGCTGTGACTGGATGTCCCTCTTAACTCATCCAACCTTTCCACATAACCAAAGTAGCTGTGATTGGATCTATTTCTAACTTGTCTCTACTTTCTACATGACCGATCAGGTCTGATTGAATTAAGTCTCTGTCAAACATTTTAGTTTAGTTTTTATTTGTTGATGAAAATGTCAATTAATTTAGTTTTAGTTTTTGTCCATGTGCACTTGTTTTTATTAGTTACTGTCTAGTTTTCGTCAGGGAAAAAATGACAAAAACTATGACGAAAATAATCAGTCAACAAAATTGACCCTGCCCGACAAAGTGATTAGTGAGTTGCCATTTTAATTAGACAGGCACACATGTGACAGTATTGTATGTGTCTGCGTAGGCATGTAAATGTACACTACTGGTCAAAAGTTTTCACCCCAATTTTTCCTTTTATTTATTGCAACTCAAGTCGTGCAAGTCCAATGAATAGCTTGAAATGTCACAAAGGTAAGTGCTGTACTGGCATAGCTTAAAAGAAAAGGTTAGGTTACTCAAAACTGAAAAATAATGTACATTTCAGAATTATACAAAAAGACCTCTTTCAGGGAATATGAAATGGGTTAACAATTTAAAGCTGTTCTGCAGCATTGAAGGTTGATCAAGCCTTGAAAGCTGGCTCTACTAATTCCTACAGGTGTTCCAACTTGTCTTGACTGCTTACAGCCCCCTCCGTCTGCATTAAAGCATACCCTGTGGTACCATATCCTTGTGAGCATCAGTTGAACAGCATTGTACTGCAGAAAGTCAGATGTTGCTACAAAAATGGCAAGAAAAAGGGAATTAACAATGGAAGAGAGACAGACCAAAAAAAAGAACAAGATGGTAAGCTTGAAAACATGGAGTGGCATCACAGTCTCCAGACTTGAACTCCATCGAGCTGGTTTGGGATGAACTGGACAGAAGAGTAAAAGCAAAGCAACCTACAAGTGCCACACATTTATGGGAACTTTCTGAAGAATATTTGATTTCTGTTGTAGAACGAATGCCTCGAGTGTGTTCAGCTGTTATATCTGCCAAAGGTGCTACTTTGATAAGTCAAGAGTTTAGAATACGTTTTAGCCTACAAATTGATTTGATGATTTCCTTTTTTTTTACTCCAATTGCTTATTTGTACTATGATTTCATTTAGTGTGAAATGAGACATTAAACTGAACACTATTCAGTAAAAAACTGGAAAAACTGGGGTGTTCTAAAACTTTTGACTGGTAGTGTATATGTAGGTGTACATATGTGTGTTACATATGTGTATATATACAAATGACTATATGTAATCTGACATAATGATCAAGACAATATTTATAATAAGTCTAGTTACTCATTATTTAAATGTAATTGAAGAGCTGTTGACTATTTCCTAATACTAAGCACTGGCTTTACAACAGAACATTTATGGTGGGTTCAGTTGTTTACATGTTTCTGTCCTATTGCTCTACATTATATGTCATGTGCTTCTCTAGCTTTCATAAGGTGTTATTTATATCCATTTACACTGTTAGTATTAAATTGCGTCTTGTAGAAAGTATAACATGATGGCCTCTCAGCCTAAATCCTTCTTTTGGAGTATTTACTATTAAGTAATGCATTTTGTCTGCAGGTGTACCATGCACACGTATTTCTTGTGACGCGTGTGTCGGATGTGTACCAGCAGACAACTGCATGATTTTCTTTTCTTTCTTATTCTTAATGTATCATGTGATGTTCTGACACACATTACTCTGCACGGCAGGTACGATATAAATATATATGTAAATATAGAGACATTAATATTCTCTCAGAATTGTCTATCTAATCTTCCGCTGGCTATGTGGTCAGTCTAAACATCTATATATATTTGTAATTTAGATAGACATACTAATTATAGCTACATGTTTCTTTTTTTTTCATCTGATGGAACCTAATTTGATTGTGATGAGTTCCAGCTGGGTTAGGTCGTGTGTGTACCGTCTATATTTAAATGGCAACTCACTAAGCACTTTGTCAAGTCTGAGGAAGAACCGTATGGCTCGAAACGTCACTGTTTTTCAAATAAAGTCTTGAAGGGAGCACCTATTGGAGTGCAGATCTTTTGTACTTTTTCATGTGAATTTTTTGGATCCAGTACCCAACCAGATTTTTGCATGTCTAATTTATCCTTTTCTAGGAGGTCAATCCTACGACACTGCAGCAAGTCAGCAGAGGGAGCTTGAAGTATTTTGGCAGTGCATTTTTATCTGCTCTAAGTTCAACACCCATGCTTGCGACTGTCTCCATCTCAGAATAATACAAGTTATTGACATATTGATGACTGGGTAGTTTTTTGTCCCGACTGAGGGTGCAGCTCTCTCTTCGGATATAAGAGGACATATTATTCCCTCCACAAACACAGGCGAGGGGGAAGAGCGGCTCCATTGTTTCACAGCCATGAATCACATTCCTGAATCTCAATAAACCATCCGTCTCTATGTCAGCACGGCGGTATGAACGCTATGAGGAGGCGTGGCACTTCGAGGACATTCTCTATAACTTCAGAAGGAGGTTCATCCATTTAAACATCAGGACAGTGCAGCACGCTTCTCTAAATCCATCAGGAACAGGAGCTCCGTTGGTGGCTCTATCTGAAAATATTCTGGGTACAGTGTACGCCATGATGTCCAGTTTATAAACTCTGATGGGTCTGACCTGCGAAGCGGCCCAGAGGGATCCGGGACATCATGGGTTTGGCTTTTTCAGGGTCACTCCAGCCAAGACGACCCATGTCAGTCATCACCACGGTGGGGTTCACGCTGTTCACACGGATCTGATCGGAACACAAACACACAACCGTATACATCTGTTCTTTTGATTCAATGTTTCTTTGAACAATAGCTATACTTCTTTTCTCCTTTTTGCTTTTTGTTACTCAATCTACATTTTAATTCAGTTTTTCGCATCATATCATACAGCTTTTCGCACATAGTTTATTCCAAGGCAAAGACGCTACACTGATCAATAAACAACTATAAAAAAAAAAACTTAAAATAATAATAATCAAGACTTAAGCAGAGAAACAAACCAGCAAAAATGTTCTGCTCAGCCAAATCCTGCTGTTCCTGGAATAAATATCAAGTATTTGCCCCACATGCAAACTCAGGTCAATAAGTGCATGTTCATTTTAGCTTAAATGATGTTTTCTTTAGGTATATATCCAACCAGAAAGCTTGGGGTCAAGGGCAACAGATTTTCTATGATTTTTTTAACAACTGATTTGTAATTATAACAAGTATTAAAAATATGGATGGCTTACAGTAAAATGAAAATACTAACGGTGATAAGTGTAGTGGGCAGAAGTGAACACTTAAAAATCTTATCCCTTCTCCAGCTACAAAACCCAAAACCAGTGAAGTTGGCAGGTTGTGTAAATCGTAAATAAAAACAGAATACAATGATTTGCAAATCCCTTTCAACCTATATTCAATTGAATACACAGCAAAGACAAGATACTTAACGTTCAAACTGGTAAACTGTGTTATTTTTTGCAAATATTAGCTCATTTTGAATTTGATGCCTGCAACATGTTTCAAAAAAGCTGGCACAAGTGGTAAAAAAGACTGAGAAAGTTGAGGAATGCTCATCAAACACTTATTACGAACATCTCACAGGTGAACAGGCTAATTGAGAACAGGTGGGTGCCATGATTGGGTATAAAAGCAGCTTCCCTGAAATGGTCAGTCATTCACAAACAAGGATGGGGTGAGGGTCACCACTTTGTGAACAAATGCGTGAGCAAATTGTTGAACAGTTTAAGAACAACACGGCATCACTGTGTAAAGGATATCACCACATGGGCTCAGGAACAGTTCAGAAAACCACTGTCAGTAACTACAGTTCGTCGCTACATCTGTAAGTGCAAGTTAAAACTGTACTATGCAAAGCGAAAGCCATTTATCAACAACACCCAGAAACGCCGCCGGCTTCGCTGGGCCCGAGCTCATCTAAGATGGACTGATGCAAAGTGGAAAAGTGTTCTGTGGTCTGACGAGTCCACATTTCAAATTGTTTTTGGAAAGTGTGGTCGTCGTGTCCTCCGGACCAAAGAGGAAAAGAACCAGCCGGACTGTTATAGGCGCAAAGTTCAAAAGCCAGCATCTGTGATGGTATGGGGGTGTATTAGTGCCCAAGGCATGGGTAACTTACACATCTGTGAAGGCACCATTAATGCTGAAAGGTACATACAGGTTTTGGAGCAACATATGTTGCCATCCAAGCAACGTCTTTTTCATGGACGCCCCTTTTTATTTTAGCAAGACAATGCCAAGCCACATCCTGCACGTGTTACAACAGCGTGGCTTCGTAGTAAAAGAGTGCGGGTACTAGACTGGCCTGCCTGTAGTCCAGACCTGTCCCCCATTGAAAATGTGTGGCGCATTATGAAGTGTAAAATACAACAACGGAGACCCCGGACTGTTGAACAACTTAAGCTGTACATCAAGCAAGAATGGGAAAGAATTCCATCCGAAAAGCTTCAAAAATTGGTCTCCTCAGTTCCCAAACGTTTACTGAGTGTTGTTAAAAGGAAAGGCAATGTAACACAGTGGTAAAAATGCCCCTGTGCCAACTTTTTTGCAATGTGTTGCTGCCATTAAATTCTAAGTTGATGATTATTTGCAAAAGAAAATAAAGTTTCTCAGTTCGAACATTAAATATCTTGTCTCTGCAGTGTATTCAATTGAATATAAGTTGAAAAGGATTTGCAAATCATTGTATTCTGTTTTTATTTACAATTTACACAACGTGCCAACTTCACTGGTTTTGGGTTTTGTACTTTATTGACCCTTATATGACTAATTTTCTTTCATTTGTGTAAAAACATGTCTATTTCCAATTTTATTTGTGGACAAAAGTATTTATTCATTCATTACATCCAATTTAATTCCACCGACTTAAATAAAAAATAAGATAAAAGCCTTGATGATCCACGGGGAGTCTGCATCACATCAGGAGTATAAATACAGAGCCCTTTTGTGCATGTTTCTTTTAGGGCCACCAAAACAAAAAAATGTAATTTAAGTGTGTTAAAATGACCAGGGAAAGATTTAAAGCTGTGTAAGCTTGATGTTACCTGATAAGGTCCAAGCTCCAGGGCCATCACTTTCGTCAGCATGTCCAGCGCTCCTTTAGTGGCACCTGAATGAGGACGAGTGCAAAAAGAGTTAGAGCAGAAACTCTAACCAGGGAACAACATGAAACATCTACAGTCAAAGGACTGAGCCCTCATCTTTATGTAAGAGGGTACAAATAAGTTAGGGTGCAGTTTAGGCCTTTGGGTCTTAAGTACAGATGCAGCCACTTCATTCTTCCCTCTCCAGCAATATGCCTTCTGCACTCCAGCCAATTATCGGCCAACTTCCAGCCACTGGGAGTTGCCCCCACCTCTAGAGGGGTGTGCCTAAATTCCACCATAAACATGTCAATTTGTGTAACTGCAGGGTGTACCCATGAGATGGCGCTTCCCCAACAAGACCACATTTTTAACCGTTGTCCTTATAAGGGTAACGTCAGCATTAAACAGTCACTACTGTGTTTGTCACGTCATTGCAGGGATCTCAGTAGAGCCATGATGGTGGGCAGGTCTGAGCATGTTCCAGTCACGGACCAGCCAAGACCCAGTCAAGAAAAGTAGGGAAAATTTAAGTGGCTCCATCTGTAAGGGTAAACCTTATGCACCTCTGTTCCAATGTAACAACCTGGGTTGAAGGACCCAAATGCACAGCAGACAGTGACAGAATACTCTTAAGTCTGTTTATTCACAAAAATATTTGGTACACGGGAAAGCAGTCAAAACCAGGCAGAGGCATCCAAAAAACATGAGGTTAAGAGGCAAGGCCTAAAAGGGCGAGAAAACAGGTCAGAGCTGGGAACGAGAAACAAGAAGGAATGCTAGAACAAGACACAAGGGTACAAACGAACTGGAACAGGACAAAAGGAGACATGAGGTTAAATACAAGAGGTGAGGAGAAACTGGTGGAGAGATACACTCAGCATGCAGGTGGGACGAGATGAGGGCAAGGCAGATAGGAGCTGACCTGGCACAGAGACAAGGGTGAGTGAACATTACAAAATAAAACAGGAAACACAAGACAGGAAAAAATGAGGAGAAAGAAAAACACATAACTAACAGGTGGACATGACATGCAATGCATATTATGGCCCTTTTTCCACTTTTTCTTGTGGTGCAAGCTCAACTCTGCTCAACTGTACTTGGTTTTGGCATCAGGAAATTAGATTTCACTTCACGAGTATGTGGCAATACGTAATTAAAAATGAACCGTCCACTTGTCCATTCATCCACTCGTCTGCTGCTCCTGCTTCTCTGTCACTCTCGGAAATGAAACCAGGATAAAATCCCCAAAACTTTGTTTTCAGTCTTTTTAGTCAAAAATATTAATCTAATGTTGAAGTCTGGGCTGAAATTAGAGCTGAGACCAGCAGGATAAAAGCTAATCAGCTAAGATAAACCAGCTACATAACAAATGCAGGTTGTGTTTTGTGATGGTTTGAGATCCAGTTGGTTATCACAATATTTATGGAAAACTAGAAAAAATCTACAGCCTACAAAATAAAAGCATTCGCCTATAATTACAAAAATCAAATCAGAAGCCTCCTGTTCATCATGATAGAGCTTAAAAATACCACAGTCAAATGTGAGTATGCAGAGCTGTAGCATTTTCAGCAGCTTCTCTGGATCATTTGGGACTTCATTAGACATCGGTTTAACTCACATCTAGGCTGTTGGTGTAATGGTTGAAACAGAGATATATTGGCTGCAATATCAATCCATGTCAATATATTACAGCACACAGGCCGTGTCAGAGCTATGGACAGACGACAATGCTCTGCAAAGTGAACACACTTATTTCATGTTACTTTATTTACCAACAACAGACTTACAGAGGAGAAAACATGTTGCAAATACATGCCACACTGTGAATAGCAAATAGTTACTGTGTGCCTATTTTTGGCTCTATATGCTTATTGCATTTTTTAATAAAGGCAATATCGACCATACTGGTATATTGTGATAGCCCTAGTTCTGGTAGAATTTGGTCTTGTGCTTGAAACCCATGACAACAGGTAGTGCACATGCCTCACAGCAAGATGGTTGCTGGTTCGATCTCGGGGTCGGTCAGGGCCCTCCTGTGTGGAGTTTGCATGATCTCCCCTTGCATGCATGGGTTCTCTCCGGACACTCTGGCTTCCTCCCACAGACCAATGTCAGCTAGGATGGGCTCCAGCTCCATGACCCCAAAAGGGATCAGCAATATCAATAATCGATTGATGCTTGGGCCAATCTTTGGAAAAACCCATCAATGCTCTTCTACCAACACTGAGGAGGTACGATCACAGTATTAAGAAAACTTTATGACCACACAAATCCAAACCAAAGTGAGCATGTGTGAAGTCATGAAGAGCAAAAACAGATAAACAAATAAACAGCTCACACACAACAGCGCTCCAACTTTTAAATTATTAAAGCACCAAGCTCCTTCCTGGTAGGTTCAAAAGTTCAAGTCCTCTGCTGATCAAAGTGAATACTGCAATGGAAAGTCACATGCCTCATATCAAAACCCAACAGAGGCAGGCCAAGATGAGTAGGTACCACATGTGGAAAACAGCAGGAAAAGGTTTAACTGTTTTATTTTCACTTTTACAACAAAGCACTTCTTTTATACAGCCCATGGTAAGAAGATTAAACATGAGAACAACTGTAACAGACAGAAAAGGAGAATTTAACCCCATGGATGTTGTATAATAGTTTGTGTTACTTACAGTAGACGGTGTGGTCTTTCAAGGCGCACTGTGAGGCCTGACTGGAGATGTTGACAATGGAGCCCCCACATCCTCTGGCCTTCATACCACGAGCCACTATCTGTTTGTTCAACACATTAATACCACGCATTAGTACACCATCAAATAGGGCTGGTCGATTATGACAAATATCAAAACTGCAATCATTATGATACTGAGATCACAATTTATAGACTTAATCTCATTATGATTTTACTACAAGCACCGCATGCAGTCGTTGAACTCATACACTCTTAAAGGGATACGCCTGCATTTTCTTTGTTTGTGTCTTACCTAACTCCTGAGTCCATGACAAGCAGATAGACACCATTCTTTTGACGGTGCTTCCAGTAACAAGAAAGAGATGGGCAGAGCTCACCCACTGCTAATTAGCTTAGCTAAAACACTGGGAGTCAATGGGTATAGTTATAGTACAGCCTTCCTCTGCCTACAGACATCGGATAAACTCTTCAACAACTCCAAATGGTCACATGTGCTTGTTGTTACTTGTTTTTTTATGTTACGTTATTTGCTACTATCACCGTATTATCCTCATCCAATTGTAAACAGAGGCTTTGTTTTGTTGACCTACTTCCACGGTTGTTTGCGCTAGAGATGTGACGTTCGTGAATGAGTCGAGTCTTTTGAGCAGCTCTTTTAAGTGAACAATAAGAATCGATTCACAGTTGTGAGTAAGCCGTTCATTTGTGAGTCATTCTTAAATTTGCAGGCAATTTGCATTTCTTCAGAAGGAATTCAAGGATTTGGCTCAACAGACTTACAAGACATTTTTAAACAAGCAGCCTCTGCGCGGATTTTGCGTGAAAAACTTGAAACTTTGTACACAAGTCCAGCACCCTGAGACTTAAAAAAGCTTCTTAACATTGTGGTTAAATGTCGACAGGAAAGTTTTCATCTTAGTTAAAAGGTCAATTTGGCCTTATTACTAGTGCAGACCATTAGATATTTAGGGTTTGGACAAAGTTTAAAAGACCTTAATTATCACGATGTTTAACTGGCATAATTTCAGCAAACCAGAAATTAGATGTTTTTCTCAGCCGTGCAGGATCATATCTGTCCAAAACTTTTTGTGCACAAGGGCCTGGGCCTCTAACTCCTGTAAATAAAAAAACTGCATAAGCTGTACCGCCCCCCTGTGGTGAGAGGGTAAATAATTGCGGATAAGCTCGCTGCATAAAGCTCCTGTTTGAAGAAAAATTAGTGCATCGACTTTTGTAATTAAAATTGAAACTAATTGCCCATCTCTACCATGAAAAGTAAGGAAGCTCCTGTTGTCATGTGATAATACTTTAAAATCCTTGCAACCACTTTTCAGGTGCATTTTCAAGCTTCTCCTGAACCTCAATGCTGTGTTTGGTTACATTTCATAAAATCACTTGAATTACTATTTCACTTATTTATCACGTAAAATAGTATGGTACAGTTAATAACACCATTTCATATAAGCACTCTTTAGAGGGATGACAATTCATGGAAAACACAATAAAGACATCATAAAAATGAATTCCCAAACAAATAATTTTTTACAAACATGAATAAAAATTTAAACTAGACAGCACCCAACAAAAAAATCAGACACATTCAATTTAATAGGTTTCTCCTACTACTTCTTTAAGATAAAATATGATTTTCACAGGCTTTATTTTATCAATAAAAGTTTTCAGTCAGTTAGTTTTGTTTTTGTGACAGAGAAACAAATACTATTTAAGCACTGTAAGGACTTTGTAGGGTTTTAAGCACTTGTAAAAACTCTGCCATCAAAGATTTTAATCACCCACAGGCTGAGGGAGCTCCAGCCTTTCTCTTTTTATCAGACTCTGATTGGTCAGTGCCTCTGCAAACAGAGCTCAATCGTTCCAGACTGAAGCTTTGCTGGATGGATCTGCATGATTACAGACACTGAAAAAGGCAAATCCGGCTGCACTGCAATTGTTTTAATTTTTGATGACTTTAAAACTTTTTCTTTTTTTTTATTGCTGACATTAAGTCTGTGATTAATAAGAGACCTTTATTTGCCTCACATAGACTACAAGCTTTTATAAATATTATGGATGATATCCTAAAATGTGCCCACATAAAAGAAAAAATTGTGCATGAAAATGTGGCCACACTGTGAAGCATTACTGTTCTTTACCTGTGAAACCTGCATCACAGCCTTCACATTCACATTAAATGACCTAAAAGTGAACAGAAAAAAAATTAGCATGATCGAAACAGAAGCGGCATGAAAAAACACAAGCTTTGAGTCATACTGTATACTTGGCTAAAAAATTATTTACTATTCCAAATAATCACAGTGTACAAATGTCATCTTAAAGGGAATGATTGACTGTAAACCCCGAAGTGGGCAAAATGTCCGTCCTGTGTCACAGATCTCCGAAAAGCTTAGAGCTTGAAGTTTCCCTTTTTCTCCCTTTTTTTTTTACTTATTTTTATTTCTTTATTTGATTTTTTAATTGATTTTTGACTTATCTAGTTTTTATGTATTTATTTTGGATTGTTTATGAATGCTTAAGTTTTTCCCCGAAGTGGATGTCCTTTTATTACGGTCTCGTTGCTGGCAGCTGCTGTTGTATTGAACTGAGTGTAACCAGCACTTGCACATATATTAGATATATAACATTGTTATGGACATTCAAGATTACATTTTGGATAGCAAAATGTTTTCTGTGTGTTATGTATGAGGTATCTAGAAAAGAACGCATTTGTTGTGGCCAAGTTTACTTGTTTGTATGTTGTAATGTATTGTTTGTTTGTTTGTTAAAAATTGAAAAGTTAATAAAAAATATTGTTCAAAAAAATAATCACAGTGTGATCCACAATAATTTTCAAATTGAAAGGAGTTGTAATACTTCTTTCAGGTTCAAAATGTGTCAAAGTGCCATCCATCTTTCAATATTTTGTCTACAACGCTGGTCTCTTCACAGGGGCTGCAGCCTATCCCAGCTGACATTGGACAAGAGGCAGGGTACACTCTGGACCAGACACCAGCCAACCACAGGGCCACATAGAGAAGCAGACAACAATTCACACTCACACCTACGGGCACCTTTGAGTCACCATTTAACACACCAAGTTTATTTTGGTCTGTGGGAGAAAACAGGAGTGCCTGAAGAACATGCAAACTCTACTCAGAAAGACCTTGGCTGATATGGGGAGTCAATCCAGCAACCGTTTTGCTGTGGGGCACATGCAGTAACCTGCTGGGCAAGCATGCCGCCAGTCAAAATACCATCTTAACCGCTGTATTTTCCTCTCAGCAATTATTTCAAAAATGTTTCAATAGTCATTTTAATACATGTTTTATTAGAAACATAACGAGCTCAAGAGCAAAGCATGGAAGTCTCAATATAGGTAAAATATATATGTATATACAAACCCACACACACTATATATGTATATATATATATATGTATATATGTATATATGTATATATATGTATATCTATCTATCTACATATATATATATATATGTGTGTGTGTAAGTGTGTATGTATGTATACAAACATATGTATATTAAAGGTGCCTCGACTGATTAAATTCTAATAAATATCAGCCCATTTTTGTTAAAAGTTTGTGATCTCATAATCAAAATGTATGCCCAGAGTCACTGATACAATCACCTTTAGTTTAATTCCTTGCTCACTTTGGGATGTCAGAAAATTAACCGCCCACTTGCCCATCTACTCGTCTGCTGCTCCTGCTTCTCTGTCACTCTATGAAATAAACCAGGGTAAATTCCCCAAAACTTTGTTTTCAGTCTTTTAGTCAAAAATATCAATCTAATGTTGAAGTCTGGGCTGAAATTAGAGCTAAAACCAGCAGGATAAAAGCTAATCAGCTAAGATAAACCAGCTACACAACAAATGCAGGTGGTGTTTTGTGATGGTTTGAGATCCAGTTGGTAACACTGTGATGTGTTTATGTTGGCTTGACAAAACGAGTATTTGACAAAGGAAAGTTTATGATCAGGATGTTTGTTTGGCGAAGTGGTAGCAGCCGTGCACGCACCATATAATGCGACTCAGGTCTTGTGAGAGCAGCTCAGGTTTAAATCTGACCTGAGGCCCATGTGTCCAGTGTCTTCCCCTGCTCTCTACCCCCCGTTCCAAGTCTATCCACTGTCCTTTCACTATCAATAAAGACAGAAAAAGCCCACAAATATCTTTAAAATTTAAAAAAGGAAAGTTCAAGATATATTTCAATGTAAATTAAAGAGATGGAATTCAGTTCTGGCTGAACTAGGAATAAATAAAGATGAACAAGAGTTAATTTTTTTTTTTTTCTTAACAATTTGAAATTAGCCCATCTATTACGTGCTGAAACAGATTAAATGTTCTTGAATTTATTGCCTTTACTTATGTTGGGTAAAAATGATTTTTTCAGCCTGTCAATAATTTTCTCAATTTACATAAATAAACACAAGTGATACGAGAGTCCTCACATTGTGTAATACAATTTTTCTTACAGTACGATACTTGTTGCGATGCTTCATTGGCTCTGTGTGTGTTTATCTGTTTAGCATAAATTCAACCAGCTGTTATAACAAAGGACAAAACATGATCAAAATCTGAATCAGCAAATTTCACCAGCGGGTAGTTGGTGATTGGTATCAGCTGATCTCACTAACAGGTAATCCTGATCGGTGATTGATGTAGGCCACTAAAACCTGACCACATTCCTTACTTGTCAAACTGGTCCGGTGTGACCTCCAGAAATGGCTGCAAGGTGGCATAGGCGGCATTATTCACAAGCAGGTCGATGGGGCCAATGTCCCTCAGGGCCGCCTCTGTGGCCCCCCAGTCTGCCAGGTCCACACACACCGGGGTTATAGACTCACACTGTGGGATGAAGAGACGATGGCAGACATTTTGAAAAGATAACAGAGTAAAGAAATGAGATAAATAGGAGAGGAGAAACACAAGAGTTTCATCTTGTTCCCACAAATGATATGATAAAGGCAAACTCGCAGAATCTGTGCATAAAACAGCATCACTGACAAATGTCTGTTTTTAATAGAAAATGTTTGTTCTTCATAACAACAGAGACCTACTGAGATATAATGCACTGTTGCTACCCGTAGCTGGTCAAATACAATCAAGTATTAAACAGTGTTTTGTAGTGCTGTTTAACCTTCCCAAGATTTTCCTGCAGCATATGATTTTATCTCAACTTGATTTAAAATCATATTTATTAAGGAGTAGTTCAGTCCATGCTCTTGCTGGAGAGCAGAGCGCACACTCCTGGCTCTGTAAAATACTCACTTCATGTAATTTTCTTGCCTTGTTCCTTCCAGAAGTACAGAAATGGAGGACAGTGAAAGTGCAGTAGTGGGTCAGGAGTGGCTTGGCTGGTTTTTGTACTACAGTGTTGTGATTCTTAGAAATCTTGTAAGCAAGTAGTGAACATGAGACTCAAAAACTTTGAGCTCTAAAGTCCAAAAATTAATCAGTTTGTCCTCAAGTCAGGGTGGACAATGTAATGAAATTTGATGAAAATCCCTCAAAGCATTCTTGGCATATTTAGTTTGTATGCAAAAAATGAGAATAAGGCCTAATGACCTTGGCCTCTGACCTTGTACTTTCAAAATATAATCACTTCATCGTGGCATCTGAGGTGAAATTATAGCAAAGTTCGACAGAAATTGAGAACAGTGATAGTTCTGGCAGGACCAGGAGTCACAACTGCCATGGTGCCAACATTCAACTGTTAAACAGCTGATCCAAAGTAACCTCGCCACTGCTGATTGCCTCCAGGCTGCCATTGGCTAAATGCACTTTGAGTGCCTTATTTAATATAATAATAATAATAATAATAATAATAATAATAATAACTTTATTTATATAGCCACCAATTTTCCTGAGGAAGTTTTTTTTCAAGGTCATTGATAAAGTACTATCTAATCTAATTTAATATAAATTTTAAAAACAGATGTTTACAAAGTGCTTTAACAGACAGAAAAAGGCAGAACTCCGAGTAAAATAAATCAAGAATCAGCTCAAACAGAGACCAAAAGTGTCAAAGGAAAAAGTTCAGAGGTTAATGTTAAATAAAGCAACAAAAGGAAAGACAATGGTAAACTGGAGAGTTGGAAACAGCTGAAGTAATTTAGGAATATTTAGTTTAGATAAACTAAAATAGTAAGTGGGTCAACAAACAAAGCACAACTGTGGTGGTTTGCACATGTGCCCTGCAGTTCAGTTTCGTACGTATTTCTTAAGAAAATTACATAAAGTGCTAAGTCTAAAAATTGATAACGTAACACAACGCGGTAAAAAAAGAGTCAAAACAAGCACACGGGACCGTTAGAGTTGCTGAAGAGTTTATCTAATGGCTGTAGGTAGAGGCAGGCTAACACTACCCATTGACTCCCAGTGTTTGAGCTAAGTTAATTAGCATTAGGCGAGCTCTTGGCCATTACCTCCTTGTTTCTGCATGCACAATCTAACAAATAGTGTCTATCTGCTTGTCATGGACTCGGGAGTGAGGCAAGACATGAAAAGAAAAAATGCTGGCGTATCCCTTTAAAAATGAGGCACAGCTGGGAGCCCTTTCAACCACTTAAGTACTGTCAAGGACCTGATACAAGCCATCATCAAAAACACTGAAATAAACCTTAAGGCTCTGTGACGTTTTAATTCTATCATCCCCCAAATATCAGAGATTGTGCCGTATTCAGTCACGTGGCATTAAAATGGTCAAAGTTTGGAAAGTCTAACATTAAACCTCTAGTAGTAGAATTCTTCCACATCATCTGAATAAAAATCAAATCTGCTCGCTCTTCATCTCCTCATCCAGAGACAATGCAAAGAGACAATAGAAGAACAGAGCAGTGGGGTGGAGGATGAAGCAGACATACCACATTATAATGAGAGATGGAGTGGGAGAACAATGACGAAGATGAAACAGGGAAGAATAATGGGAGAGGGGGTCTTCTTACCTCCTGAACCAGACTGTTCAGGTCGGCCTGCGTGCGTGTGACCGCCGTGACCTTCGCCCCGAGGCGTGCCAGTGCGAGAGCTGTGGCCCTGCCGATCCCTGAGACAGCAAACATCCATAAACACAAAGACTTATTAGAGAGCGAGGTGCTGCTGTGACAACAGAGCTGACACACACACACATTCCACAAATCTCAGACCGACACAGGCCGCGCCGGATCAACAGGGTGGCTCTAAAAACTCCACTCTCTCCATCAGACGAGACTCTAAGGGAGCAGTCCACATGAATTATTCATATCAATTACCATATCCTCAGATTTAATGATAGTTGAACACTGCAGAGGCTCAAATCTAATCACACTGATTTATCATTGATATTTAAAAATATCTCATTACACCTATTAATCCACTTTTAGCAGACATGTCCTGATAAATATCTAATTTAAAATATGCAAAGCAAAGAGTCAGCCTGAATTTGTCATGAATACAAAACGTTCAACCACTGCAGCAACTTAACATTTTAGCTTTAGCTGAAATAGCACTAACAAACTAAGTTAGACTACCAAATCTTTTTTCAAGAGATACATGAGTACATTCGGCTACTGCATTGGAAGATAATTTTTGGTGGTTTCCACATCGACAGCTCAGTTTTTTGTCTTGATTCAACTGTTAGGTCAGCTGTGGCATAAACCCTACATTTGGTGGTGGTCTAATAAACTTGTTAAACACTACTCATGTAAAATACAGAGTGGGGCTGGCAAAGCATTTGAGTTATTATTGTTTTGACCAATAGCCTATAGTGATTTTCATGCATTTTGTTCTTTTGCTTATTATTGTTTTTAATCAAAAATTCATTCAATTGATTATTGAACTCATATTGAAATGATTGATAAGTGCAAAATATTGCAGGTTAGATGGTATTTTGACTGGCAGCACGGTGGCCTTGCAGGTTAGTGCGTGTGCCTCACAGCAAGAAGGTTGCTGGACTGACTCCCCGTGTCAGTCAGGGCCATTTTGTGTTGAATTTGGATGTTCCCTCAGTGCCTGTGTGGGTTTTCTCCAGGTACTTTGGTGTTTTTCCACAGACCAAAAACATGTTGGCCAGGTTAACTGGTGTTAACTGGTGTCTCTCTAGTTGTGGGTGTGAATAGCTGTCTGTCTGCAGCCCACCGTGAACCTGAAAGGGACCAGCATTATAGATGATAATGGATGGATGGATGGTATTTTGACACATTTTGGACCTTAAATAATTATAACACCTCCTTCAGTTTAAAAAATTGCAGTGAAAACTTTACATATTGGGATTCTGTTGAAAAGCCAAATATATAGCATCATAAAAAATTTTGGTAATTATCAATGCTGTTAATTTAGAGCAGCTGTGGCGTAAACCTTACATTTGGTTGTGGTCTAATGAATTTCTTAAGCACCATATTTTTGTTTTGTGACTGTTTTGTCCAGGGATGCATGATACTGGATTTTTGCAAATATCCAATATGTTATATTTAAAAACTTACTTATACCAATATACCAATATCAATACCAATATATGGAAATGACTAAAAGTAGTTATTTTAAATAATACATCATGTGTAAAAAGTATTTTTGACAGTTACAGTAAAATCAAGCCTCAAATGTCCTTTAAAAACCCAAAACATTGATTTACTTACCTACTGACCGAAAACACAACATATTGTGGGAGCTTATACCCTCAATTCAAGATTGATGTGCAAAAAACTCAATCTTAATGCAAATATGTAAGGCTAATATATTGGCAGAAACCGTCATATCTGCTGCTACCGATATTCAGCTTTTGAAGCAATTACCTGCCGATACCAATATTGTACCGATAATATTGTGCATCCCTAACATTGTTAATAAACTTTGCCTGCAGGGTTGGCTTGATGGACTGGCCTGGGCATAATATGTATTTATCAAACAGACTAAAGCAAATAAATAATTATTTACAAGTTGTACATTTCCCTGATTTGAATTGGAATAATTTGAATAACCATATCTGAAGAGTGTATTTCCATCATGAAATGTGCTGAAACAAATGTATTTGACACAAAAAGACAATTTAGTATTTTGGCTGTTAATAAATCTCCTTGGCCGGTGAGAGAGAAAGTTAGTTTCGGACCCCGAGCCTCCGTTTGGACACCCCTGTTGTATATTTTGTTGTGCGCCCTCCAAGGGTGTGTTAGGACAGGTGTGCTTTTACCTTTTCCTGCTCCCGTCACCAGGGCTCGTTTGCCTGCAAATGAAAGCTCCATGCTTCGTTGTTTGAGTTCAGCTGCAGATTGAAACACAAAATAGTCCAATTAACTTCATTAGAGAAAATTTAAGGGTATGGATGCTGCCTGGAGCCTCTCATCTCATGCCCACCCACCTGTGGTACTTCTACTCTGGTGCTTCACAAAGAGCCTCAAAGTTTGTTAAATAAGTTCACAGCTCTTATTTTTATATCTAAATAATTTGATCTGGTCTTTAAGTTTCAACAGTACGCTAATGCTCGATTCTCTCGCTAAACTTGTGCTCCTATCGTTAATATTTCTTCCATTTTAAGGTAATTCTCGAGTTCGTCTGTTTTGACCCTGTGTACTTACCGTAGTGAACGCTCAGGCACGAGCCGAGTAGGCATTAACGCGAGAGAGAAATGCGATAACTAGTTTTGTATCGTCCAAATTCTCCACATAAACCACCAGAAACGTCCCTAAAACCAACCGCTAACATTAAAAATTGTATGACGTTGTTGACAACGTCTTAATTAAGTAAAATTAAAGTGTTCATACGGGTCTTACCAGCGGTGCTCTCGGTCTGTTGGTCCGGGCTGCAGGAGGTGAACGCGGAACAGTTCCGCTGGACTCAAAGGTTAAACTTCCACTAAAGTTAAAAAAAAAAATCTGTTTTTGTTCCAGGTCAGTCTGCACAGTCACTGTGATTAGGCAGAAAACTCTGTGAGAAGACAACATTTAATAAAATGATAATTGAGCAATCTTACAAGAATAATTATAAATTAAGGGAGAGACTGGGGATGGCTGTACTTCTGAATCTGTGTATAGCACTCATTAGTAGGATTGCCGTCTTTCCTGCACAAAAATACAGGACGCACAAGATCCTCGAGGTCACGACCAGCCCTGGCCAAAGAATGAAGCACCAGAGGCCATACAAACATGGAACATTACTCAAAATAAAAGTAAATGATTTTTAGTGTGATACCAGTGTTGGCAGATAACAGCTTAAAATTTAATTAATGAAAACTGTACATGGAAACATTTCCGCCAGCTGGTTTAGTTGCTGTGTATTTGGGCTTAAAATGGGACACAGCATTTAATTGACAAATAAGGGACACAACTATGGCTGCGAATTTGTATAAACTTTTTAAACACACTCACTAACCACTTTATGCACATCTGTCCAGGGGCAAGGTAACGCGATAGGTAACCAGCCAAATCACACGACAGCAGGGGCGGAGCTACCATGAAAAGCCCCCCCCCCCCCCACCACCACCACCACCACCGTCACTGGTCTTATTGATTTGAATCATTGTCTCCACCCACGATTGTATGATTAAACGGAAACAAGACCACAGCCAAGAAATTGGGACATTGTATATGTCACTCTGTCAGGTTTTATTTTGAAATGGATGCACAGGAAGTGGTTCTAAATACCACTGTATAACTCTTAAATTCAGAACCCCTGATGCATATAGTGTAACTGCAGCAACAGCACAGCCAAATTTTGATGCCCCCTCCAAAATCAAACCTATTTTACCCCTTGTGTCCCCCCTCCACCCCTGGTGGCAACTCACTGCATTTAGGCATCTAGATATGGGCCATTTTTGTAGCTGCCTACTACTATCAACAACCGTATTTGGGAATAGTTTGTAGTATGCCTGCCAAACGGTTAGTATTTTGTAGTATGCTAGACTCAGCCAGAAACCTCCAGGGCTGAAAATGAAGGCCCATGCGGAAGAGCCAAAACCTGTAGTGCCCCCCATATAGAGAGAGCACAAAGATGTTTTATATATTTAGACTGGAGCAGTTTTTTGAACCAGGCAGTAAAGATGTTTATTTAGGCCATAAAACCATCTTTCCCATGCACATAATCATTTAAGTGTCAGGTTTCTGCAGCCAGCCTCACTCAGGGTACTACAGGTTTTGGCACTGCATGCGCCTCTATTTTCAGCCCCAGAGGTTGCTGCCTGGTACAGAAAAGAATAAAGGCTCATGAGAATGTTTTTTCCTATTATACATGTCAAGAAAAAAGTCAAAATGATGAGAAAAAAATCGGCATTGAATGTAGAGAGAAAAACTCAGCAGTTAATGTTGAGGTTAATGTCAGCAATAAATTTCAAGAACAATTTTATGTAGTCTACAGCACATGAAAATGCTAAGTAGTGTAGTAATGCTTTACGTCAGAATCCAATTTTCTAACCAAAACAATTCTTTCTCTATTGGCTCATAAGCACAGTATAGTAATTAGTATCAGGACTTTAAAAAGATTGTGCTGAAACCTGCATCTGTACAGAAGGATAAACTGGACAACAGTGGAGGTCTAGGTAAAATTAGAAAGATAATCATAGGTTTGCCATTTCTGGGTCAGCAACTCATCAATGAAACACTGCATTTACAAAACTGACCCCTCTTTTTAATCACAGTGAGGGACACTGTGAGCTTAGACTGCGCTTTCCTCAGAACAAGCTGTCCTCCAAGACAGACAACATCATAGTCTCTATTTGCTGTATGCAGTTGCTCGGAGACGCCGGGCCCATCTGTGAGTTACAATAACTAAGGACAATGCTGTAGATAAAATTCAATAACTTCACCCTGATAAAATGTCATCAAACTCACTGTACACATACATGACATCATGTTTGTTTATACTACAAATATTTGTGTATGCAGTACTATATAATAAGTGTCTTCTCTATAATTTTGTTTTCCATAGCAATGACCTATTTTAGTTTATTCCTTAAGAAAAATTCATCCTACATGTCAGTGAAAATCTATCAAGATGTAATAAGTCCACATTGCCTGTCCACACTCTTGTCCAAAGAGAAGGTCTGCAGATATACTGACTTATAACCTTAGAAAGTAGCTTTGTTTGCTTGATTCCATGTACGTCAACATGCAGATCAAACATTTGTTTGCTGTCAGAAAATGACCCGGCTTATGAGAATCCTTTGAGGAGAAAGAGGAGGTAGCAATGAATATGGTTTAGTTATATTGAAAGCAAGGAGAGGCTGTAAATCTCAGACTGGCCTGTTATGCCAAGCGGCACCTTTGTTCAATCATCTTCTATTTTATTTTTGATCTGTTTTTGAGAGGTATTGCCCTCTCCTGTAACACTCTGAGATGTTGCCCAGATGAACATGAAATGTCCCCACCCCATGGATATGTGAAACAGTCCATCTGGTGTGTTATGTTAAGATACTAACAGGAAGTGGACCTTTGTGCCTAGTTCGAATAGTCTTTTTTTCTTTCTATTTCCATCTTATGATTATATATTTAGTTGTGTACACAATTTTACAGGCGGTCCCATGGGCTCAGAAACACAAACACCCACATATGAGAACATCTCCCCTGACTGCAGCCTCTTCCACATAAACCCCCACCCAGTCTGTAACCGAGGCCGTCCCCTCAGTGCTTAATCACTTCCATCATATATAAATATATGTCAGATTTTATCTCAGTGAGCTCATGAGCCTGTTAACAGAGTTTGAATGATTACACAGAGACATCTCTCCCAGGAGGTTTGAGGACACCACTTCCCATAAATCTGTGAGACGCATAAACCGGCTCATACATGACGTCAGTCTGTTCTCAAGAAATGCAACACCACCAGAGTAATGGGTTGTCTGTTTAAATTTGATGTATGGACCATGAAGCAACACAGTCAAACATTCAAGAATCCAAGAGACTTTATTCTTACAAAACAACAGAATAATACATCAGTGGTACACGGTTTAAAAAACACATCGTTCAGTCTCATCCACTGACCTGCAGTAGGACAGGCTGGTGAGTTTAAGATCTTTCGTAATGAAGGGGCAGGAGTTTAAGACGTAAACTTCACAGGTGGAAATACTGACGCTGGTAAAACCAGAAAAGGAATTTAATGGAGCCAAAAGAATCGGTATTGGGGAGGCAGTAGCTCAATCCAAAAGAACTTGGGTTGGGGATCGAAGGGTGGCCGCTTCAAGTCCTGACTGAACCATGTTTGGTAGCTGGAGAGGCGCCAGCTGACTTCCTGAGCACTGTCAAAGTGCACTTGAGCAAGGCACTCAACCCCAAAACAGCTTGGTAGCGGTTCTTTAGGAGCAGCAAGCAATCACTCTGACATCTCTCCATCAATGCATGATCATAGGACCTGTTTGTACATGTACATGTGAATCTCAGCGTATGTTTGTGTAGCATCTCAACAACAGAGTGCAAAGAACATAAGTATATCTTCATCTTCTTGCTATCTGAAATCGGTATTTTATCGTATTCATTTAGAAACCAGAGTATCTGGAGGCACACTGTCACAGCATGTTGATGATGTTCAGGCACATGACAAAATCTCAAATCTTTCCAAATTGTTGACTACCTTCTAGTCAAATACATCAAATGGCACTGGGTTTAAACCACATTAACCTGACAAGTCCCTCTAAAACATCACTTGGAGAGATGGTAAGACACCTTTTAAAATAGTTCCTCACAGCTTGTAACTTACAAAACAAATCAACCAATAGAGCAGAAAGTTTTCTTCATTCTTTTGTCAAGTAGTATGAGCATTGCTATTTTAAGACACTTCAGTGGCAAATCAGGCTCTTTTTTTTTTTAGCTTTTATAGCTTAAAATGGTGTGTTTACACCAATCAGGCATAACACTACGACCACCTGCCACCTTGACTGATCTGCTGCTATACAGCCCCATACACAACAAACTGGGATGCTCGGTGTACTCGGACACCTTTCTGTCAGAATCAGCATTAACTTCTTCAGCAATCTGAGCAACAGTATCTCGTCTGTTGGATTGGACCACATGGGCCAGCCTTTGATCACCACATGCATCAATGACCCTGCAGCCAATTCACCACGGTTCCTTCCTTGGACCACTTCAGAAAGATACTGACCACTGCAGACCAGGAAAACCCCACAAGAGCTCTGACCCAGTTGTCTAGCCATCACAATTTGGCCCTTGTCAAACTCCCCACATTTGCCCATTTTTCCTGTCTCTAACATCAACTTTAAGGACATAATGCTCACTTGTTGCCTAATATATCCCACCCACTAATAGATGTCACGACAAAGAGATGATCAGTTATTCACTTTACCGGTCAGTGGTCGTGATGTTATGCCTGATTGGTGTATTTAGACTTATTATAAGTGCAATTTGACGTTCTGATGAAAAGTTAGACCAAAACTTGGGCACATTTCTCTGGAAAGGATCCACTGGGCATGACACTGTTTTTCACTTTCGAAGGATTACTGCATTCATATCTAAGAGAACAAGAAGCCTACAAACCTCCGCCAAGGCCTTTCTTACATTCTTAGCCTTTCTGGAAAAATGTAAATTATAAATGGACTTCAGCGTATAAAGCACTTTTCAAGTCTTTGACTACTCAAAGCAGCCTTACACCACAGGTCACACCTACCCAATCACTCACCTATGGTTCGGAGTTTCTGTGCAAGTTGCCCATCAGTGTTAGCTCACACTGCACACCGCTCAACCTTCAACCTTAGGGATTACCAGCAGAGAGCACTATCAGACTGCCACCGACGCCCCATGTGTAAAACTGTCCAATGGCGCAACGTTAACAAAATCTGTAAAACCTTCCTGGACCCACATCTGTACTCAGCTGACCACCAAAACGTTTAGCTTCTTCCTTGTGCCATGACCAACATTACCTAAAAATCTCTCACAGACCAGCAAAAACATGATCATCTTGGCGGAGGTAATTAACTACCACGCACATGGATCTGCAATGACTTAAATACTGTCATATTTTAATCATTAAGTCATTTTCTTCCTTCCACAGAGCAGCCCGATGTAAATCAAGCTGCATCCTCTGTGGTCCTCTCAGGCTCACTTAATGATTACAATGTCCTCTGGGGAAATACTCAGATCAAACTGTATCACATTTGGCTCCAAAAAAATCTAATTTCTCTGCTTCCAGAGTAGCTCAAATAAAAAAATTTAAAAAAAAACACGTGTAAAGGGTAAAATTACAACTTACACAAAAAGAATACTTCATGAACTTCACTAATATTCACACCAGCACAGAGGCAAACAGGAATCAAACACAAAAGTGCAAAAGCAGAAAAATGAGCCTGTCAGAGAGTTAGATAATACAAATAGTATACATTTGGCTGAAAATGTGTGGGGGTCAGAAAAAATATAAAAATTACACTTTTGAAGAAAGGGTTGTATACATCTGCAGTCCAAATAATCCTCTTTCTGGTCATCATCCCAAACATTTGTGATTTTCATTTCTTTTAAACAAGAGTCATAATGAAAGATTTCTTTTCTTTTCTTCTAAAGAAACTACGTTGACCATAAAGTAGCACAACATTTAAACAAAGACGTGAATTTAACTTAAAAAGAGTAAATAATCAGTGGTTTAAGGGTGGTACTCTACATATAAATAATACTGCTCAGCTCCTTCATTTACTATAACAGTCACCTTAAGTGGTTTTCTATTCAGTGGGGAGAAAGATGTTAAATTTATAAATATATGTTGTCAATGGTTGAGCCAAAGTACCGTGAGCTTCAGATCAGGGTGGCTAAATGGAGTCACTTCTTTTGATAAAAAGTGCGGCTTCAGATTCTAGGACCAGTACTCATTCTTCATTTTGCTATTTTTTTAAAAAAGTTTTAAAGGAATACTGAACTTTCCAAACCATCCTTGCACAATTTGTTACTGCAGTGGCGGTGCTAACGAAGTTCCAGAACTATAATTATCAAATATTCTTCATCCCACCTTTGAAAATGGTAAAATCTGTGATCTTGATGAATGATGGTATTAAAATAGTATTACATTTTCAAACAAAAGTTTAGATCTTGAGTCATATGTTCTCCAAAAGTGCCTGCAAGCAAAACAAAGAGCACAGTCTAAGTGGCACAAGTACTGCAGCAACGTTCAGCCCAAAATCTTTGCTTGTGTATTTTTGACAAGGTGCAGTGGTTAGCTTGTACCTTCAGGTAATTAAAAAAGACTTTCTTTATAAGGAGCGCCCAGGACTTAAACTCCAGCCTGTTCAAAGCCACAGTGTAAATTACTGTGTAGATGTGGATGCTGTGGTTTCTTCTACCATCTTGCCATGTTCGCTGCCTGTTTGTAGAAGGAACTATGGAAAATTAACCCAAACATGTAATGTAGGAGTGTACAGCTGATTAATTTATCGCAGCAGTTGATCATAGAGCAATTATTGCAAAGAAAAAAGAGATGAGACATCAGTGTAGCTGAAATTTACAGCTATCTTATCCAATGCATGCTACTATCCTTGTACTAGCCCTTTACTGCTGCAATACCTGAATTTCCCCTCTGGGGATCAATAAAGGGTTATCTTATCTTACTGAATCAGTGGAGAGAGAGGACATGGATTTTTATCACTTGTTTGGTCACTAAATGAGACACAAGGAAATAAACTTGCAGTATTTTGGAAAATACACTTAAAGGTTAAGTTCGTTTTTTTGACACCTGGACCTTATTTTTAGGATTAAATATGCTAGTAGACTCACCCAGACAATTTTTGCGGAGCTCGGAGCCGTTTTCAAGCAATTTAGATCCATTTGACGGCGTTTTTTTTCTCATGCCATAGTAGCAGACGGGGCCAGAAATCGAAGCCCCTAAATCAGACATTATCTGCTGCGAAACTCACTCCTCCTCTGTTGCCATTGCCGTGCAATGTCCACAACAACAACACCAGTTAGCCCCCATTCGTGGACGTGCAGTGGTTGCTTGTTCTCTGGCCAGCTGTTCGGCTCTTTCCCTCTGCATCCTCCTTTCAAATAGCTCCTCGTCGGTATATTCTGGCTCAAAACGATATGGGCATCCATTATACTCAAAGTCGTCGTCAGACACCTCTACATCGGATATTCCGCCATGTTGCACAAAAATATCCGTGTAGCTGTGTAGCCTAGCAACAACAGCAGCTCTACTCAGCTGCGCTCTTGCGGTGCATGTCTATGATGTCACCAAAAGTTACCCATCCTTGTAAAGCCCCGGATGACCATAACAACGAAGTTGAGCTGACATGGTGATAACACTGGCCATTCATTTATAAAATGTAGCTGAAATGAGCGAGTTTCGCAGCAGATAATGTCTAATTTAGGGGCTTCGATTTCTGGCATGAGAGAAAAACGCTGTCAAATGGATCTAAATTGCTTGAAAACAGCTCCAAGCTCCGCAAAAATTGTCTGGGTGAGTCTACGAGCGTATTTAATCCTAAAAATAAGGTCCAGGTGTCAAAAAACCGAACTTATCCTTTAATACTTTAGTTTGTCTTCTGCAGCCACTCTATCACATGAGTACACAATATAATGCCTGAGTCGTACTCTGAGACTGGCAATCACCTGCTTATGAAGAAGATCTTTCAAAGGGCTTGTGCCGTTTTGATACATGGTTACGTTTTTGAGGAGGTGCCAGGCTATGTGTGCAGGCCTCCGCGTCTGTAGTATTAAGTGGTGTAAGGCTAAAAACAAATAAAGCACTGTTAAACACTGTATATTACTGTATTGTGACAATCATAATTTGCAAATTTTTTGCAACTTCTATGCAAAAGCCAATTTATTTTCATTCTTATCCAACCACAAGTCTGACTGGTGTTATGGTTTTACTTGTGACCATGTAAACTGGTGTTAGCAGGCAAATGGAGTGAATATTTCTTCATGTATACTTGTGGACATAGCCCAAATCAGGCTGAAGTTGCAGTTAGAATGAAACACCTTTTAATGTTACTTTCTTTTTTTTGTGTTGTTTAGTTTCATTTGCTGGTATTTTCTTTAATCTCTGAAGCTTAACATTTGGTCTCTGCAAATCTTCCATTATAAAATAGCCATTATGCTTTTATGTGCAGAACATGTTTTTTCATATTTTGACACGATATTGCAACATATTGGGTCCCTAGGGCTTGCACTTTTGTTGCCACTGCACAAAACACATATCTATTTAGCCATATTTTGCAGTGATGCATCAAAGTTTATAAAATTGACGTGACGACCCTATCCAAGACACCCTTTCTTCATATTCTAAAATGGCTGTTGCCACAATTAAAGGACTGACAACAGCAAATCTTCAACCCTGACTGCCTCCTGTGGAGTAAGATCTGTTAAAAAACAAATTAAAAGCAAGAACAATTTACATGACATCTTTCTCCCTTTTCAGCTCATGATAAAAGACTGAACATAAAATCATAAAAATAAAAATACTTCACATCAGCAGAGAGAGTGAGAGATGAACACACAAAAGCAGAGCTTGTTCTTTTTCACTGTTGATCATTAACCTTAGTGTTAATAATAAACCTCAAAAACTAATTCAAAGTTAGAAAGATGTGTCCTCAGCATTTTTACACTTTACAGGCTGGAAAAAAAAAATCTTTGGTACCACAAATTACTGATGATCATCGATGAGTGGGGTCATTTTAGCATGTTTTGTTCCTCTGGCTCACATCAGCACAGGAAGTCCACGATACTGACATGACTCTGGATGTTCAGTGAGATAGTAGCAGAGATGTATCAGAGCTGCAGGATGAAAACACACGGTCTGGTCTGTCAGTGTTTGTGTCGAGCTTTGAGCTTTGGACACCAGTCAGTGTCTCTATACAGGAAGCAGTGGACAGTCTTAAACCTGCAGGACAGGAGGAGACATGTTTGAATCACCGGTGAGTGTTTATGTGCAGGACTAAGAAATATCAGCTCAGCAAAAGAGGTTTCCAAACAAATGTTTAAAATAAAAACCAACATTAATCAGACATACAACCAAAACTGCAAGGTATGCATGAATAATGTTCATTTGTTTATCAGTTCAGACTCAGGAACCACCAACTCCTACATAAGAAACTGTGAAAGGTTTTCATCCAGCTAAATTTTACAACATGCTTCAGTTTTAACATAAGATGAAACAAAAAAATGTAAGGAATAGAGACAAAACAGGGTGTACCCTGAAAATTTTAAGTTAAATCTAAAACTTTGTCATCTTCGTCATACACTGAAAGACCCCATCTTGCATCTTAATTTTCTAATCTAAATAACGTTACTGAAGAAAAAGAAACGTTAATAGACTGAGCGAACCTTTATAAAGGTTCAGTCAGGAAATTAAAAGGGATATTTGGACAAAGCTGTGGTCCCTGAGTTGACTTGTATTTATAACATAAAATCTACAGGCCATGAAATGTACACAGTAAACTTGTTTAATTAAAGAGATACACCAACTTTCTTTGTCTTTTTGTATCTTGCCTCACTCGCGAGTCCATGACAAGCAGAAAGACACCATTCTTTTGACTTTGCGTGGAGGAACAAGAAAGAGACGGCCAAAGATCTCCCACCGGTAGTTAGCTTAGCTCAAACGCTGGGAGTCAATGGGTATAGCTAGCCTGCCTCTGCCTACAGTCATCAGATAAACTCTTCAGCAACTCTGAACGGTCCTGTATGCTTGTTGTGACTGTTTTTGTTTACTGCGTTACATTACGTTATCTATTATCATATAATCTTCTTCTACTCCAAAACAGAGGCTTTGCTTTGTTGACCTACTATCACGGTGGTGTGCGCTAGAGATGTGATGTGCGTGAACAAGTCCATTCTTTTGAGCAGCCACGCTTTTAACTGAAATGCAAATGCAAATTTGAAGGCAATCTGCATCTAAGAATGGCTCGCAAATGAATGGCTCACTCACAACTGTGAATGGGTTCTCATCATTCACTTAAAAGAGCTGTTCAAAAGACTCAACCCATTCACGAATGTCACATCTTGGGCGCAAACCACTGCGGAAGTAGGTCAACAAAACTAAGCCTCTGTTTATGAGTAGATGAAGATGATACGAAGAGAGCAGAAGATTATGTAACATAGAAAAAACAAAGTCACAACAAGCACACAGGACCGTTTTGAGTTGCTGAAGAGATTATCTGATGACTGTAGGCAGAGGCAGGCTAGCTATACCCATTGACTCCCAGTGTTTGAGCTAAGCTAACTACCGGTGGGAGATCTTTGGCCGTCTCTTTCTTGTTCCTGCACGCAGAGTCTAAAGAATGGTGTCTATCTATTTGTTATGGACTTAGGAGTGAGGCAAGACAGGAAAAGACAAAAAAGTTGGTGTATTGCTTTAAAGTTATATCTCCATTGATAACTTCTTATGCGTCTTAAAAAGACAAATAAATAAGCGACACACAAGAGAGGAAGCATACCGTGTGGGGTCTTCAATCAATGAAAATCCTCCAACTATGCTGACCACATTTCTCCTGTTCTCAAAACCACCGTAGCTCAGAGTCACCTGGTGTGCGACAAACACAAAATACACAGTCAAACCAGACAGTGTACAGTGATCGATACAACATTAGCTGTAGTGCTAGTATGAAAACTGCATTTTTACACTTAAACATAAAATAATGAATCCACACACTATTTGGTTAAAAATGTCAATAATATCTATTTGTTCTGCTCTTTAAGATCCCTCACACAGACCTGGTCCAGCACAGAGTCCGTTGGCAGCTTCTGCAGGTTCTCCAGGTGAGAGTGGAACAGGTGAGTGTGAGTCAGCGTCACCTCCAGCAGGGCTTCAATGATGTAGCCGATGGTGCAGTCGTCTGGGAGTCTGATCTTCTCTGCTGTACTGATGAAATTCCCCAAACTGAAAACAGAGGGCACACTTTCAGCCTCCAAGGACGTCAATATTTCTTCACAAGATTTATTTTTTGGCTCATTTTGTAGAGAGACAAATAGAAAATTGAGGGGGCAGAGTGACACTCAGGTAGAATAATGATTTTACATTAAGGGTATTCTATGTTCTTAATTTATTGTATCATGCCTCATTACGTTCATATCTTTATCTCTTAAATTATAGTAGAACAAACAAACAAAACACAATTTTCAAAAATAAGCATCAGTTGAGACAAACACTGAAACACAACTTGAATATAGCTAGCAACCACTGGAGACGCTATGAAGCATAACGAAGCAACAACATGTTTCAGAAAAGGAGCATTTCACCTCTTTTCTTCATCAAGGTGGTTTTCACACATACAGCTAGAAAAAAAGGCTAGGATCTGCATTTTTCTTTTGGATCACTTCATGTTCACACAGCAGAATACAGAAGATAGAGTCCAGGGCAAAGGGCCTTGCGTCATTACGCCACATCAGCACTTGAGTCGCACTGCGCATTATGGGAAGAATGCTTGCAGGTACCCAAAAAACTGTAATAAAATAATGATAATATCACACGTCCTATGTATGGTGATACAGATGAGTATATTTATCAATGTGGGACACGCCTTGCAATATCAGTGTAAACAAACTTTGTGCATGAAGAAAAGGGGTGGATCATGGAGGACACCAGATAACTTGGGAACATATTACAACAGGTGTCCACAGAGAAACTGTGCGTAAAGCAGAAAAGTGAAGAGAAGCTTTAAAATGAAAACATTCTCCTGCTTTAAATGAGGTAGACTAAAGTTTGTGACTCTTGATGGCTTTTTGAATGAGTCCATTTTGTCCAGCCCTGTGATCTGCTGTAAACACGGTACGTAAAGATAACCTGTTAATATGATATGTTGTGCCTGAGCAGAGAACGTGACTCTGTGGGATCATAAACATTATTATTAAGTAATACTTTATTATCAGCCTGGTTGCCTAGTAGCTGTAATGCTATCATTATTCCTACTGCTGCTGCTTAAATTACTTTATTACTGGAGTGTTGGTGGTGCAGTCTGATTGTGCGCTTGGTCAGTCATCGGGAGTTTGCAGGTTTTAGCCCAGCTTTGGGAGTCACATGGCGATGGGTCCTTGGGCAAGACACCTTTTTTTGGGGCATTTTGTGCCTTTATTAACAGGAGCGAGAGACAGTGGATAGCCTTGTGAAAGGGGGTGAGAAAGAGTAGGGGGGAAGACGCTCGGCAAACTGGCCACAGCCTGGATTCGAACCCGGGCCGGCAGAAGTATGTATATGGGTCGTGTCTAGTTGCTTACCACTCCGACAAATCAGCATCCCAATAGGGCAAGACACTTAACCCCAAGTTGCTCCCACTGCTGCGTCAGTGGCATGTAAATGGGCATGAAAGGTGTTAATGTGTTAGTTGATATTGACGGACAACTGACATAGAAACTCAGAGTGAGAGTGAATGGGTAGGCGTGACCTGCGCCATGAAGCTGTTTTGAGTAGTCAAAGACTAGAAAAGCACTATATAAGCTCAAGTCTGTTTACCATTTACTACAGCAGTGTGATGACTTCACTGGTCACCCTGGCTTTTCAAGTTGCTGGGGCGATTGTGTCCTCACTACAGAGGCTGACTGGATGCGAACCGAGACCACCTCTTTCAGGTAAGCCCTGCGCGGTTGTTTGTGCCAAAATAGTGATTAATTGCAGTGTTTACATGTGCACAAAGGAACCATGTAGAGCACAGACTACCCCCTAGTATAAGACTAACTCTCCCAAATTATCTTGGTGTGAAACTGACCTTATTTATATGCCAAATTGAATTCAGCGGATGACAGTTCTTTATAAAAATATATTTTTCAAGCAAAAGCAAAAGTTTATTGTTTGATCAGAATTAGTGAAGTCAGGTCCTTCAGCTTTTGTGTCAACATTTAAAAATTAAGAGAGATACTAAGCGGAGAGGGCTGTCATTTCCCAGATAGTTTATAATACAAAGAAATCAGAGCATTTGTTTTCATGACTCTTCTTGTTGCTCTCTCGATTATAAAGGCTCACTACCACGACTCCAGGCATAATCTCTGACAGTTTACTGAAAGTAGTCTTCATAATCTGCAAATAAGATTCTCACACTTAATTCATCATTTCATGCTGCACTGTGAATATTTTGGCCAAAAACCTAAACCACACAAGGCTGAGTCTAACACCTACCTGGCCCATGGGCTCATTTTCAGTGCCAGACCTCTGCTGATACAAAAACCTGCTCCACCAGTGGCAAACCAGAACTTCACTGACACCTGGGGAAAAACAGAGAGAAAAAAGTCGACAAATCAGCCATGAGGGATGTGCTCATTTAAAGGAATACACCAACTTCTTTTCTTTTCATGTCTTGCCTCACTTCCAAGTTGATGACAAGCAGATAGATACCATTTTTTCGTCTGTGCATCCAGTAAAAAGAAAGAGACAGCCAAAGCTCACCTACTGGTAGTTAGCTTAGCTTAAACACTGGGAGTCAACGGGTATAGCTAGCCCGCCTCTGCCTACAGTCATCAGATAATCTCTTCAGCAACTCTAAACGGTCCTGTGTGCTTGTTGTGACTTGTTTTAATCCCGTTATGTTACGTTATCCTCTACTATCATCATATTATCTTCCTTTACTCCCAAACAGAGGCTTTGTTTTGTTGACCTATATCCGCTCTGGTTTGTGCTAGAGATGTGACGTTCACGAACAAGTTGAGTCTTTTAAACAACTTTTTTAAGTAAACAATCACAACCGATTCGCAGTTCTGAGTGAGCTGTTTGTTTAAGAGCCATTCTTAAATGCAAAATGCCTTCAAATTTAAGAATGTCTCGCAAATAAACAGCTCACCAACAACCGTGAATCGGTTCTCATCGTTCACTCAAAAGAGCTGTTCAAAAGACTCAACTCGTTCATGAACGTCACATCTCTAGAGCAAACCACAGCTAAATTATGTCAACTAAAAAAACCTGTTTATGAGTAGAAGAAGATAATACAACAGTAGTAGGAGATAACGTAACATAACGCTGTAAGACAACGACTCACAACAGGCACACTATTGTTTAGAGTTGCTGAAGAGTTTATCTGATGACTGTAGGCAGAGGCAGGCTAGCTATACTTGTTGACTCCCAGTGTTTGAGCTAAGCTAACTAGCTCAAGCTTTGCCCGTCTCTTTCTTGTTACTGTACACAGTCTAAAGAATGGTGTCTCTCTGCTTTTCATAGATTGGGATTGAGGCAAGACACGAAAAGACAAAAAAAGGTGGCGTATCCCTTTAAGAAAAAAGCTGACTTACGGATCCATCACTCTTGACCCTCTCTGCGGCCTCGATTGGATGATCCAGACTGGGTCGGCCCAGGTAAACATCCTGACTGTGGTGGTAAGAGGAGAGGAGGCGCAGCAGGCTCGGCAGGATCACGTAGTTGTCATCATCAACATGACAGAACCACCTGAAATCCAGACACGTTATTCAGCTACTTTGCAAAAACCATGTTAAAATCTGCTTAAGGTCTTTGTTCACTCACTTCTTCTGCGACTCGATGAACTTGTCGTACTCCACAGACATTTTACAGCACAGAGCCTGACGAGTGTGAGCGGCCGAGCAGTTTGTGTTGATGATGTTAGCTCCTACGGGAGTGGCAACAGAGCACAGCGGAGTTTAGTTCAGTGAAGCCCAAATCTTCCTAAATAACTGTTATATTTGAGGCAAGTGTACTGGTAGTTGGATCATATGAGCAAGGACATCAAAACTTTGTCCACCTCTAACTTAAAGCACAGTTTTTGTACCACTCCTTACCTGTTCTCCTCTGTAGCTCTCTGTCCTCTCCGTCAGTAAATATGAAGGTCTGAAACAGAGAGACACACACAGATGAGAAGAGTTTGTTGAGCAAAAATAAAAACACATTCATGCTCTCACACTGAGACGCCATGAGGAGCTCCTTTGTTTCCTCTTGTTATTGAGGACATGTGTGCGGTTGTTGGGGGGTGAAGCAACGACGGAGTTAAAACAAACATCAACTGTATGAATCCTCTCATGAACTTCTGCTTCTCCTCCATAATCTGCTGCAAAAAATTCAGTTAAAGTTTTTCAAACTGGCAGATTTTTCATCAGTTAATCTGAAGTATATGTCAGTAAAGGTCTTGCATGCTTTTGAAAGATAAATCTTGGCCTCTACCAAGGAGGTTATGTTATTTTCTGATGTTTGTTAATTAATATGTTTGTTAAATGTTTTGTGAACAGGATACCTCAAAAACTGAAGGACGATTTGGATAAAATTTCTGGGAATGTTGGTCATGGCGCACGGAAGAAGTGATTACATTTTAGTGATGGTCCAAATCCAGATTTGGATACAGGATTTTCAAGGATTTGTTAACATTGTAAATAGTAAAAATTGTTATTTTTTTTAACAAGTAACTCAACAAGATCTCAACAGATTTTGATTCCTTTTACATGAAATGTTGGTGATGACACTAGGGAGAACTGATCAAATTTTGGTGTCGATCTATATCCATATGTGGATCAAGGAATTTTTTCCAAGGACTGGTTAACAGTGCAAGATAGGGCAGTTTTCTACATTTTCAGGGATAACTCAGCTATGAATTGGAAATGCCTCAGCAGAGGTTTGTGCTCTTGGAGTACTCCTGGTTCAAACTGGAGTTGCAAAATTTGGGGAATTTCCAAAGTTCAGAATTTCCTAGGGAATTATCAGGAATTTACAGGCTATATACAAAAAATAACGGTTGGCCCTTTAACAGAAATTTTAAGTATAGCTAAGGAAAATATATTTTAGTATAGTCTTAACTAAAACAAGTCTACTTTCATACCAGTGTACTTGAGAATATCTACGCTACCCCTCAATCACATTCACATGCACAAAGCACACTGCTGACTGCAACGGCACTGAGGCCACGCCCCCTACATGCACTGTTCATTCCTCCATCACGTGCACTGATAATTTCTTGAACCCTGGGCTACTGAGGTCACCTTTTTGATCCCAGAGCATGAGACCAGCGAAGCCACACGTCTGAATCTGTGGACTCAAGTAAAGTGTAAAATGAATGTTCCATAAAATAATTAGAAAAGCACTCAGACAGCACAGACCTCCGCCTAGCAGCTCGGTTACGGCAGTGGCTTTTCCTCAATCCTTGTAAAAGATACAATTCTGGATCACCATGCGCTCCGATTGGATGGTCGAGTCTCCGCTCATGTCTCTGCATGTGGAGAGCTCCTATGCCCTTATTGCAAGGAAAGCTGGGAAATGAAGTCACATAGGCTTGAAAAACACTGACGTCAGTTTTCAAATAAACTACAATGCCCATAATGACGTAAAGGGGTTGAAACCCTCACAGCAGCCAAGGAGAAATAAATGGGAGTTCCCATTATTAATGTTAATGTTAATGTTTTTTTGTGATGTCAATCTGGATCAGATTCAGACAAAATTTATCTTGATAATAGAAGTATATTATATATATTATCCTGTAAATTTTGAAGCAAATCCATAAAGTGACGTCAGAGATATGATTTTTTACAATTTGGCCCAATGTTAACCTATGAGATTTTTTTAAAACTTTGGGTAGTTTTTGCATAACCTTGCTTACAAACAAACAAACAAACAGACAAACAAATGGGGCCAAAAACATAACCTCCTCAGGGGAGGTAATGAAAACTTGATAAAGTTCCACTCACAAATAAATCTGTTAAAATGCAATGCTTTTATTCGCATGATTTTGCACGGATGTCTGCCTATGACAAAAAAATGTTTATATTTATGTTTGGATATTTTATAATTCATTTAAATTACCCAAATTTTCCAGTTAATTCCCATAAATTCTCATGGAAAGTTTCCAATTTGGAATATTTCCAAAATTCCAAATTCCAAAACAATGTAAATGTTCTTTATTTATACAGCCCTTTCAGTGAACCAAAGTGCTTTACAATAAATAGAAAATAAGAAAGGCAAAAATAAAAACAAAAAAAGCAATAAAAAAAAACAGAAAAGGCAATAAAATACAATACAATAAAATACAATAAAATAAAGTAAAAGTGTCACCATGCAGAAAGCAAGTAGCACTGACTGACCTACAGATCTTAGTAGGCACAGTCTGTCATGTTGAGAGGCATGGCAGAACAGCCTCTCCAGAGCCCTACCGACACTCCAACATTTACACACTGTATAATAACACAGTAAGATAGCATGTTTAACTGGACCTCCACCTATAAAATAACAGCAGTCTGTCTCTTTACATGAACACTGCTGCAAGGGAGGAGCCATGCTGGCACATTAACATGAAACACTGAGGAGTTTGAGCGGCTCATTTATTTTACAGGCCAGTCCTAAAGTGGCTCCTGGTGTCAAACTTTAACTAGTGAAAAAAAGCTGACAGCTAACGCAGAACAGACCCCCTCACAGCAGACCTGGACTCAGAGCTGATCTGTTGATACTGTGAGCACAGGCTGGACTGGAACCCCTCCATCCTTGCTGACTGGGACAATTCAGGCTGAAGTGGGGCGGACTGTTTCTGGGGTTAAGCCTCCGTCTCTGCACACTGAGGCTCTTTGTGCTGCAGGAGGGCTTACTAATTGCTTAAATAGCTCTCAATACTGAGCCGGTCACAGTGCCCTCTGTGTTTGATACTTAAAACTTAATAGACCATGGTTAGGACTACTTAGAGCAAAGTAAGAAAACCAGAAATGAAAAGGTGTCTGAATATTTATGACCTCTTTTAAAGTGAGTTCAACAGTCTCTCTTTCCTTACATAAATTAGAGCTGGGCAACATGCTGAGATTTTAGGGTCATTTTCACACCCAGATCATTTGGAAACATTGTTCTGATACAGGTGAACATTCCTTGTTCAGCTCAGTTTGTTTGACTTGCTTCCAATCAATCAATAACCTGACACGCCAGATGGACAGTTCAACATATCTGCCACGGAAATATTTCACTAGTTCATCTGGGAACAGTTTTTATTTTAGTGTATTTATTTTATTTATTATCATGCAGCACTTTGGCAAACTTGTATTTTTAAAATTGTGCTATATAAATAAAGTGGATTGGATTAGAGGGTTTGCGGTTGTTACCAGCGTGCTTTAACTTTGGGCATAGAGTTTGTTTACACTAGAACAATGACTGGTTTTGTAGATAGCTTAGCCTGCTAGCCTCCTTCCCATAATGCAGAGCCTGACTCGCAGTCATAGCAACACTTGCTATATGACATAAGGCCAGCTTGCCTGTTTCAAAATACTGCCGTCTGAACATGAAACGATCCAAAGGAAGTATTCTAATGTGTTACTTTTGTTTTTGCTGAATCAGAACATTTACATGATTTGATTTTTACTTAGAATATCAAAGTTTATCATTCAGGCATTGTGTCAACACTGATACTACTTTTCTAGATCAAGCACCTACAAATATAAATACTCCACAATTATATTTATATCCTAAATTTACAATTTTTGAAATTTTGTTTTATATCCACATGATGGAATTTGTCTTGGCAATGTATTTACTTAAAGATTCTGCATGTTGCAGCCTGCCTACTTAATTTTTCATTTTATTTTATTTAAATGTTATACTCTTATCCATTTTGATGTCTTAATTTGGTATTCCTACTGCTATACTGTGTTTAAGAGCAACTGAAACAACCGAATTTCCCCTTGGAAATTAATAAAGTATTTCTGATTCTGATTCTGATTATCAATAGATGGTTTACAGTTGTGCAGCCCCATCATAAATGTATGCACTGGAAAAAAACAAAGTGGACTGACTGATTGATATGGATTGATTCCACAATCAGAGAGGCCATTTCCATATGAAGGTTGCATGTTCTCCCTGTGCATGTGTTGGTTTTCTCTGGGTACTCCAGCTTCCTCCCAAACACCCCCCACCCCCCACTCTCCTGAAAAAAAATGACAAAACATGCCTGTTGGGTTAATTGGTGACTCTAAATACCTCTTAGGTGTGCGAATGTGAGTGTGAATGGTTGTCTGTCTCTATGCGTCCACCCTGTGATTGGCTGGTGACCAGTCAAAGGTGTACCTGGACTCGGCTCCAGCACCCCACAACCCCAAAAGGGACAATGGATGGATGGACACAAAAGCCAATAGAATGAAGAATGTGAGTCACAAAGTTCATTTGTTGATGATTGATACATAAAGTACCTGTGCCCCAGTGTTAATTTTGTTGACTGATTATTTTTGTCATAGTTTTCATCAACAACCTTTTCTCCCCTGACGAAGACTAGACAGTAATTAATAAAAACAAGTGCACATGGACAAAAACTAAATTAACTGTTAAGAATATATCCAATCACAGCTACTTTGGTCGTGTAGAAAGGTTGGATGAGTTAAGAGCAACATCCAATCACAGCTGCTATAGCTGCTTGGTGGCAGGGGAGATGGACTCATTTGACGTTTGACACTGGAGAACAAGTTTCTGTGTAAACCGTGTGGCGTGATTATGACACAACAAACTTTAAGCAGCATCTCCAGGCGAGTCATCCTGACATCTATGCAACAGTCAGTAGGCCGAAGCTAAGATATGGCTGACTGGTGTGTTTTTACTCGTCTTTGACACCATAGCAGTGCTAATGAGGTGATAAAAAATTATTAGTTTTATGAAAAGTGTTAGTGTTAATGGGAAACATAAATAAATTTATCCAAGTGTAAAACATGACTTCAGAAATTCAAGGAAACGTAAAATATGCCTTACCCCTTTCACTTCATATTTCAGTCAACTACATTTACAGTGGATTTCGTCGACTAAAATGTTGTGAAATTTCATCAAATAAAACTAGACTAAAATTAAAACAGTTCAGATGACTAAATTATGACTAAAACTAAAAGATAGTTTAGGCAAAAAACTATAACTAAAACTAAATTAAAAAGTGCTGTCAAAATTAATACTGATTGGCCCTGTTACACTGCCTGTGAAATACACTGATTTATTTTGAAAGGGACTAATTAGCTCAAAGAAACATGAGTAAATGAATCCTGCATGCAGACACAGCTATGGAGAGAGCATTGTTCTCACTGCAGGGTTACAGGGTTTACATACATAAAAGTTAAAGATGAAGCAATAGATTCAGGGGTTAAGACAGCATATGGCGTCTGTAACTGTGAAAGAATTCCCAAATGACCTCAATAAACAACTTGATGGGATGGGGGGGGATTCTGACAGAGCAAATGAGGGGCGAAGTCGAGATTTATTTTCTTATAAGTGTCCTGTGGTTCCAATAAATGTCAGCGAGGACATGCAGCAGGAATGTGTTTGTCTAAGAGCAGACGGGCTCTGAGTGTTTTGAGCTGCTGTCAGTATGTAGCTGATAGCTTCAATGACCACAAGTAGTGAAGTTATTACCGAGGGTGTTCGGCTCAGGAACCACACCCCGGCAGAGAGACTGGGTGGTTTGGGAACTTGGGCCAAGAGTCACTGCATTCTACGACAACCACATGATTATTTGGGTGTAAACTGAGGTGATCCTGATAACTAATAAGGTAACAAGATAACAAAATAGCATGCATCAGATATGCCAGCTGGTTTAACGAATTCTTCACATTTTTCATTATTTCAGGTACGAAATCCTGGTCAAATTATCTGACTTATCAGAGCTGTTTTCACACCTGAATCTCTGGACCAAGGTCCGTGTTTTTGTTACTTTGTATACATTTGGTTCGGTCTGTTTGGGTTTCACACTGTCATTATTGCAAATGGACTAACAGACTTACATGACGAACCTATGTAATATTGTCATCAACTACATGCTTTGCATGTCTCTGTAGTTTACACTGGTAGGTCATTTGGTCAGTGGGTATCTGACGTCAACACAATGAATAATGCAGGTCTTGCATGTTGTAAAAATGAATGAAATCTTCATTCCCACCATCATATTATATTGTTTATTTAGAAAAGTCTGAAAGTCTGGACCAAACAATGTTGGTGTGAAAGCCTCCTTAATTTTAATGCCACCACTTGAAACCACTGTAGCTCTGCCTTATGGCTGCTGTCTTGCTGCCCAAGTGACCTCAAATCAGGATGTAACTAAAGGACATTGAGCAACCACTACAAACCAAACAGCTAGCACCTGTGGCGTCTCTTGGAATCAGTGTGGTTTAGCAGCATTTTGATCTAAAAACAGAGTGCTTCACTGACAATAGACAAGCCAGATAAACTTGTTTTTTATCTCATATTTGAAGTGATCCATATGGGAACATCCCTTGTTAAATGAACAAACTCTGTTTGTGGTTATGCCCCTGACTTTCTTGTTTTCTCAGAGGTTGGTCCTCTTGGTGAATGGGCCTGAACTTGTTTTACATTGCATCATGTATGTGAGCCAATGCACATACTGAAGTGATGAGCTGTTTGTTTTCAGTTTCACATACTGGTGCAGCCTTGATGTAAGAAAAAACATGACAACCATTACTGAAACAACATTGACTACACTTCACCACAACATTACTATGAGTGTTGGGGGTTATGCATTACAAAATAATCTGTTTGATTTCTCAGAACATTTTTTGTGGTGACGGCAGTTCTGCAATTCAAGAATCCACTAATTAGTTCATCATAGAAATCCAGGACTGATTCTGGACTTACTTACATACAAAAATCAAGGCATCTGTCAGTTTCTCATTTTCCTCTGAGCAGTTAGCAGTGTATTCATGTTAGATAAACCTAGAGGAGTGTCAGTGTGAATATGTAGCCCGGTGGGGTTCCAGTGAAGAACCAGTTCCAACTTGTTCCAGCAATAGATATAGTAATTATGCCTCTACTTTATCTTTTTACTTATCAGCTCCTATTAACAAGTTCCACTTAGTTTGGTGTGCATTGCAAAACAATTAGGGCTTGTCTTGTGAGGCAGTCAGCATAAACAACAGCAGCATTTAAGTTAGTACTCATGGTGGATAGTGGGGCTGCTCGATTATGGAAACAATCATAATCATAGTTATTTTAATAGATTGTATTACCTCCACCAAGGTGGTTATGTTTTTGCCAGTGTATGTCTGATTATCTGTAAGCAAGATTATGCAAAAACTACTGGATGGATTTACATGACAATTTTACCAGAGGTGTGTTTTGAACCAAGGAAAAAGCAATTAAATTTTGGTGGTGTTTCGGGTATTTTTTTGGATGCAAAAAAATCCAAAATTGTTCTAAAAATCCCATAGGTTAACATTGGGCCATATTTTAAAAAAAATCATATCTCTGACATCATTTAATGGATTTGCTTCAAAATTTACATGATAATATACTGTAAATAATATGTCTCTATCGTCAAGATAAAGTTTATGTGGATCCATCCAGACTGACGCCACAAAAAAAAGTTTATAATCGCAAAATCTCATTCATTGCTCCTCGGCTGCTGTGAGGGTTTCGCCCCCTTTTCCTCATTATGGGAATCGTAGTTTATTTGCAAACTGATGTCAACATTTTTCAAGCCTATGTGACTTCATTTCCCAGCATCCCTTGCAATGCCGGTGGAGGAGCTCTCCACATGCAGAGATATGAGCGGAGACTTGGAGCACATGGTGATCCAGAATTGTATCTTTTGCAGGGGTTGTTGAAAAGCCACTGCCATAACTGAGCTGCTTGGCGGACGTCTGTGCTCTCTGAGAGCTTTTCTAGTTATACACTGTTTAATGCTGATTTTTAAACACGCACATGCTTTCTTGTAGGGATGCAGGATATCACTGGCACAATACTGGTATTGGCAAATATTAACTTAAAAAGTGGGATATCAGTATCCGCAGACATTAAAATTTCTGCCAATATTTACAGTCATACGTATAATCCATATATATCACATAAATTAGCTGTAAACCCCACAGAAAATATGAATGTAGCACAATGTTTCAACCTATTATTGCTGCAGATGACATTTTTAAAACAACAGTGTCTTCTATTAGAGAATCAAAGTTGTTTTTCTTGGTCAACATCAATTTCTAACACAAATATGCTTGCAAAAAGAGAGTATGTCTGTATCAAGTTCATCATCAGACCAGTAGTGTAAATAATACTGGTGTTTACTGGCAAAAATCTAGCAATATGATTTATATCAAGATACAGGGGTGACAATAAGATGTATTTAGACTGCACGGTTATGGCAAAAACTAGAATCCTGATTTTTCCAATAGATACTGAGATCACTATTACAAAACATGATTACCGTACTCACTGGCTAGCAATCAATGAATGTAAAAGCTCTTTATACTATAATTCTGAACACTAAAGAACAAGTTTTCATAATCATGTGAGGCAGTAATTGTAATTGAAATCACAATATTGTTTGTACTGAAAAACAGTCTCGTACAAATGTTACTAATAAAAAAGACATGGTCCCCGCAACGTGAATAAACTTTATCTTTCATTGACAAATAATAACAGCTCAACACTGCCTATGGCATAAAATGATCCAAAGGGGATATCCAAAGTGGTAGAATTGTTTTCAGATGACTCAGAGCAAAGTTGTAGCCCTGGCAAGCAGTCACAAGTTTGAAATCTTCTCACTGTGAATCTCTGGTCTAAACTGGGCTTTGGAGCTTCTTTCTTTGATGCACCAAACACAATGAGGAGGCAGAAACACATGGACTTTGACACACACTGACTGATCTAATGGTTACTTTGTGCAGAGTTCCAGAGTGCGACTAAAATTTTTAAGAGTGCGACTAACATTTTAATCTGTCGCACTGGTGCACCTGGCGCTCCCCGGGTGAAAACATGGATTTCTGTCGCAAGTGCATCACCTCTCTTTGTACTCCTGTGACTGAACTCATGCTCATGGTAGGATCATAGAGTGGTCTAAACCAATAAGAGACAGAACTTGGGCGGGCGTTTGCCTATGATTGGCTGTGGTCCTGTTCACTCGCTGCTCTAACCTTTGTGTGTTTAAAAATTGCGGGGATCTGAGCACCAGGGTAGCCACCCGAAACAGAAACAAAACAAGGTAAAATAATGAGAGGCAGAAGCATTGAAAGTTTTTTCGTTAAAAAAGCTAAACCAGCCGTACTTCTGTCATTGCTCCCATCCCCACTTCATCAAGCCAAGACACAGAGCCCTCAGTCTCTGCAAAGATGCCCGGTCCTTTGGAAATTACATCAGACTCGGTACCGGAGGAGACAAACGAGTCTGAGATAGAGCCCAGCCCTGAGACTCAAGTTAAAAAGGCTAAATTGTATACTTTCAGACAGGACTGGCTAAAACAATTTCCCTGGCTGAGGTAAGAAAAAGAACTAAACGCAATGCACTGCATTTTCTGTCAGGAGTGTGGTCAGAGCATGTCCGGAAACAGTGCGTTCGTGACTGGATCAACGTTTCGTATCGAAACTTTAAAGAAGCACAACATGTCTGAAAAGCATGCTATCTGCCGCGACAAGTGTTTGCAAAAAGTGCCCCCCCTCCCTGCTGCATTTCAGCGTCAGGCAGCAATAACCAGGTCCTCTGAGGAATATGAAATGATTGGAAAATTTAATGTTGCATACAATATCGCCAAAAAAGAGTTACCGCTCACAAAGTTTAAATCTGAAAGAATTTTAGACATGATGTGAGGTCTCAGTTCAGTAAAGCGTCTTAAACATTAGCACTTTTTATTTTGACATGTTTTATTTAACTTGAGATGTTTGAGTTTGAAATGTTCAGTTTCAGTTAAGTAAAGCACTTTATGCAGAAGCACTTTTATTTGGAAATATTTTATTCTGCTTACTGTTTTAGTTTGAAATTGTCAATATCATTCAGTGAAGCACTTTAAACACTCTATTTTTCTTCTAATATATAATTTTGCTTCAAATAAAGACAAGCATTTCTTATCATTTTATTCTTGTTTAAAAATCATTTACATTATATGAAAGTTATGGAGAGCGATAAAATGGTGACCTTATGGGGTTAGAGGTGACAAAATGAAAAATTTGGGTGCACCTAATTTTTGTGCTGGTGCACCTTAAAGTGAACCCGACTGTGAAGACAAATAGTCATAAATATGCTTTAATGTTTATCTAATACTAGAATGTGTTGTTAAAAAAGCACCAAGAATTGTTATTTCTTTAAAAAATCGCAATTTTTGTAACCTACGGACGCAGCCATTGTTTTATGAGCGCAATGCATGCCGGGTGGATGACGTGTAAGGGTTGCACTGTGCCGAGCATGAAGACATGCTTGAGGAAATGCCATAAGCAGGAGACACTTGGTGTTCTTCTGAGAGGACGTCAACAGCTCGCTCCTGCAGATGTAGCTGATGGCGTACCATCGAGCATGACCACGATCACAGAGGAAGCTGACGACGAGTCTGTCGACTTACGGACTGCTGTAGTGACTGATTCATCTGCAGGAGTGAGTAGTTGACATCCTCGAAGGAGAACATCCAGCGTCTCCTGCCTACGGTGTTTCCTCCAGCGGACTTCCCTCGTTTCCGGAGGGCGTTTTGTCTGTTTGTGTGAGAAAACTGTAGGCAAGGCATTTGGCTTTAGTCTATGTAACTAGCAGCACCTGTGAGCTCTTTCAGCAGCTTGGCTTGGCTAAACGCATCAAATGCATCTGGAGAGAGGTGGCGAGAACATAGCCGCGGGTCCTTCAGAAGCTTGTGTACGCCCACAAGCGCTTTCCCACTCCTTTCTTCTCTTCTTGTCACTTGTGAAGCTGTGTAGACTTACATCACTCCCCTTGTTTCCCTTTGACTGAAAATTGCACCCAAAAGTAGCACAGTGCAACATTATTATGGTGTTCTCGCTCGAGATAGCCAGTGAGTAAAGTAATGACTCGGCACAGTGCAGCCCTACAACGTCATCAACCCAGCATGCATTGCGCTAGTAAAACAATGGCTGTGTCCGTAGGTTAGAATGTGTGTTATAAATTGCGATTTTTCAAGAAAAAACAATTCTTGGTGCTTTTTTAACAACACATTTTAGTATTAGATAAACATTAAAGCATATTTATGACTATTTGTCTTCACAGTCGGGGTTCCTTTTAAAAAAAAATAGGTGCACCGTTGCAACCACTGTAAAAAGTTAGTCTGGAGCCCTGTTTGTGGATGACTTTTTAACCTGTAAAAATGAAGATAAAATCCAAGACATGACACCAGTGTTTTTAAAGAAGGAGAAAGAAGTGCATTGAGAGGAAAAAGCCTCTCATGGAAACATTCTGGAGCAGCTCTACTTACATGTTCCTGAGCTTGGGAAACCCACGTCTGAGTCAGCAGCCCCAGTCTGGACTTGTGGTATTTTTTGGTAGTCTTCACTGCAATAAAAATGTCCTTTAACTCTAACAGGTCTCCAGCTCTCAGACCTGAACGTCCATAGGGCTTTCCTTCAGGAAGAGCACCTGTTCTGGAGTCTGTCCCTCGTTGGGGATCATGCTTTTCCTTCCTGATAACATCAGACTCAACTGATCCCCCCCGTCCTGCTGAGCTCCTTTTGAGCCCTGCATTTAAGTCTGTTTCCTCTTCAAGAACAGGTCCTGCTGAGAGCTTAGCCTGGTGCAATTCACTGCTCTGTGCAGGTCTGACTTGTGGTCGGGGCAGAGGGAGGTCCACCTGGCGTGCAGGGGGCTGGAGCGTGGGGATGAGCAGGAGCAGGAGGCCGCAGAATGCAAGGGAGAGCAGGAAGCAGAGCTTGCTGACGCCCACTGAAGCTATGTGCATCCTGACCAGCCGATGGAGCGGCTTCATCAGCCTCCGGGGCTGCAGCCACCGCCTGCACCACCCTGTCTCATGATCACACCATCACATGGAGTCCTGCAGGGAAAAACGTTGAGAAAAAGATGAATTTAGCATTTAAACCACTTAATGATCAGCAGTGGTTTTTAACCATTTTTGCCACAGGGCCCCACTGCCTCCTCATGAGAAACTGTGGGACAAACTTCTGACAGAAAATCTGAGGAACTGAATTTAATACTTTTCAAGAGCAGTGTTAATTTTGACAACACTTTTTAATTTAGTTTTAGTTATAGTCTTTTGCCTAAAATATCTTTTAGTTTTAGTCATAGTTTAGTCATCTAAACTGTTTTAATTTTAGTATGGTTTTAGATGATGAAATTTCACAACATTTTAGCACTTTTAGCACCATGTGCACTTGTTTTTATTAGTTACTGTTATTAGTTACTAATTGTGCTTGAAATAGGGGTCATGAACCCCCAACCCCCAACACAAAAATGGTTTGGCCCTGATCAAACTCAGATGTTGTCATTTGATTTGAAGTTCAGTACGGTCAAAATGTCCAGTAAGCACAAGTCTCTCAAATCTCAGATTATCTTGTCCTGGGCCCAGCCAAGACTGTCAGCTGGCCTGTCTTAGGGTATGATTGTAAGGGTTCTTTGCTTTAAGTTGTGCTTGGTGTTGTTGGTTCCTTTTGTGCGCAAGCTGCTGTTCTTGTTTTTTGTTTGTTCCCGTCATGTTTTGATAAATAAGGGCCTTTGAGTTGCTTTTCACTATCTTTGTGCTTGGAGCCCCCACCTCTTTGTACTCAAAGGACACTAATTGGTCAGTGCCTCTGCAGACCTCAAGCTTTGCAAGATGAATCTGCTTGATTACAGATGTGGGATCAGGCAGATTCAGCTGTACTGCAAGGGTTAAAAAAGGCAAGAATCAATACGGTAACTGACTCAGAACTGGACGGATGAGCAGAACCAATAATGGCACTGGTATCAATTAAGACGCCATTCAAGCAGAGACAAATGCAGGTGTATCCACTGAAGTTTTTAATCGTAAAGGCGTTTCATGCAAACAGAAACGGCATCTCAGGTGCCCAGAATGGTCAATTTTGAAAACGGGTCCCAGAGTGGATAAATCTGAAATACCGTCTGAGGATTTCTGTGTGGACAACGAACACAGATAGTTTCAGAAACAATGACGTCATAGGCCCACCTCCTCCTTAAACCACACGTGCGAACCCTGACGACAGAAACAAAGGTGGAATACGGTGTCGCTGCAGAAGCTCCTGAGCTTGTTTTGCCTTTTACAGCTCTGCTCCTCTACGACCACCATGAGCATCAAGGGGACACAAAGAACAGCATATGCTGGTGTTTGTTCACACTTCTCATGATGCATGTGCATGCTCCATGCCTTCGTCTTTGGTTTTGGTGTATGTCTGCAGAAGTGTTACAGTGCCACTTACAGGTCTGGTATATATACTACTGCGATTGCAGTGTTTTCTTGATGGACACACTTCTTGTAACAATGCCATTTTTACAGAGAACATTTTCAATACGAAAACGTTTTTGTCTCCTTGTGGACAGGACCTACATCTTAACAGTCCCATCAACTTGTCCCAGCTCACCAGCTGAGAACCAACAATCTACTGGTTTTATGCTCCATCAAAACCTTCTCCACATAAAGGAGAGAAAATCTGTGGTTGTTGGAACCAACATATGGTCTGAATCTCACTGATGGGGGTCAAATAGTCACTGGAGACAAGAGAGAGCTTCATGCTTCACTGGCTGCCTTTTGATTGCTCTGTCACAATAAAGACACAAGATCTGCCCTCTTGGGGGTCCAGGGTTAAAAGTCAATACTATACTGATCAAATTTTGGCAGAGACCTTCCTTTCTGCCATAAACAACATTATTCCAGAATAGCATACAGACCTACTTTTAATCCAGTTCTACCTGTGACAGGGCAACACTTCAATAACACTTTCTCAACTGAGTACAAATCCAACGGTAAAGATACAAATCTTCCTGACATAAGCTGCAAAGGCAGATCATATTAATTCATTTACACTGGGTTAACATATTGTATGTAAAAAAATACAGCTAACAAAGACAGGAAAGCAACTGATGAGATACAAACAAAATACTTTGAAAGGTCACATTAAAAGAGTAGGGATGCATCAATGTCTGCAGGAATTGGCCTTAAAAGTTTAATATTGGAATCGACAGATACTGAATTTTTTGCGGATATTTACAGTCAATATATCAGCCAGACTTATCAGCCATAAACATCTCTTATATCAGTAGTAATAACAGCTAACACACAAATGTGCAATAATGCTTCCCCTGCATGGTTACATTTCAAAATTAAAAGTGTCTTTCTTTTTTCAAGAGCTAACTGTTGTTTTTTATTGTTTTACACGTTCTTTACACAACCAGACTGTCATACTGAAAGCAAAAAGTCAAATTTTGGAAAGACTTTGGGCTCTTGACAAAAAAACTGGCAATAAGGAGTTTGGAAATATGACCATATTGGATATTGGTAAATATCCAATAACTTGCATCCCCAGAAGAAAGTAAAAAAAGCTATTAATGGTTTTAAGGAACAACATCAAGATTTAAGATGAATAAAATCTATAACGGGGTTATAAAATATGATGTACATCAATACAGTTTGTCTTAATATTGATGTAAAGAAAAGACCACAAGATCATTTGTATGGTATGTTTAGTCTTTACTTAACAATGTATTAATTTAATTTTGTTTAAGGAGCATTTTTGTGTTTTACACAAACATGCAGACTTGTTTGTACTGTCATTTTCACGTTCATATTTGTATTGAGGAGCTCACCTTCAGAGTTTAAATGTGATACTTGGCAGACTGTCCATATGTGTTTCACTGGAGACTGATTTAATCCAATAAAAACAGATATTGCACACCTCTGCTCTTCAAAATATATATTATGTTTATTACGTCAAACTTTACAACCACTTGCCCCTTCTAGGACGAAAATCAAATCCATACAAGGTTAAAAAAATAAGGCATGCCAGAGATGATACTGCAGAAAAAACAATTTTAGGACTTGTTTTTAACATCAGTAATGCGAGCTCTGGACCAAACCACTGAGCAAAATTTATCAAAACTAAGTTTCACCAACTTATCCATCCAAAATGTGACGCACAGTTTATTGATAAAGAAGTTTCTAGAGTCTAATAACAGACTGTTTAACTCGGCATATATATAACTTACCAAGCATTTCTTTTCTAACTTTAACACATTCACTTTGAGTCCAAAGACATGCAGCATTGTGTAGAGGAGCGCTGGATGCCTGCTCATTGTAAAGGTTTGAGCTTTGGTCAAAACAAACAATGGTGTAAGTATTCGAGACATTTAAGAGGCAATATTTTCCTCTTTTGTTCCATATAAACCAGTGTGAAGACTGACAATAACTCCCGAGACCATATGTGCTGAGTTTTAATACAGAGATTTGTGAGGGAAGTTCAGCGTGGTGAGTTAAAAACTCGGAGAAGAATGGAGGCTGCAGTACTCACCGTGGACTGTCTCGGGACACATTTCACTGTTATCCAGGAGAACGACCTGAAGTCGACCAAGAAATGAGAGGAAACATCGAGCTTTGACGAGAAATAAAAACCGTGGAGGATTAAAGACGAACTACCGCATCGACGGTGTTGAATCAACTTCACTGAACGTTAAATACCTCCGCTCCAGCTCTCGACTCAGTGTCTGCTTTTTTGTTCAGATTTTTCAAGATTTTGTTGATTTTTGCTGCTTTGTTTGACAAGACAACGATGTTACGTCAAGCTAAACGAGTTTTAGATATCGTAAATCCAGGTGAAGTAAACTTTCAATGCCAATCCGACTGTCCTCTTCAACTTCTTCACCTAATATCCCACAAACCACTTTCGATAAAACCGCTAAGCTAGCTGTAACAACTCTGTTTCCGGTCAGACCTTTCAAAATAAAAGCACGATCAACGCTATTTTACCAACTTTAATTTAGATCTCAGTTTCCATTTATGTATGTTTGTGTGTATAGATAGATAGATAGATAGATAGATAGATATAGATATACATATAGATATATACCTACCAGCATGGTTTGAACAGGGTGAATATCCTTTAAATATCCCAGACCAAGCTAGTAGTCATGGTCATGTACTAACTTCTGTGGTACCAGTTGGCCAGATAACCTGTTCAGCTATTGGTGGTTGAACATCACTTGCAAGTAATAATCTTTTACAGTTTAACGACGAGGGGACATCTGGAGTATAGTTAGGTTTGGTTCCTTACTAGCATAGCCTTACTGACTGACCAATATGCATTTAAATATGTACTGTACCTTTGAAGCTGTCACCAGAGGCGGATCTTGTCAACAGGTGAAGGCGGGCAGTTGCTTGGGGCCCCAAGGGCTGATGAATTTTACTCCACAGTAATGTCTTACAATGTAGCAACTGCAGTGACCTACCCCATTAACCCCATCAAACAACCAGTGGTCAAATTGCAATAACATCTTTGACGGATACCTCCCTAAAGGGGCCCCATTGTCATCCCTGTGGTAAAAACACACCACAGCTGTAGCTATTTTTGGCTAATTGTATTCTGGATTACCTGAATTGCTGTATCGCAATATGTGCTGTGTGTATTCAGATTATTTATGAATATGTTTAATGCTTCTCAGAGGGGCCCCTTGGGAATTTTTGCCTGGGGCCTCAGCACATTCTAGAATCGCCACTGGCTGTCACTGTCATACCGCAGACCAAGTCCAACTACTGTGTGTCTTTGTATTAACAATTACAATACCACTCAACTTTGGCCTGATGGATGGCTTCAGCAGTGAAACATTTATGTCTTGTTTCAGCTGAGCCCCTGCTGTGCTTGACAGCATCACCACACACTTTTCTGAAATGGAGGCTATGAAGTATGGCCCAGACCAGTTGGCTTCCAGTCGCCCTTGTTTTCAGCCTTCTTTTCATTAATTTGCTTTAAGGACCTCATCACCAAGTTTAAAGTGGAAGGATTTCACATTCCGTCTTTTGTTTGTATCATATGTTTTCTTTAGTCTGTCCTGCACATTTTTAAGTTCTGGTAAATCTGAGAAAATATTAAATGCCTTTAATGTCATGGTTATTAAAACAACAATATATGTTAGGTTCTTAGGCGCGTATATTTCCATTTCACCATCACCTTTGAATGCAGATCTGCAACTTTTGCAGTCTTGACCTCCAGGTATTCTTCTGTCTCCTCTACCACAATAAACACATTGTTCATCCCCCTCTTCTTGTGTGATGTTTATCACACCTGGTGTGCAGGGGTGTCTTCCAAACAGAGCACAGTATGGTGTGTACTTGGTTGATCTCTGTTAGAAAAAAAAGTAAAATCTAAAGGATTTCACAGTTTTTCTATCTTGATGAACAGGGTTCCATCAGACATTCTTACACAATATTACTTGTTTAGATGTGTTGATGCCTTCCACAATTCCCCAGATGTCCCAATCATTTTGATCCTCCCCACAGTATTTGGCAAGCACAGTCTTTATATTGTGATTGGTGCGCTCATCCTGTCCATTGGCCTGGGGATGGCACGCTGATGTAATGCAGTGTTTGACACCCAAAGCCTCAAAAACACCACAGTTGACCTGCAGACACATTAGTGTATGCCTTGAAAGATACAGTATGATTCATGACCAATATTCTATGTCACTAATACACTGTTTTTAAATGCATAACTGTACCTCATTTATTTGGTACAGTTATTTTGCCACAACCCACTTTGTGAAAAGATCTGTGGCTGTCAGAATCAACCTGCTACATAAAATGCAGATCATTTTAAACATCTGTTGCATCCATGACTGTTATGTTCTCTGTTCTTTTGATCCAAAAACTCTCCATTTACCAACTTCAAAGGGAGTTACGCACACACACACAAAATCTGATGTTACCCTTTGCCCTTTGCGGTGGTAGGAAGGGAACCAATCAGATCTATCCCAAGGACACTCCACGCTTCCTGAACTTGGATTGGATGAAGGACAGGTGCAACAGTTCTACTTTTTCATGCTGCTGACAGCGGGGACACTCATTAACCTTTAAAAAATGGTATTAAATTCATTTCAGTTCATTTCCTCACAAGTATACTGAATATTTTGAGCAATGTAGGGACTATACTAAGTGACATGCATCACAATTTACATAGAACTTATCAGATCTAATGGGCAGTTACAATGACCATAATCAATTTTTCCTTCAGAATAACAAATAACTGAAAAAGTTAAAAAAAAAAACTAACCCATTTTTTGACATCCTTCCGTGTGGTTTCCCAATGGTAGGATGCTTAGACTTTTTCCACTGTACAGCTTCTTCCAGGATGACCCCAACTGCCCAGGTTGCCATGACAACTCCTCAATATATCGCAAACTTGTGACTGAAACGCTACCAAGCAGAGCTTACCCAGATAGCTGTAATACATCTGCTCATCTAATGTAGCAGGAAAACACATTTATTTAGAGTGTATGTGTAATTACTGGTTACATTGTGAATAAATGCAGCTCCAGAAACACAATGGCATTCATATGCTGCAAATATGAATTGAAAAGAAGTCGATAACATGAATGTTAAGTCAAACTGTAACTTACTTTTGTGTAATTTTTTGATGACTTACAAATGGTGGCCTTTCGGCTCTCAGGACATTTAGAGGCGGTAGTCTGGCTGTTGTAAATCCCTTTAGTTACGATAGATTTCTTCGTAAAATTCGTCTATGTTTTCTCCGAATCCTGCGACACCTAATCCCAGGAAAACTGTTTCTGTAATTTATCCGGACCAACCATAATCTTCTACATCATCCTGCCAATTTCCAGCCAATCATATAGCGTGATGTCATCGACAGGCGCAGGACTCCGAGCTGACATCTGGTGCCTGCACCGGCCCAGCGAGCTGAATGACTTCTGACCAGTGGCACTCACCTCACACCTGATGAAGACATTGGAGCAGCTCTTCCCCAGGTGCAACATGCCAAGGATGGCCTACGGTTTGTAGTTTCCTCTACCTGCTTCCCCGAGTTCACTCACACCTGGATAAGTGATGTGGCATGGTGGGGATTCTCTTCCTGGACTTCTCGAGTGCCTTTAAACACTATCCAGCCCGGGATGCGAGTGGACCCTGCCTGGTCATCTGGATCTCCAGCTACCTCACTGACAGGCCGCAGTACACCAGGCTGAAGGACACCACGTCTGACACTGTGATCAGCACCACCGGTGCACCCCAGGACACGGTGCTGGCCCTTCTTCTCTTCTCCCTGTACACCGCAGACTTCTGCTTAAACTCTGAGCTGTGTCACATCCAGAAGTTCGTTGATGACACAGCCATCATGGATCAGGGACGAAGGAGAGGAGGAGTACAGGAGCCTAGTGAGGGACTTTGCTGTCTGGTGCCACACAAACCACCCACAGCTCAACACCTCAAAGACAAAGGAGGTGGTCATCAACTTTGGGAAGTCCAGACCAAGACCGCAACCAGTTCTGATCGGGCGAGCTGAGGTGGAGGCTGTGGACTCCTCTAAGTACATTGGCCTGTGGCTAGACAGCAAATTGGACTTGACGGTCCACACCAACCACCTGTACAGGAGGGACAGAGCAGGCTGTACTTCCTGAGGAGGCTGCGGTCATTTAACATCTGCAGGAAACTCCTGCGGATGTTTTACCAGTCTGTGGAAGCCAGTGTTCTATTTTACTCTGTAGTGTGCTGGGAGGGGGCAGCACATCCAAGAAGGATACATCCAGGATACAGAAACTGACCGGCTCTGTGGTCGGCATGAAGCTGGACTCTCCGTTGATGGTGGCAGAGACATTTGACAAACTGATGGACATGTTGGACGATGCCAGTCACCCTCTGCACACCGTCATCAACAACCAGAGGAGCCTGTTCAGCCCAAGACCGCTCCATCACAAGTTCAGGACCAACAGACTGAAAAACTCTTTTGTCCCTCAGGCCATCAGACTGTACAACTCCTCACTGGGGGGAGGAGGAGTAACAGGAAGACAGAGAACGACAAGGAGCAGTAGCCATATATTTTTTATTTTATTTATATATCAGCAGCCCTCTGTGCTTTTTGATGTATTAGTAATAACCCATAGGATTGTTTTGCATTGATCTATAAGATGATCCCTGTTTTGTCTGGTTGTATATGCAATAAGGCATCTGTAACCAGCCTTATATCATGGTGATTTTTTAAAAGGGACAAGTAAAATTTTAGCTGTTCATAAATAGTTACGGTAGAAATAACATTAAAAAAGTTTTCCATTAAAAGGAGGAACTCAGAGCCAGGCAGCGGTATAGGCAGTATAAGTGAATAATAGGGACCCCACCATCTGTGGGGGCTGGAAATCTAAATGGATAATAAGGAAAAGCTAAATGTAACAGACAAAATATGGAAAAATGTGTTTTACTATAACATTTTTATAAGACATCAGGTCCATGCTATTATATAGTAATGTTACTGAAGATGCACAGCAAACATCACTAAATCACCCATTTAAAAGGTCCCACTTTGACCCCAACGCATCACAGCTTGTTTAATTGCTCATGGGATGAAGAGGGCTGGAGAGTTATTAGTAATTAGTAATGAGTGACTCCCAACTGTAAGAATTCATTCTAACATCATGTGATGCTCATAAACCAGAATTAAATTACAGACAAACAAAGACAGTGGTATTGTGCAAAATGAATAATTTATTACTCTGTTGCAGTTATCCACTATTATTCTGGATGGATGACTGTCACATCCATGTTTATTAGTTTCTCAACAGCTTAGTTTAGTGTCAGTCACTTTCACTGATAATTTTAGTTTTCCCAGTACTCTATGGGAAAACTGCCAACCCTTCAGAGGTCCTGGATGAGCTGTCTGTTGAAACAGTGATAATCTGACAACTTCACAGTATCTGCATTTGTTTAAAAAGAAAGGATAAAAATGGACACTTGAGAATACATGTTCAATTTGAACCCACAGCAGGTAAATGTAAGTGCAACACTGACCAAAAAGGGACATTTGATGGCAAATTACCAGCATTTTGTACCTTAGACAACATAAATGGACCGTTGCAGAGACCTTTTTATCTGACAGTGCAACATTGCAATTATTGTACTCAGTGTTTCAGTTTTTTTTTGTTGCTTATCAGGCCTTTTCATGCCACAGAGCAATTTTAAATGCCATGAAACTAGGCATATCTAACACATAAAAACAGATAACTTTCTAGACTAAGAGCACTACTGTATAAAATGAAGTATGGATCTTATTTAAAGAAACACTGTCTTTGCCATGACAATTATTAATGCCTCTCAGACCAAAATGTTTAACTTTTTACTCGGTCTACTGCACAATTTGAAATCATAATTCCTGCTAACTTTGTGCCAGTGAAAGACCTTCACGAACTTCAAAACATCATACTTCCCCATATCCTTTCCGACACATTTTAAGATTCAGAAACCATTTGATTCATGCTCTGGCAGTCAACTGGGATCACTGCATATGTTCTAAGTATACTTGGAACATTCTGATGTTGATGATAAATGATGATTTAAGGTGTCATAATCTGTCCAGAACCTTCGCTCTCAGTTTGAAATAGCCCCCCTTTCTATCCATCAGCTCTTGGTGTGTCCCTCGCTCCTGAACTCTTCCTTCACTAATTAACACAATCTGATCTGCCCTCTCGATTGTCTTCAGCCTGTGAGCAATCACCAGCAGGGTCTGGTCTGGACAGTCCGCCAAGGCCTGCTGAACCTGTAAGCAGGGAAATCAAAGAAAGATATAATCATATCATCCAGTGTCCAACGGGTATCTTTGTGTAGACAAAACTAAAGGGAAGTTACTGCTCCATTTTAGAAATAGATTAAGCGCAGTGACACATAATACAATATACATTATGAAAATTTGCCAGACCATTATGGTGCGTTCACACCAAACGAGACTTGGCCGATCAAGATCACATCGCCCACCCAAGTCGCGTCGTCTGTCCACAGCTCATTTTGTCACCGTCTCCGACTCTCAGTGACGTAACATCTGCTTTCACAGCGAACATATCATATCATATAATAGGATGTATTAGCTGACTTTATCCCAACTGTATCTTTTTCACTCATCTACCAACCACAAAATACTGCAGCTGATGGCCCTGCAGCAACAGCTTCTGCAAGTTCTCTGCGGTCCCTTCTAGGCGGAACTAACGTACTCACTAACTAATGTTAGTGACATGGATAGTTGCTCTGTGAACTGGAGTAAACACAGTCTGTCACCCACACAATGCTGATTGGCTGGTGCGGCACAGCCACACGTGACATGGCCTGAAAAGTTCACATTTACACTCACATTTCAGTTTATTAGGTAAATATTGCTAATACTGGGTTGGAGCCCTCTTGCTTTCAGAACTGCTTTAGATCTTTATGAAACAGTGTTAACAAGGTGCTGAAAACATCCCTCTGAGATTTTGGTCCATATCGACATGACAGCATCACTGATAGCGTCACATCAATATTGATATGACACATTATCTTACTGGAAGCAGCCATCAGAAGATGGACACACTGTGGTCATAATAGAAATGGTCAGCAGCAATACTTAAGCAAGCTGTGGGGTTTAAGTGGTTCTAAGGGGCCCAGATAGTGCTGAGAATATATACTCTGCACAAATACATCTCCACGACTAACCTGAACCAATGACAGGGGGCATGGAAATATGGTTTCATGTTGCTTGTGTCAAATTATAACCCAACCTTCTGAGTGTTGCAGCTTAAATTGAGAATCATCACACCAGGCAACATTTATCCAATCTTTTATTTTTCAATGTTGGTCAGCCTGTGTGAACTGTAGCTCATCTGTTGTTCTTTGGGTTCTTTTCGAGTGGTATCTGATGTGGTCCTCTGTTTCAAGATTTGGCCTCCTGCATACCCTTACAAGAAGCTTTTTGAGTTACGGCTGCATTTCTATCATCTCATACCACTCTGGCTATTCTCCTCACTCTCATCTGACCTCTGGCATCACCCAGTGTACTACCACTCATTGGATATTTTCTTTTTTTTTCAAAATTATTCACTGTGAACCCAAGAAATGGTTCTGCATTTAAATCCCAGTAGATCAGCAGTTTCTGAAATACTCAGTCCAGCCCGTCTGGCACCAAAAAACTTGCCACGATCAAAGTCACTTAGATCACCTTTCCATTCTACGCTGAGTCTTGGTTTGAACCTCAGCTGGTCATCTTGACCATGTCTTAATGCTAACATGCATTGAGTTTTTGTCATGTAATTGGCTGACTGGCTATCTACAATTGAATGGTGTACCTAACGACTAACCTAAGTGATAAGTGTAAAACTATGATCTTACATTTCTGTCCTCCTCTAATGTGTGTCTGGGTGTGGGGGGGCTTTATTATAGAGACTGGACAGCAGATGAAATTGGAAATGCGAGATTTAGACATGACTACTGGTTAATGTTACCTGCAGAAGAGGGTTAAGTCTAAATTTATCCCCACATAAGGCAAACAACCATTGTGGTAGACTACTAAAAACCGTCCTTTTGTGTTGTCACATTGACACCCAACCTCTAATTCTTTATTTGTGTCGTAAGAAGCACAACAAAATTATGATGAAGAAAGCAATTTAATAGAAAGCAGTGGTTTAAAGCAGAGTAACCACCTCTGATCGCATTGCTAAATATCTGAGAGAATCACCTTGTTTGACTTGGCCTGTGAACAAACCTTTGAGCTTATTGGTGCTCCCACCTCACATGTGTCTTATCTGTTACATTTTTTGGAGAGTTTTAATGTATTTAAAATCTGAGAAAAATACTGGGATGCAATCATGATGGCAGCTTGCATGCTATTTGTGGACTATAGGTAAGTGGCTGGAAGGCTGATACTATGATTAAACATGCCATTGTTTTTTTGTGATCTAATTATTAAAGAAAGGTTTCATTTCTGTCAGCTGGGTCTCTAGCTGCCAACCCCAGAAAGTAATACAGGGTTAGGGTTAGTTACAGGCTCTGAATAACAGAGATAATATGTGTTTGCCTGTTTTTAAAGGCAACCCTTGGTCGATTCTTCTATAAAATACTGTCTGTAAGTTCTGTAACATACATCTTTTGGTATTATGTCTTTTATTAAAGGCTGTTTGTGAATATATTAATATTTACACATTTTCCATCCAATTCAGATATACATTTTTTAAATCAAATCTGTCTTAGAGTTTTTCAGGCTCATAATGATATACAACTGAACACCTAACAGGAAGTTACCTTGTTTTCACTCACTGTGTCGAGTGAGCTGGTTATTTCATCCAAAATGAGAACCTTTGGCTCTCTGACCAAAGCTCGAGCGATGGCAATCTGCTGCTTCTCACTCTTCGATAACTGGCTTCCACCCTCACCCACCTCTGAGAGTTAAAAACATTGTAACAATCTGATATCAATTAATGTGTAAAATAATGATCATGAAACTATGAGATGCAGAAAATACAAAGGTCAAAACTTTTGCAATTATTGCACTCAAACAGAATGAGAGCAAATGTAAATGAAAAAAAAAACAAGAGTAAAAAAGATTTAATTTTATAACTGTAATCTAGCAGAACATGGAATTTTCTCCCTGCATTAAACGAACCACTAACAGCCCACGAAAGTTTCTATGTAGGCACTTAGCCATGAAAACTGTATAAAAGCTGGTTAGAGGAGTTCACCTGTATCATAGCCTTTCTCCAAACATTTTATGAAGTCATGGGCATTAGCTTTGCGGGCTGCTTCCTGGATCTCCTCCAACGAGCAGTCAGGAAGCCCATAAGCGATGTTGTCTCTGATGGAGCCAGAAAAGAGCACAGGCTCCTGGCTCACCACTGCAATCTGTTAAACATCATCACATTAGCTTGCCTGAACAGTAACTTTTGTTACAATTGTAAAAGTAAAAGACACATTTTTTTATCATTTGCACACTTTAATGTAAAAAATAAGGAACATTAAGACTGAAAGAAGCTGTGTTCATAAAATTCAATGAGGCAACCTACCATACATACCTAAAACTCAAAGGGCCGAATCTAATAAAGGTTTGCGTGTATAAAAGACGCACCAACTTGATAGCATGCAAAAAGCTGATCTACTAACCAGGTGCACTGAGGATTATGTCTGTCAAATAAGCATAGTAGTACACGCAATCCATTTAGTGTGTTTGCCTTCATGAATATGCAGAATACATGCAGATTATCAGAACGCTCAAAATACTGGGAAGAGGAGATGAAAATTTAATCATTTAGCAGGCGCAATGTGATTTATCAAAGCTGAAACTGACTGCGGTGTTTTTGCGTCTATATTTAGCACGTTTGAAAGGCAGGTGCAAACTGGCACAACGTTACACACATAGGGTTCATGATGGAGAGAGAGAATCTTTCGTGTGCATGTCAACATGTTTGGGCTGCCATAAACAGCCCTTTTAATACTGTAATTACCAAACTCCACCTGGTCTTTTTGTCTTTTTTGTCAATAAATGTATCGGGAAATGTCCTTTTTGAGTAATTTTTTTCACCCTTTTCCATGAAAAATAAAAGTAAACATTTCTGTCAAGTACTTGATATGATTATGTTATAAATGCCTAAAACAATGTGTAATTACAAGAAAAAACTAAAAACGGATTTGAATTTTCAACAGGTTTTTCTTTATAAACAATTGTAAATGAACATGTGCAAATTTTCTGAGATCGCCAAAAATTAATTTGACCTATTTTAAATGCACTCAATTTTTTTTGTTTGCCTACAACATTAAGTGTCCATGTTACAACTTGTTATATTAAATCATGTCCAGGCATTTAGGTCACAGCGGAAACATGGTGGAATAGACAAAAAATACGGTGAAATATGGTAAAAAATGCTGCAAAAGAACATCAAGAAAACACTCTAGAATGATACTAATGCCACTATTTATGATTCTCTTACATTATTTGCACAGAAGATACTGATAAACCACCAATAAACTCACAAGACTCACAAGTTTTGCTCAGAAACTTCCTCCCTCCCTCTCTGCAATCTCTGCGAGCTATTGTTTAACTCAATGCAGAGCCTTTCCCTTCAGGCGTTCCAGGCTCTATCGTAATGTACCATATATCAGTGGCAAGCTGCGCCTCTCCTAAACTCGCTGTCAATGCCTGGAGAGTGTGATGCAGCCAGTCTGAGTGACGAACAGAGTGATTCTGGCTATGGAGGGCTTTTTTTTAACCCAGGTTAAATGACCTCCTCCATGATATAGAGCGCAAAACAGAGAGGGTTTACTTTATGCGTCTGCATGAGTATTATAGCACACTGGATCATCCCTCTTTTTCCAGTCCTTAATAATGACAGAAAGCCTTCAAATCTTTCCATCATTCATCAAAAAATTCAGTCAATGAAGGAAAATATTTGGTTAATGCGACCCCTGTTTCTCTCCACAATGACCGCAGCTCTGCTTTTTTTGCACCTACCTTTCAAACGTGCTAAATTTAGACGCAAAAACACTGAGCGCAATCAGTTACGGGTTTGATAATTCACATTGCGGGTGCTAAATGATTACATTTGCAGCTCCTCCTCCCAGTATTTTGCGCATTCTGATCATCTTGCACTTTAACATGCACTAGCACTTTAGCAGTTAACAAGCTTCTCAGCTGTTCAGCTATTTATTTGTTATTGATTGATATTTTAGTTAGTATATGTTTAAATTGTCGTTGTTTATTGTCTTGTTTTTTTTACGTCTGTTGGTTGATATTTTTAAGCACCAAGAGATTCTTCTTCAATTTTGTTGTTCACTTGTCTTACAATGACAATAAAGGCTTTAACCTTAACTAAAATGGGTGAGAAACTGTGGCAATGATAAAAAAAAAAAGACTTAACTACCTTCTTGTGGAGAAAACGATGTTCATATGACTGCAGGGGTTCATTGTCCAATAAGATTTGTCCATCCTGTGGCTCATAGAAATGCTCCAGCAGACTCACACAGGTGCTTTTACCTCCTCCGGATGGACCCACCAGTGCTGTCATCTGACCTGACTTCAGCTCTAAAGAAAAGTCCTGAGACAAAAAGAAAACAACGGGTTTGACAGCACGGCCAAAACACACTGGAAACATGTAGATATGGCTGTGGAAATGATCAACGTTTAATGATTCTATTTCATGATTCATTTCAATCAGTTTTTAACCATATTCTTAATTCAATATGTCTCATATATCTTTGTCAGGCCTCACCTTGAGAACTTTTTTGTTAGGGGAGGCAGGATAAGCAAAGTTGAGGTGGTTGAAGTTGACACATCCTCTCAGTTGATCAGGTTTGAGTGATCCCTCTGTGCTGACCTGAGGTTTCCTGTCCAAGTATTCAAACACTTTGCCTGCAGCTGCAACTGAGTTCAGCATGTCACCAAAGATATAGGTGAGTGTCTGGAGGATGGCATGTAAGACTTATTTTATGTACAATGAGTGAGTGATAACATCTGGAAAAAGGTGAGCCTGTAACAATTACTTTGCTTGATCTTGTTGAAACACTGCATAACTTTCAAAAAGCACTTTATCAATGAAATGAAGAGCTTAGACTCTAACTATTGTTTTTCTTCCTCCTTTGCCATTATTTTCCAGTGTGTTATGTATACCACTTTGAATTGCCTCGTTGATGAGATGTTAAATAGAAATAAATTAGCATTGCCTTGCCTTAAACTTCCCTCTCCTGTAGTTTGTCCAGTGGGTATCAAGAGTAGATCATACTAACAAACACATCAATTAGACTTTCCTCTTGTCTTCATTTTTCTCTAGCTTATGGCTTATGTACAGCATAGAAACTTTTGTGATAAATATTATATGATATTCAGATATGTTGGTCTAAAAATCACACTTTTTAGGTGCTAACAATAACTGTTCCTGACTGACAAAGCATAACAAAGCACTATTAGCCACCCTGATGTTGTCTCCAAGGTTCAAATGGTAGAGCAGGAAGGAAACCAGGTTTCCAGTGGTCATCTGTCCTCTGCAGATCAACAGCCTGCCGTAGTACAGCATAAAGACCTGCATGCCTAACGCTGCCAACTGTAACCACACAGGACAAAAACTTTTAAACAAAATGGCAGGCAATGCTGTGAAGAACTCCAAATAATAAACTCTAAAACTCATCTTCTTACCCGCAGAGCAAGGCCATAAATAACTTCAGCAGCGTCCCGTTTTGTCTTCAGCTTGTGTGTGTCCATCAGACAGTTGTAATAGCAACTGGACTCGTGTTTTTCTGCTTTAAAGCTCCTGACAACACATACACCAGATATTGCCTCATTTGCAGCTGCATTTGCACGGGCAATAGAGTCCTGCACCTCAATGGACAGTCGCTGAGGAAGGGACAAAAACATCAACTTCTGAAATAAATTGAAATTCAACATTTCAACAGTGTTCAGATCAATTAAATCAGACTGCTATGTAAGGTGGCTGAGAAAAGTCACAACAAATGCCAACACCACAGCACAGCAGCATAAAGCCACAACAGGGCGGCATTAGGCTGCAACACGACTACATAAAGGTGCGTTCACACTGAACACAACTTGGCGACCAAGATCACATCGCAAACCCAAGTCCTGTCGCCTGGACAAATAGCTTATGTTGTCACCGTCGCTCAGTGACATCACGCTCCCTCGAGTTTCACCCCATAATCATATCATATCATAAAACAGGATGTAAAAGCTGACAATATTCCAACTGTATCCTTTTCACTCACCTACCAACCACAAAACACTGCAGCTGATGGCCCTGCAGCAGCATCGTCTGTGAGTTCTCTGCGGTCCCGCCTAGGCGGAACTAATGTCCTCACTAACTCATGTTCCCACACAGACATGGATTGTCACTCTGTGAACCAGAATAAAAACAGTCTGTCACAGGTGTCGTCACACACCCACACAACGCTGATTAGCTCTCACGGTGTGACATCGCCTGACAAGTTAAATTTTTTTAACTTTGGCGACTGAGCACCGCAACCTGGTCCACGTCCAAACCGACCCCAGAGTTCCCATCTGCAGCAACGGGGCGCCGCCCAACTGTTGCCCAGATCGCATCCCTTGCATCGAGTGAGATCTGGTCACACCTGGTCGTGGCTGACAGAGGCTGTACATTGACTCTGCATGGAGAGTGGTCGCCGAGGTCGCCAAAGTCATGTTTGATGTGAACACACCTTTAAGCTGCAATAGAAGGGAAATTCCAATACAAATGCAAACACCACATGTCTGCATGAAGCTGCATCACAGCGGCATTAATCGACAACGGAAGAGAAACGCCAACTTTTTTCGTGTCTTGCCTCAGTCCCAAGTCCAAGACAAGCAGAAAGGCTCTATTCTTTTGACAATGTGTCCAATAACAAGGAAGAGACGGGCAGAGCTTGTCCCCTGCTAACTAGCTTAGCTCAAACACTGGGAGTCAATGACAACAAGTCACAACAAGCACACAGGACTGTTTAGAGTTGCCGAAGAGTTTATCGGTAGACTGTAGGCAAGAGACAGGCTAACACTTTCCATTGACCCCCAGTGTTTGAGCTAAGCTAATTAGCGGTGGGCAAGCTCTGCCCATCTCTTCCTTGTTATTGGACACACAGTCCAATACTATCCAATAAACATAAGTCAATACATCTTAGCATGAGTTCAACATTTCAAGCCTCTACCTGGTAGTGTGTATCATAGATGTTCTGAATGAGGCCTGTTATGGGCGTCTGCATCAACACAAGAAACGTGAGCTTCCATGAAAGATTCATCATCAGTGAGATCATGCCCAGGGTCTTTATGAACGTCCTCAGCAGCACGCTGACATTCAGACACACTGTTCTGCCCATCAGGTTGGTGTCCTTGGACAACCTGCTTGTGATTTCACCTGCACAGAATATGACTCAGTGTTATCTTCAGTACATAATGTTTTATTATTTGATGCTATTTTTGTCACCGCTCGCCTCTCCTGATCAACCTGTCCCAACCTTTCTGATAAAAGTCCTGTCTGGTTCTGTGTTTAACATTTTTAATTGACTTGCTTTATCTCTGGGTGCACAGTACAACTGCTGAAGGTTACATTTTATTGTTTTAATAGTATTTTCATTTTATATTTTCAAAAGTGACCCAGGACCTCTCTGTTCAGCTTGGATTTTACATGAATTTGATTTCATCCTCTGTTGTTTAAGGCATTTAAATATTTCTCACTATCTGTATTTATTTCATTTATTTTTTCATCGACATACTAATTTTTAGATTTCATTTTCAACATTCTCCTTTTGTGTTTCAATACCAACCTCTTTTATAGTTCAGACCTTCTGTTATTTCAATTTCTTATTTTAACTGTTTTACTGTGTTACTTATTAATAAGTATTTTATTCTACTATTTCTTGAACTTTACTAAATTATCCTCTTAGACATTAAATCATCTTGGGTTTTAGTCTTATTAAGTTTTTTAATTGAATTATCTTTCAAAGAGCCCATATTTTGCCTTTACTCTGGTTAAAAAATTATTATTTTTTAAGATTATCTGGGCTCTTTTTTTAAAAAATGGTCTTGGGGTTTCTTTCTTGTAAAGAAGAGTACACAGAGGGTTGGAGAATTGGGAATGACTTGCTGGAAAGAAGCTCTTGGCCAAAATTGAACCCAGACTGCCCTAACAGCAACATCATTAGTGGTTTGTATGCACAGAAATCACTGCTGAGTTATCGGCACCAAGGCATCCCTCAAATTTTGACATTTTAACATAACTTGATTTGTCAACTTATAACATTTTATTGTAGCAGTTTCATTTTTCGTCATTAATTGTTCTGTTCAAGTCCTTCATTCGTGAAACATTTTTAACATTGTGCATATATTTCAGAGTGAAGGTTTAGGGTTTATTTTATTAATACATTTATTTCTATGTAAAACTTCTTGATGTAAAACATCTTGAGGCATACTATTTTGTATGAAAGCTTCTTCTGCTTTATCATTCATTACCGGTCTTTATGGTCTCAAAGAATCCAATTTCTTGCTTGGTCAAAGCTCCAAACAGCTTGACTTTCACTCTACAAGTCAAGGCACTGGTGGCACTGCTTAAGACCCCCTCTCTGCAGCCTGCACTCACAGAGCTGATCAACAGAACAAACAAAGAGAAATTTTGTGATTATTTTTTAATTTGAGGTCACACACATGCTGAAGAATAAAGGAGAAAACACATCCAGGTACCTTCCCAGAGAGAAGAGGCCCATGTAGAGCAGCGCAGACATGAATTCACCAGGCTGATAGTGACTGCTTAGGATGTCAATCACTCTTCCAGTGTAAAACGGGATGAACATTTCACCTAAGAACAGAAACATGTTTAGAGACATACATGGATGAATTTAACTCTGTGGGGCAAATCAACATGACGTCATCATATCGAACAAGCTAAGGTGTTAAAGGGTTTACATTTTAGTACAAGAAATGGCCACATGGTCAATGAGATGCTCAAAGTGCAAGAAACAAAAAAAAGATAAAATTTGATGGTCCAAAAGAAGTCCCTGGAAATGATCTCTGGACCACCTACTGACTTTAACACCCCCACCCCCCACCAAAAAAGTCCCTCTTCATATCAAACAAAACAATGTCAGATAGATTCATCTAGAAATATTGAAAAAACGAAAAAATGTAAATTAAAAATCACAACATATGGCATAAGATCAGATATTACAGCTGTATATGCTACTTGGTTCATTTCACAAGTTTCACCTTACCTTAAGACAGGGGTGTCCAAACACTGCCCGCGGGCCAACTGCAGCCTGCCATCCATTTTTAATTGGCCCGTATCAAAGTCCAAAATATAATGGACAATGGGCCACACATAATATTCGTGCTTAACTGTATTGTACTTCTTAGTTTCAACACTAGGTGGAGCAACTGTCTTGAACAAGGTCACTTTTCCCACATGCCATATTATTATCCGTCATTTTTAATTTTCCTTTTCTAATTCCAATTAAATGACAGCATCCACATAATTACACACAGTGGGCTCTAATTTCGTAGACCAGGCGCAGGCGCGGCGCACCTAAATTGTTAACCCATTTCATGTTCCCTGAAAGAGTCCTTTTTGTATAATTCCGAAATGTACATAATTTTTCAGTTTTGAGTAACCTACCCTTTTCTTTAAAATATGGCAGTACAGCACTTACCTTTGTGACATTTCAAGCTATTCATTGGACTTGCACGACTTGAGTTACAATAAATAACAGAAAAAATTGGGGTGAAAACTTTTGACCAATAGTGTACATATATGTAAGGTACATTTTATTAACCCCTTGTTGCCTTCAGTGCTGACCTAATTTTCTTAGAATACACTCCATGAGGTGCTGGAATCATTCCTCAGAGATTTCAGTTCATATTGACATGATAGCACCACACAGTTGCATGAAGTCAACCGCACATCCATGACGCAGATCTCCCAATCCACCACACCACAAAAGATGCTCTGTTGGAGGCCACTGGAGTACAGTGAAGTTATGTTAATGATGATGATTTTTGTGACATGGCATGCTATCTTGCTGGAGGTAGACCTCATAGAATGGGTACATTGTGCTCATAAACTGATGCTCAGTTAGTGCTAAGGTGCCCAATTGTGCAAAGGAAATATCCCCCACACAGGGTCATCAGCACCACCAGCCTGAACTGTTAATGCAATGGGGGCAAATCCATGATTTTATGTTGCTTATACCAAATTCTCACCTTTCTGTTTGAATGTTGCAGTAGAAATTGAGACTCATCAAACTAATCAAACTAGGCAACTTTTTTCCAATCTCGACCTGGCCGCCCAGATCGCATCCGTCGCATCGTGGGAGGGTTAACCCCGCCCAGTCGCAGCTTTACATTGACTTTACATGGCAAGTGGTCACCTTGGTCGCCCAAGTTGCGTCTGGTGTGAGTGCACCTTCATGTGGACTATATGCTTTTACATGCAGGGCTCCCTTTAAGCAAATAAAGAGCAAACTGAAAGCTCCAGGACTTACCTCAAGTTTTCAATTTTTTTAAAGTCTCCCTGTAAATAAGTATTTTCCCCATCCAAGTGCAAAGCTTTAACTTTTTTAGCTAAAATGCTAATATTTACATTAAAATATATTAAAAATATCATGAGTGTCCTGACATTTTTAAATAGTTTATGAATATAAATATTAGCATTTTAGCTCAATAGCTTCCAGGTAATATGACTTAATGGCCCAAAATCAGCGCAGGGTCACATACTTTCACGTCTCTTTTTATTGCCTTTCAATGACCCATGTTTTATTTTGAAAAATGGAAGTTGGTCCACGCTGTAGCATCCTAACGCCAACTTTCTCAACGGCCTTCGTGTATTTGCCATAAAGTCAGTAATACGGGAGCACTTGAAATGTGCATACTTATTGTTATATCATCCACAGAGCTCAATAACTGCTGAATCTCTCCATGTCTTAACCCAAGCATAAAAATAAAATTTAACTAAATCATCTAAGTCAGTGATTCTCAACTGGTGGGTTGTGACCCAAAAGTGGGTCGCGGTCCCTTTTTCAATCGGTTGTGAGCCTTTGCTTGGGCAAAAAAAACTGTTAGGAAAAAAGTCATATGTTTATATTTTGAAGAGGATCTTTTTATGTAGTGGAGTGCCGTCTTTTCACACTGCTTAACATTAGGTGGTGATAGTGCCCTGTAATGTTAACTAAAACAGATTTAAATGAAAGAATGTTTGTCATATGTTCAATAAGTAGCCTAGGTACTCATTTTTGATATTTTTACCTCCACCAAGGAGGTTATGTTTTTGCCAGTGTTGGTTTGTTTGTCTGTTTGTTTGTTTGTGTTCAAGATAACTTGAAAAGTTATGGATGGATTTGGATGAAATTTTCAGGAAATGTATGGAATGGGATAAGGGACAAATGATCAGATTTTGGGACTGATCCGGATCACCATCCAGATCCAGGAATTTTTTAAAGGATTCTTTAACATTGCGAGATAGGCCCATTTTCGCCATTTGTGCATATATAACTCCACAGATACTTTGTCATTGAGAGATTGTGTTAGGGGTGGACTGAAGCTGCTTGGTGGAGGTCTGCGCTCTCTGAGTGCTTTTCTAGTTTAAAATTACTTCTCAGTAGTCAGACTTTTTATTTCATGTCTGTGGACTCTGTTAAAAAGTCCGACTACTTAAGTGTTTTGTGTGTTGTGATAGCCTCATGATCAATGTCTTATTCAGTGCCACTGATTGAATATTATTATTTATGACCTTGTGTCCCTAAGATAAACTTTTTTGTTGCAATTCAAATGCACCTTATTAAGTGTAAAAGGAAAGTTTTCCTCATCTAGCATCGTCACATGAAGGTCAATTTGGTTTATCATTAAACTTTTTGTGTGTTTGCATACTCTGATATTCTACCTATGTACTAGTTGAACATTTTCCTCAATTTGGGTTGCAGCCTGAAATTAGGGGTTATGATGGGTCCCGAAGCCAGACCAGTTGAGAACCACTGATGTAAGTGAGCCATATCCAGTTCTCCCTTCTCCACTCTGTACATTTTCCCCAATTAAACAGAGATTAAAAATACAAGTAATTACATTATAACGTGATAACTGAGTATCACGAAATAACTTGATAATTAAATATCACGTTATAACGTGAAACTTATCACGTTATAACGTGATACTGATATTTTTTTTAAATTTCTATCGTGGCAGCAAAATTCAAATTACATGTTAACATCTCCTTCAAATGTGATTGCTTTCAGAAACCCTCCCATCAATCTGTTAACATTTACAAGATAATGTACCAAACAAATAATGTGGAATAAAAAGGATTATCACCACCACCATCAGATGTACTCACAGATAACAGCCAGGGTCAGGAATACCACCCCTCCCAGCAGTAGCAGACAGTCAGGTTTGTGAAGGCGCAGGACCCTCACAAACAGCACTCTGGCTTTCTGCCTCTTCTCTCCACCTTCAGGTGCATCTTCGCTGCTCGGGATGGTGATCTCCCAGAACAGAGCTGCAGCCACGGAGGTCCCGGCGCACATCAGCCAGCAGCGTAAATCGGTCAACAAGCTGCAGTGCGTCTCGGCACTGTGTAGCACATTGTTCCCGGTCTCTAACACCGCCGGCAGGACGCAGTGTGTAATTGTAAGACGGGTCAGTAATGGTTTGTTCTCTGTCAGGCTGAGAAAAATGATAGAAGTCAAAGCCAAGCATCGGAGAGCCGCGGATACCCAAAGACACGTAAGCTGAACAAAGGCGCTGTGAAACACCACGAGTCCTGATGAGTAAAACAGGCACAGGTCGACGCACACAGCTAAAACCAAAGTGACAGCTTTGCGGGATATTGTCTCGGCATTGCCTGCCATTTTCAGACGCTTGCGTCCTCATATGACTCTCAGTGCCGCGAGGATTAGTGTTTTAGCTTTAATAAACTTTCAGTTTCGTTTTCCAGCAAGTTCGAGACTTGGGTAAGTAAGACAGATATTCACAGCTTTAGATTTTGCAGGTCAGTAACTCTTCAATGTCGTGAAGACTGTGAGCTACAACCTAGTTTTCCTCCAAACGAAACGTCCTCCCAGCCAGACAATTTCAATTGGTCACAATATGCTGCCGGTGGTGGCTCGGCGACTTAGGGACCGTCAGCAAATTACCATAGCGAAGGAATAATGTGAAAGAAAATTCAATAATGTCACCACAGTACACATGAATGACCTTAGGTTATTCATACTACATGTCATAGTTATTATGAATGAAAATATTTTACAAGATTTTTTTTTTGTTGAAATAAAGCCAATGCCATCAAAGTTCTGAGATCTAACTACACAATGATAAAAAAAAATATGAATGGGGATCTCCTGTACTTTAACCTACTATTCTTACTTTAGAGGAGAAGGTTTTGATTTAACTTATCTGATTTTTCATATAATAAATTGTGTGAGTTAATATGTAATGACAATAACAATTGTAGTAACTGTACAATTATTAACTGTAGTTGCACCAAACTCACTCTGATGATCAAACATCTCCTCTAGTTTATACTATAGCTCTAACTTGAGAGAAATGTGTACTAATTTACTAATATGGTTGCCTTACATTAAATTATGTTAATTAATCGGCAATGACTATAAAAACTGTAATAACTGTACTGTTTAGGACTGTAGGGACACCAATGTCATTCTGATGATCAAACACCTCCTCTTATTTATACTACAGCTCTTTCTTTAGAGAAAATCTTTTAATGTAATTTATATGATTTTTTTTATATTGAAGTATGTTTATTAATAGGCAATAACTATGAAAACTGTAATAACTGTATTTCTTTTGACTGTAGTGACACCAAACTCATACTGGTGATCAAATATCTCTTCTAGTTTATACTTCAGCTCTTACTTTAGTGAAATAGGTCTAATTCAATTTATGTGATTTTTTTATATATATATTGAATAGTGTTAATTAATAGGTAATGATCTGTACTGTTGTTGACTGTAGTGACACCAAACTCAGCCTGATGATCAAGCGTCTCTACTAGTTTATACTACAACTCTTACTTTAGAGAAATTGGGTTTAATTGAATTTATATGACTTTTTATATATTAACTAGTGTTAATTAGTAGGTGATGATTATGAAGACTGTAATAACTGTGCTGTTGTTGACTGTAGTGACACCAAACTCAGCCTGATGATCAAACATCTCCTCTACCTTGTAATGTATATATTTCTCTAAAGTAAGAGCTGTAGTATTAACTAGTGGACATGCTTGATCATCAGTATTAGTCTGGTGTCACAAAACAGTACAGTTATTACAGTTTTCCTATTAACGCTATTTAATACATAAAAATAATCTAAATTAAATTAAAACCCATTTCTCTAAAGTAAGAGCAGTAGTATAAACTAGAAGAGATGTTGGATCATCAGACTAAGTTTAGTGTCACTACAGTCATAAGCAGCACAATTATTACAGTTTTTATAGTCATTACCAATTAATTAACATAATTCAATGTAGAAAAAGATCACATAAATTAAATAAATACATATTTCTTTAAATAAAGCTGTACTGTAGTATAAACTAGAGGAGATGTTTGATCATCAGAGTGAGTTTGGTGCAACTACAGTTAACAACAGTACAGTTACTACAGTTATTATTGTCATTAAATATCAATTCACATAGTTTATTAAATCATATAAAAATCATATAAATTAAATCAAACTTTTTCCTCTAAAGTAAGAACTGTAGTTTAAAGTACAGGAGATCACCATTCATATTGACGGTCCCTAAGTCACCGAGCCATCACCGGCAGCATATTGAGACCAATTGAAATTGTCTGGCTGGGAGGACATTTCGTTTGGAGGAAAACTAGGTTGTAGCTCACAGTCTTCAGTGATTAAAAAGAGGGGTCGGGTTTGTTACTACGTTATTTCATTGAGTTATTGACCTGCAAAATCTAAAGCTGTGAATATCTTTCTAACTTTACCCAAGTTCTGATGATTATACTTCACAGATAAGCCATAAAACTGGTTTTTGTGAAATAAATTCATGGTAATGTTCTGCTGAATTAATTATATAACTCCAAATAGAGTCATTTTTCATTTATGTAAAACTTAAAAACCTTGTATTTGTATATTTGTATATATGTGTATCTATAAAATTAAGAGTTTGTCTTCAGCCTGCTCTGTTGTAAAGTTATGAACTGACACTATAAAAATAAAGATTGATTGAAATGCATACTACCGTCATTGTTTATCATTTTATTGCAATTTAAACGCCAAACTACAAATACAGTACACTGTAAATAGAACAAGATAAAATACTCTAAATATTATTTTCTATTATTTATTCTTAATTTTTAAGTTTGACCAACACAAAATTAATAAATACTTAGTATTTTGAAGTTATACATTCATTCGTTAATTTACTTTCTACACTGTTCATCCCTTTTGGGGTCATGGGGGGGCAGGAGCCTATCTCACCTGTCATTGGCTGACAGGTGGGGTGTACCCTGAACTGGTCATCAGCTGATCACAGGGCAACATAGAGAGACAGACAACCATTCCCACTCACTTAATTTGCAGTCACCAGTCAATATAATGAGCATTTTTTTGGTCTGTGGGAGGAAATCGGTGTACCCGGAGAGAACCCACGCACGCACAGGAAGAACATGCAAACACACACAAAGGCCTTGCATGACCCGGGGTTCGAACTGGTGACCCTCTTGCTGTGAGGCACGTGCACTACCTGCTATAATTTAGAGACTGATATTAACTCAATAATACTGATCCACATCAACTTAAAACAAAAAGACTTCTTTAGACTACTCAGTTGTTTACAGTCATTTTAACAAAATCACTGCTTTTGAGTTTCCTGACATTAATAGCAACTCAGACTGCTGCAATCCAGGTGTGCAGAGCTGGACCCAGAGGTGGCAGTAGCTCTCTCTGTGCCGCTGGACTCCAACAACCACAGCCCGGAGATGGAGTTTCTCTAAACAGCTGCACGCTCTTGTCCAAACTGAGAGACTGACCATCATTAAGAGTTACAGTTGAAACCAGAAGTTTCCATACACCATATAAAAAGGCACATAAACTTTTTTTCCCACCATCTAACATTAAATCAGATTAAACTTTTCCTGTTTTTGGTCAATTAGGATTACCAAAATTATCTCTATTTGCTAAATGCCAGAATAATGAGAGAGATCCTTTTTTAGACATTTTATTATTATTTTCTTGAGAGTCAGAAGTTTACATACATTTCATTAGTATTTGGTAGCATTGTCTTTAAACTGTATGACTTGGGTCAAACATTTTGGATATGCTTCCACAGGCTTCTCACAATAGTTTGCAGAAATTTTGGCTCATTCCTCCTGGCAGAACTGGTGTAATTAGGCTAAGTTTTTAGGCCACCCTGCTTGCACATGCCTTTTCAGCTCTGCCCATAAATTTTCAATGGGATTGAGATCAGGGCTTTGTGATGGCCACTCCAAAACATCAACTTTGTTATCCTTTAGCCACTTTGTAACCAGTTTGGCAGTATGCTTAGGGTCATTGTCCATTTGGAAAACCCATTTGCACCCAAGCTTTAACTTCCTGGCTGATGTCTTGAGATGTTGCTTCAGTATTTCCACATAATGTTCTTTCCTCGTGATGCCATCCAGTAAATGGACTTGAGCTTATATAGCACCTTTCTAGTCTTTTGACTACCCAAAGCTGCTTTACACCACAGGTCACACTTATCCATTCACACCCATTTGCGCTCACATTCACTCACTGATGGTTCAGAGTTTCTATGTTAGTTGTTGGCTAACACATTCACGCCCTTTCATGCCCATTTACACGCCACTGGTGCAGCAGTGGGAGCAACTTGGGGTTAAGTGTCACATCGCCATGTGTTGCCCGGAGCTGGGCTTGAACCTGCAACCTCCCAATCACTGACCAAGCGCACTATCCAGCTGCGCCACCTACCCCTGGACACCACCAGTCCCTCCTGCAGCAAAACAACCCCACAACATGATGCTGCCACACCCATGTTTAACAGTTGGGATGGTGTTCTCAGGCTTGCAAGCTTCAATTTTAGTTTCGTCAGACCACAGAACATGTCTCCAAAAATTAAGGTCTCTGTCCCTGTGTGCATTTGCAGACTGTAATCTGGCTTTTTTATGTTTCTTTTGGAGTAATGGCTTCTTCCTGAGAGAGTGGCCTTTCAGCCCATGTCAGTACAGGACTCGTTTGACTTGATAAAGACACACTCTTACCAGCTTCAGCCAGGATCTTCACAAGGTCTTTTGCTTTTGTTCTTGGGTTGATATGCACTTTTCTGACCAAAGCACGCTCATCTCTGGGACACAGAACCCGTCTCCTTCCTGAGCGGTATGATGGCTGGACATTCCCATGGTATTTATACTTGCGTATAACTGTTTGAACAGATAATCGTGGCACATTCAGGCATCTGGAAATTGCACTCAAGGATGAACCAGACTTCTGCAAGTCCACAATTCTCTTCCTGATATCTTGGCTGATTTCTTTTGATTTTCCCATGATGTCACACAAAGAAGCAGTGTGTTTCAGGTGGGCCTTAAAATACATCCACAGGTGTGCCTCTAATTCATAATTTTATTGCAGTTTAGGTTCAGTGTACAAACCTGGTACAAATGTAACTTTTTCTTAGGAGGACTTGAAGATTAAGACGCATAATGGTACAGCTCATATATTTATATTTTCATCTTTTGATGAGATACAAGTTTGATTTCTATTAATTCTCATTTAAGAATATTATTTATTTCATAAAACTTAATTTTGGACATTTAAGGGCTGCTTTGACTGTGAATTTTTAAAATAAGGAGTAGTTGTCAGAGTTTTCTTCTTCTTCTTGCTCTGTGAATTGTTTATCTTTGTTATGTGGATTTCGTCATATCAGGCAAAACAAAAACCTAATGTGTAACCTCTGACGGCTCCCCTGAGAGACATGTGAAGCAACAGACATACACACAAATAGACAAAAAAAATTATAAAAAAACAATATAAATCCCTGGTTTCAGTTTGGTTTTATTGATCACATATTCAGAACCCTCCACATCATGTTCACAGACCAAAATCAGTTTGATCTGTGTCACAAAACTCCAAAAACAACATCAAAACTCCCACCAATACACGATCATTATTCTTCACCTTAATTTAAATAAAACATTAAAGTTTCAGCTCAGACTTTAAACCAGCATCTTTGTTGAACTTTGATGGTTTTGTGTCCACATGATTGAAATTACTGCACTTTTACTGCAGCATTTAAGCTCTGATATGTTACATTTTAGTGGATTTTCAAAACTGCTCTCAGTTTTCTGAAGCAGCTGGAGGTGGTTTCAAGCATCTTTGTCTGACATTTAATAAATATTGATTCAGTTCTGCAACCTCTGTCAGAGAGAATGAGCACAGATGGTTTAGAATCACAGCACAGAGGAAAACATGAGAAGAAAAAATGTTTGTTACTTTCCATCATCAGCTCTGTCTTTTCTTCATTCTAGCACATTGTAGTTGTCAGTTAATCACAAATTGATGCATGCTTAACACACTGACTCTACCACATGTTTGGTTTTTATTGTTATGAAAGTTTTTTGCTGATTCTGTGAGGGGCAGCTGGCTGACTATGGGCTTAGCAGCTTGCTAAACGCTTGCCTGCATTGATAATTTAACTAAATCAACGGTGAAATGTCCAGAGTTTTCTTCAGAAATATGAGCTAATATGGCAAGAAAAGTCAGCTAGTTCATAAACTATGGGCAAAGTTAGGAATAAACGACAGGCTGATGCTCCAGAACTTTCCATCACATGAACCACTAACAGACCCACCTTGCCTGTGGAAGAACTGGGTGACATACTGTCGACCCTTTGCTTCCTTCTCCTGTCTGAGCCTTTTTTTCTTTTCGTTTTTTGCTCCCAGATTTTTGAGGCACCCTGCTGTCTCTGCAAACTATGAGGCTTTTACTGAATATTTATAATTTTGATATTTCCCAACAAGAGTTTTATAGGGTTCTCAGATCAATTCCTTTTAATATTACAACCCTAGCCCAAAGTATTTAGAGTACCACAATCTCTGAGCCCCATCTCCAAATGGCGTTGATTTACTGGATAGAAAGTGCCCGAAAAATTTCATTAGGAATAATCTGGAACATATAACCACTCCCATTTTTAAATATTGATCAGTATGTCTGAACAGAAAACACTGGATCACAGTCTTTTTCATGCCTCATAGATATATACTCCCAAACAAAATTAGAGAGTTTCTCTATAAATCGGTTCACAGATACTATCCTGTCAAAGCAAACATTTGTTGATTACTCCCAGATAAAAATAACAGATGCACTTTTAATGAATGTGAAGGAGGATCTATTGAACATATATTTGTTGGCTGTTTTCACACCACTTCTGTTTGGTTCCACTGCTCAAGAATGCTCAAAAAATAAACTCTTCTCACAATGACTGATATATTATTTTATTTAACAATCGTAAATTCTCTGCTGCTGAAGTCTGTTTTATTGATCTGATCAATGTCTTGGCAAAGTATTTAATACACAAAATGATTTAGCTAAAAAAATTACCCTCCTCTCATGTATTTAAAATTACAGATCTTGAGGTACAGCTCAGTACCACAGAAAACTAAATCAAGAGAATAGAAAACGAGTGAGAAAAAAAAAAAAAAGATTATTTGAACAATTTAAATATATCCCTGTTTCTTAGCAGACCCTGAAATTATCTTTCTTTCGTCTTTTGGTTAAAGCTGTTATTCTGTTATAGCCTTTGTGATCAAATGAATTCAGTGACTGTGTATTGACAAATCTCAAATTAAAAAATAAATTAATAAAAAAAAGTTACCTCGTGTTGTTATTTACTTAATAACAGTTTAGGCGATCTGGAGAAAGTTCCTGCAGCGGACTGGGTCTCACAGAAGGACATGAGTCTGTGGAGCAGCTCCTCTGAGTGACCTGCAGACGGCAGCAGAGTTTCTATATGTTATACGTGTTTAACCTTTATTTACATTAACTTTATAAAGTATTTTCGTCACCTGTTATTTCATAGTATAGCTATCATTTCAGTAATATTTATTTAATTTTCCCAACATCAAAAGCTGCAAAACCTGTGCAGCTATTGATTCACTCTTATTTAAGTTTATATGAAAGCACAAAACTGAGTATATAAAGAGGAAAACACTATCAATTGTATATTCAAAATCAATTTTTAAAACATTGTCTAGCACATAATAATGCTCCATGTTTTTTTTTCATTCCCATTTTTTTGTTTAATAAATGCGGTGGTTTAAAGTTTTTGCTTTCTTGTAACTTTACCTCCTATTAAGCTTGCCAACTTCCATAAACGTGCCCTGGACACATGGAAAATTGCTTTCAAACACAACTTCTCTCATCACATATGTATCTTCTGGAATAATCAACATATTGATTACAAGAAAAAGAGCCTATTTTTCAAAGACTGGAATGATCAAGGTGTTAAGTTTGTTTGGATCTTTTGAATGATAACGGGGACAGAGCCACCTTTAAAGAATTTACCCAACAGAAAGGATCAGACATACAGTATCTTTCTCTATGCACTCCAGACTACTCAAAAGTATACCTGTTGTCTTTTATTAGAGTGCCGATTCTGTCCACACCTTTCTCAGGGAATGATTTCTGCTCTGTGGCTTGGTGGACCGTTCATGTAACAATGCTCATATTAGAGCAGTCTGTTCAGTAAAGAAATACATATTAAAATCTTACATTGGTTTTATCCCTGTAATGAATTAATTAACAGATTCAGACCTGATGTGTCCCCTTTATGTGCCTTCTGCAAAAAAGTCCTTCGCTCATTTGTTTTATGGACGTCCCTGTTCTACTAACTTTTGGACTCAAATGTCTTTATTGATTTGGGAATCTCATAAAGTTTTGATCACTATAACTGAAAGTGTGGTCTTATTCTAAAATGCTGAATGTACCAATAAGAAAGTTAATGTAATAAAACTGCTGTGTCTGTTGGGTAAATTTCACATCCATAATGCTAGATTGCTCCAGGCTAAGACAAATATAACTTTGTTTCATGTGAAACTTAAGTCTGTTTATGATCCTGTCTGTAAAATATGTAAAAACAAGAAAGCTTTTTAAGACATCGGGGTGTATGGAAAATATTATGGTCTATATTAACAGATAATATATGTTTTTTTCTTTTCTTCAAATTTGCATTTAGATTTATTTATTTTCTGTTTTCGTATAAATCATTTTATATGTTTGCATCCTAACACATTGTAAAACATTTTTAATTTAATTTTATTTATTATTTTTGTCAAGCCCTGATATTTGTTTGACATTAATTACGCACTCCCTGTACTTCACTGTTGTTTCATGCTTTTTTGAGGTCATGTTGTTTACTCACTGTTACGTTTGTTTGTATAATGTTTCCAATAAGATAATCCAGAGAAACCCAGAGCTGTGGAAACAGAGAGTTGTGGCGTCATTGAGGGGTCTGAACGCCAGAGGGTCACCTTGTTAGTTTAGCAGCCGAATAGTTCCAAACAAAGCTTGACGGGTCCAGAGAGAAAAAGTAAAATATTTAAAATATATATATTTAAATATAAATAAAAAAACAGATTTGTTTGGACCAACTCGGCTGCTACATGAAACACGTAACCCTGTCACGTTCTGACCTATCATTGACGCAACTCTCTCTATCCACAGCTCTGGACCGGCCGTTAGCTGCTTAACCGCCATTTCAGGTAACTACTTACTAATATTTTCCGTTTTTTACATTCATATGTTGATATAGACAAATTTCAACGTTACTCATATTCTGTGTCCATGTAAAGGAACATTATTATCGGATAATACTTTCCCAGTTGTTGAAATTTCCTCTGAAAAGGGAAAATGTGGACATAAACTAGCTGGCTGTACTTACGTCCTTGACTAGCAAAGATTTTCTTAACACTGTAACGTGATTAAATTTCCTTTTTTATAAAATCAGCGTTGGTGATATTGAAAATTACTGACTTGTTTTGTTGTAACATTTCAGAAATAGAAAGAAGAAGCCTGTGTGGTCCTAATGTTATATTGTTATATGTTAGGAAAGCTACCGGTAAGTTACAACATAGACATTGACCTTGAAACATCTCAACATGTTACTAGGATCACACAGGCTTCTTCTTTCTTCTTCTGAAATGTTACAGCAAAACAAGTCAGTAATTTTATATGTATATAATTATATACATATATATATATATATATGTGTGTGTGTGTGTGTATACATATGTGTGTGTATGTATGTAGATACACACATGTATGTACCTATACTAGTTAACTACTTATCAATTCTTTCTTATATTCAATAATAACTAAGCAATAAAACAATTTTGTTTGTCATTAATGAGCTGTCACATTTTAAATTACATTGTTAATTTGATTCAAATGTGCTTGTAAAGTGGTCATCATTAGAATGTCAGCTGTACCTTTCTACCTGTAAACTGACCTTTGATAAATGTGAGACTCATACATTCCCCATAGGAGTCCTATTGCCTCGGCCGCATTTTTGGAACTATCGAGGGCCCCCTGATTCACCATTGTCGTCAAATATTTGGCCCATTGGCGTCTATGGAGTTGACGTAACTCTCTCTTTCCACAGCTCTGCAGAAACCATCAGAAAGAGAAGAAGGTCATTACGTCTTTTCCTTGTTCTTCTCCCGTCTGTGTGGCCATGGCGGGGTTTAAGGATCTCCGAGAGTTAAACAGTCGGCGGCTGCTCGCTGCGGTCCTCAGAGACCTGTCAGGACAGAGGGAGACCTCTGAGTACGAAGAGGAGCTGCAGCGACAGAGGAAACTGCTGGCTGTGATCAAGACACCTGAGATAAAGCTCCACAGAGCAGGTGAGTTTGCTTTCATTCTTCATTTCCCCGAGTGGACCAAGGAAAGATGGCAGGGTGAGCAGCAACACCCGTTAGGGCAGTGTTTTTCAACCTTGGGGTCGGGACCCTACGTGGGGTCGCCTGGAGTTCAAATGGGGTCGCCTGAAATGTCTAGTAATCTATAAAAAAAAAAAAAGAAAAAATTTGGCTACTGACAAAAATATTTTTTTAACTAATTATTATTCTTTTTTACAATAAAAACACCACACACAATCTTAAACAACTGTATTCTATACTTTCACTTTCTCAAATATGAATGTAGTTCAAACAAAATGCAGCATTTAAAAATATCTGAGCTGGCGCAACTTGATTGAGGCCGCGATCACGTGACTTTACAGTTACTGGTGCTTCAGTTCCCTCCCTTTAACTTAACACACAAACTTGTAGGAAAAAAACAGCATAACAAACCTCCATGGTTTGTACAGTATGGCAAACATGATGAAAAACTAATTCTAGAAAAAAATGTCTCTGCGGTCCTCAGAAGTTTGTGATGCCAGAATGGGGTCACTGACCAAAAAAGGTTGGGAACCACTGCGTTAGAGGCAGGCAACTCTGTTGCTAACACTGTTATTGTTTTCCAGTCCAGTTTTGTTTTCCAATCTAATTAATTACTATTTCAGATGTTACAACGCCGTTCCCATTACTGACAGTGAAATGTGGAGCGTTATTATGCTCTGAAGTCTAGCAGCTGTTATCTGACCTGGCTCACTCAGTTTGGCACAGGACAGAAGCTCCAAATAATGTTGTTGCAAGCTGTAGAGGATCAACATAAAACTAAAATAAAAGCCTGAATATGTCTGTTTGGTTACAAAAATCAAGATTAGACAGACTGTTTAGAGATAACAGAGTTTTATAAATAACAGCAGCCCGTCCCTTCACGTTTGTATAAAGACAAGGTTGTTCAACCTCCAAACAAAGGGATGATGAATAAGTTAAGGACCTCTTTCACAATACATGTAATTTTGCCCACAGCCCAATTTTTTGTTTATTGTGTGGTATTTGTAGTACACCCAGAGACTCCCAAGAATATACCTTTAGAAAATCCAAAAGTCATCCAGGGCCTGTACTATGACCTATTTTATGATCATTGCCATAGGTGTGAGCCAGGGTGCACATTTTACCCCAAAACTTACTCAAACACAAATAATAAATCATCAAATTGGGTCAAATCACCTTCACTGAAGTCTGGTGCATCTTTTGAAATCAAATGTAAAGCTAAGTATTACAATTGAAAGAAGTTATTGAATTTTAACTGGAAAAAAATTAGGGTTTTTTATGATTTTTTCAACAAATTCAATTCTTTGGAGATGTGTCTGACCAACTTACAGTTGTTGTACACCTAAAATACTTACAAATTATTTGGCCACATATATATTCTCAAAGTGGGAAAAAAATCATCAAATTCTGAGACCGGTAAAGTTGTTCAATTAACAGGTTGGGTTACTGTGGTGGAATCAGGATACTGTTCCATATCTTGTATATCAGGGAACCTTTAAAGATTTGTTCAGAATTCATCCTTTAAGTATGATTTCTTTTAGAATTTGAATGCTAGATTCAAAACAAACATTTCACATGAAATGTTATTCATTTTAATATTGAACAGCCACAAAGGGCCTGTATATTATGCCTTTGTGATGAGATAATAATGAGCCATTGATACAAGTAAAAACCGATGCAGTTTTGGATTGTTGTAATCAGATTGTATATATCTACAATGACAGCAATACATAAACATAACTTCTGTCAATTTCTGTTTCTAGTACTTATATATACATGTCATCCGTTTTATGGCCTTCGTGTCTTTTTGCATAGCAACGGCTTGGACAATTTTAATTTGTAGACTGGAACTATAGTGAGGGAAAGGGGATCTGAGAAATCCATAAGATGTATGATTGGCTGGTTATTTCATAGAATGGAGTCTTTGAATTTGCTTGTGTATGGTTGGAGGGGTTTCTGATTTTGAAAATGTTTATAATATCCCAAATAATAGATTACAGATGCAACATGTGCACACATGCCAGAGGTTCTCTTTCCAGCAGGACAGAGACAATAATATGCCTTCACAGGATCATCTGATGCATTCTTGTCAAATTGAATCCAAACATTGTATTTTATTTGAGATCTGTGACGAGAATGAATCTGTCCCCTAATGAGATCAGCATCATGCTGGTAAACCCAAATCTCATAGTCACCATCATTTTTTTGATGCTCAGCAATGTAGCCAGGGGACTGTTTAATTTGGTATGTACCCCATGTTATGGTCTCAAGGTATTCCAGATCCACATGAGGGAACGAGATATCAGATGCTTCAAGCTTCTGCCATTCACTACGAGCTCTACGTGACATATTTGTTTTTTATTTTTCAAACCTTTCATGGAATCAAATGACCATGCTTACTAATCTTTCCCAAGCTACACTGTCAAGATATTTTCATACAATTGCAGATATTTTGAAAAAAAAAATGATGGTATATATATATATAAAATACAATGTTTGGATTCAATTTGACAAGAATGCATCAGATGATCCTGTGAAGGCATATTATTGTCTCTGTCCTGCTGGAAAGAGAACCTCTGGCATGTGTGCACATGTTGCATCTGTAATCTATTATTTGGGATATTATAAACATTTTCAAAATCAGAAACCCCTCCAACCATACACAAGCAAATTCAAAGACTCCATTCTATGAAATAACCAGCCAATCATACATCTTATGGATTTCTCAGATCCCCTTTCCCTCACTATAGTTCCAGTCTACAAATTAAAATTGTCCAAGCCGTTGCTATGCAAAAAGACACGAAGGCCATAAAACAGATTACATGTATATATAAGTACTAGAAACAGAAATTGACAGAAGTTATGTTTATGTATTGCTGTCATTGTAGATATATACAATCTGATTACAACAATCCAAAACTGCATCGGTTTTTACTTGTATCAATGGCTCATTATTATCTCATCACAAAGGCATAATATACAGGCCCTTTGTGGCTGTTCAATATTAAAATGAATAACATTTCATGTGAAATGTTTGTTTTGAATCTAGCATTCAAATTCTAAAAGAAATCATACTTAAAGGATGAATTCTGAACAAATCTTTAAAGGTTCCCTGATATACAAGACATGGAACAGTATCCTGATTCTACCACAGTAACCCAACCTGTTAATTGAACAACTTTACCGGTCTCAGAATTTGATGATTTTTTTCCCACTTTGAGAATATATATGTGGCCAAATAATTTGTAAGTATTTTAGGTGTACAACAACTGTAAGTTGGTCAGACACATCTCCAAAGAATTGAATTTGTTGAAAAAATCATAAAAAAAACCTACTTTTTTTCCAGTTAAAATTCAATAACTTCTTTCAATTGTAATACTTAGCTTTACATTTGATTTCAAAAGATGCACCAGACTTCAGTGAAGGTGATTTGACCCAATTTGATGATTTATTATTTGTGTTTGAGTAAGTTTTGGGGTAAAATGTGCACCCTGGCTCACACCTATGGCAATGATCATAAAATAGGTCATAGTACAGGCCCTGGATGACTTTTGGATTTTCTAAAGGTATATTCTTGGGAGTCTCTGGGTGTACTACAAATACCACACAATAAACAAAAAATTGGGCTGTGGGCAAAATTACATGTATTGTGAAAGAGGTCCTTTAATACATGTTCAATTGCACAGTTTCATTTGCTTCTTTAAATGTGAGGTCTTAAACATTTAATCAAGAGAACGGCACTATTTTTGTTTTTCAAAGGGCAGAAAGTAAAGTGTTGGTTATTACAAGAAACACATTCTTCAGACATGGAAGTAAACTTTGGGATTAACCAGTGGGGGGACAAAATGATATTTAGTGTCTGATCTAATAGATCTGCTGCTGTTGCACTTTGTTTCAACAGGTTTCCAGGTGATATTATTACACACAGGGAAGGTAAGGAAGGCCACTGGTTAATAGCTGTTTTACAAGTTGAAAGCCATTTCTCATATTAATGAATGTTTATGGTCACAGAACTAATAGATGATGTCACTAAGGTTGCATCAGAAATCAGAACACGCTGTCCTTCAGACTTTATTTTGATGGGTGGACATAGGAATATGACACCTGATGAGTGGGAGGATAGATGCCCTCATCTCAGTAATCACACAATGGACAATTTCATTGTAAGAAACTGCTTTGCTGGTGTCTGGAGAAATCTAAATCCAGGGTAGAAACAGTACTCCTGGTATAAACCTGATGGTACCTGCAAATCCAGGACTGCGTACTAGCTTGTGAGTGATTCAGTTATGGCACGGGCTTCAGACATTTTAATTTCCAAAGCCCCATTAACCGACACAGCTTAATAGAAATGAAACTACAATCTGCTATTAAAAATGAGAAAAACAAAGGCTACTGGAAATTGAACACCAACTTACTAAAAATAAGGAGTATTGTGCAAAGATAAAAAAAAAAAAAAAAAAAATTGAAACTGAAAACATGGACACAATAGACAATTTCTGCAATAAATGGGAATATGCAAAATATAAAATTAGAGACTTTTCCATAGAATTCAGAAAGAAAATTATCAAATTAAAAAGAAAAGAGAAAAATGACTTGTTTGAGGTAATCAGTAAGTGCTGCTCCAAATTAGAACTGAGTGGGGAGGATAAAGTAAAACTAACGTCACTACAATCCAAATTAGATGAGCTGTATCTCAAAGGAGCCCAGGAAGGATTCATCAGATCAAGATCCAAACGGATAGAGGAGGGTGAAATAAACATCTTTTACTTCAGCAGGTGATTGATCAAGTAATCAGATAACAGATACATTGCACACACTGCAATTCATTGAACCACGTTGGCTTTATTGAAAATCATCAGGAACATACAAAACAGAAAATAAGCCAGGTCTTTTTAAATGAACAATTAATTATTTCCATTTTTGAACATTTTGAGCATAAACGCGATCCCAAAATCAAAATACATTTTTTTCTGTTGGTAAAAAGTTCCTACATGAAACTGCTCACAACAAAGTCTGCAGATTATTTTGAGCAACCAGGTCATGATTTTTAGAAAGAGACACTGGTTTAATCTTTCAAATGTATTTTTGGAGCTTTGAGCATCACAGGACTTTTGCCAATTATACTAGAGAGAAAGCCGACGTCTCTACAGCTGATATCTCAAAAATGTTCACCTCATACATACAGTAAAAACCTAAATGGATAAACAGGCCCTTTAAGTTTTAATGATAACTGTCTCTGCAGTGAGCACTAAACCAGTTACAACTAATCAAATGATATTGATATTTACCCATGTGCAATGGTGTAAATAATTGTGAATTTTTAAATTTGTTTTGTTTCTGTTTTTCTTGCAGTTTTATTTTTTCCTCATCTTGCTTTTTTTAGTAGATTTATTAGTTTGGTTATTTTTAATTCTAATTTTAATGTTTTTGGACATAATAAATGTTATTTAACAGTATACTGGGCATTTGTAATTTACTGTTTTTTTTAAAGACTTTGACAGTAAAAATCTATTCTGTATTTTTACAGTTGTTGACTGTAGTTTAGTGATACAGTTATTCACTGTAATTTGCGGAATCGATCTGGAAACTTTGCTGCCAGGTCTTTCACTGTATTTTTACAGTTTGTTTTTTTTTACACAGTGTAGTCTCCCTCTAACAGACTACCTCTCTCCATCAATTCTGTCATCCAGTTCACTAACTTCCCTGCTTCCTCCTTCTGATTTTTTGGTTCATGTTCATCTTTCATAGCTTCCCATAAGTTATAAACACATACTTGAAAACAGTCTGGGAGACCAGTTTTGTTCACACAAAAATATATTATACACTTGAGTGGTCTGTTCCTTGAATGGTGCAATACCAGATCCTTCAGGAGGCGTGAGCAAGCTTCTACCTAACTCCTGGAGTCAGGCGTCTCACTGGCCCTCCAGAATTCTCTGTTATTCTTGGTTCAGACCACATACTCTAACCTATCACAATATCCCCTTTTCTATACCCAACCCTTGCCCCACAGGACAACCAGTTGATAGTCAGTTTGCTTTGAAGGATTTCTGGCTCTGTGATCTCGACTATACTCTCCACAAATGTCCTCAATTTATCATACTGATTGGAAGCCACCCCACATTTCTATTGGGTCCCAGACCAGTGTCCATTATGACTAACCCGGAGGCTCCATACCCTCATTACTGGGGGACGAGTACCACACTATAATTACGTCTTACACTATATACTAAATATTAGTTATTATTGAGGACAGGTCCCTCACCCTGATTACACCAGACCACCAGATTCTCCTGAAAAAACCCTGACTTTAAAACAAGTCAATTTAAAAAAAATGCTGGTGTCTTCTTTCAGTTCAGTTCAGCTTAATCAGCATAATCAACAGGAACTGAAAACAAGAAGCAAGTCGGAAGGTATCAGACAGGAAACAGGAGTGTGCTTCATTTTGCAGATAATATGACATCTTTAACTGAACAGTCAGAACATGAAGTCTTTGAATAAATCTTAGCATGAAATCATAAAATACATCATAGTGTAACACTTAAACATCTTTGGCTCTAATTTCGTAGACCAGGCGCAGGCGGGGTGCACCTGCCCTGCGCCACGCCTGTGCCTCGCCAATGGGGTGTTTCCAGGGCATTTTGCAAGTTTCGTGCATGGCGCAGACTGGCGCAGGGAGGCGCACCCACGCCTCTGTCTCTCCCACCGGCACAAATGGCAGAGAGGGAGGAGAGGAGGCGTGAGTGGGTTTAACACAGCCGAGTGTATTCTTCACCAATTAAATGAGCGCCTCTCCTCGCCTTTAAATGCACCGCGGGCGAGGCGCAGTGACAGTTTCACCTCGGTGGCGAAGAAGGTCAGAGCTGCTGTCACTTTTGCAGCCACTGGGAGAGCGCAGGGGCCACCGGGCCGTGCATCGGAGGACACGATGTGCGTCACCTTGCGGACCACCTCACGGGACAGATGTAATCTGTTCCTGTGTCATTATAGGAGTACAAAATTAAGTGATAATTACATTTAAACACAGCAGCAGGCTAATCCATTCATCATTCTTGTGATCCACCTGCATTCCTGGTCTGTTATCACCAAATAGCAGAACCTTGGGTGAGAATATATCTCCTCCTCATCCTCCTTGCAGTAATGTACTCCATCTTTTTAGATCACGTTCACAGAGACGAGAGAGCGTCTCTCTCTTTTTTTCTTTTCTATTTAATTTCATGAGATGAGAGAAGCCGGATACTCCGTATCGGATGATGTGGCTGTTTGTGGTTGGCTTGAGAGATATGAACTCGTTAGTTATGACAAAAGTCTCTGATCTGACATCAGATGTGACGGAACAATTATTATAGGTACAATTGTATGTGCTGGTTCAGACGGTTACATTAAATAGTGGTTGCTGTGATTGTGCATTGAAATGTGCCTGACACTGTGGATACCTGCCTGTGAGGTTTTGGTGATGTGTGCGCACTGTGCGCGTGTCAGCCAAATTACCACTGCCCTGGGTGTGCCTCTCCTGCGCCGAGAATAGACCAGGTTGGAGCTGGCGAGCTTTCAGCGCACCTTCCGCATGTTTTTTTGGCACGAAATTGTCACTGCGCCAAGCTGAATCTTTCGACACCTCCCCCTGGTGCGCCGTCACACCCATCTCGGCGCAGCCGGTCTACCAAATTAATTACCACTGCACAGGGTGCGCCAGGCTGCGCCACCCCGCGCCACCCTGAGTTGCACCAGGATATTAGAGCCCCTTGAGTTTGGTTCTGAGGAGTGTATAGTTTCACTCATGTTTATGTATTTCAATCTTTTCCTGCAGACGTCCAGCAGCTGTCAGTGATGAAAGAAGAACAGCCTGTCCATGTGAAGAGTGAAGAAGAAGATGAAGAGAAACCTCAGTCCTCACAGCTTCATCAGATGGAGCCCAGAGCTGATGGAGAGGAGTGTGGAGGAAATTATGAGGAGATGAATCCTGCTCCAGGGAGACACTTTCAGCCAGAGACTGAGGTCAAGACTGAACACTCCTCTGAGGCTGAGACTGACGACAGTGATGATTGGAGGATGGACAGAGGACATCAGCCAGGTTCAAAACATGTGAAAAGAGATCAAGTTAGGAGACGAAAGCCTGGAGAAAAACCCAACAGCTGTGCTGAGTGTGGTAAAACATTTAAACACAAAAGTATGCTAAAAAGACACAAAATGGTTCACACTGGGGAGAAACCCTTCAGCTGTGATGAGTGTGGTAAAACATTTAGATACAAAAGTAGTCTAGACAGACACAAATTGGTTCACACTGGGCTGAAACCCTTCAGCTGTGATGAGTGTGGTACAACATTTAGACAGAAAGGTAATCTAGACAGACACAAAATGGTTCATACTGGGGAGAAACCCTTCAGCTGTGATGAGTGTGGTACAACATTTAGACAGAAAAGTAGTCTAGATACACACAAAATGGTTCACACTGGGGAGAAACCCTTCAGCTGTGATGAGTGTGGTCAAATATTTAGATACAAAAGTAGTCTAGATACACACAAAATGGTTCACACTGGGCTGAAACCCTTCAGCTGTGATGAGTGTGGTACAACATTTAGACAGAAAGGTAATCTAGACAGACACAAAATGGTTCATACTGGGGAGAAACCCTTCAGCTGTGATGAGTGTGGTACAACATTTAGACAGAAAAGTAGTCTAGATACACACAAAATGGTTCACACTGGGGGGAAACCCTTCAGCTGTGATGAGTGTGGTCAAACATTTAGATACAAAAGTAGTCTAGATACACACAAAATGGTTCACACTGGGCTGAAACCCTTCAGCTGTGATGAGTGTGGTAAAACATTTAGACACAAAAATGTTCTAGACAAACACATAATGGTTCACACTGGGCTGAAACCCTTCAGCTGTGATGAGTGTGGTACAACATTTAGACAGAAAGGTACTCTAGACAAACACATAATGTTTCACACTGGGCTGAAACCCTTCAGCTGTGATGAGTGTGCTACAACATTTAGACGGAAAGGTAATCTAGACACACACATAACGGTTCACACTGGGCTGAAACCCTTCAGCTGTGATGAGTGTGGACAAACATTTAGACAGAAAAGTAGTCTAGATACACACAAAATGGTTCACACTGGGCTGAAACCCTTCCGCTGTGATGAGTGTGGTACAACATTTAGACACAAAAGTAGTCTAGATACACACAAAATGGTTCACACTGGGCTGAAATCCTTCATCTGTGGGGATTGTGGCAAGCCATTTGGACACAAACGCTGTCTGAACAGACACCAAATGCTTCACACTAGAAAGAAGCCTGAAAGCAGCTCTGACTGTGGTGAAACATAGAGATATGAAAAGTTTCTTGGGTGTCACAAGCTGACTCATGTCAGAGAGAAACCCTCTCACTGATTAAAAGTGGTTGCCAAACATTCAGACCTTTGTCCTCTTAACATTTTTTACATCACAGCACACTTTTCAGCTCCAGAATTTCTGACAACATATCCATCTCAGTGGTTTTACTCGTTGGTTTTACTAGTCCAGGATCTCACTTTTCAAATACTGTAGCAGTTATTGATTGATATTTCAGTTACCATTTGTTTTTAACTGTCATTGTTTATTGTCTTGTGTTTTCTTTCCCACTTAAATCTTTATTAACACATTTTTCTGTTACAATACACAACAAAGAAATAAACAGAAACTTGAAATCAAAGAAACTGCTTGGGATGAGCCTTCTGTTTTAACAGTCTGTAAGGTTACCACATCTGTCAGTTATTGTTTTTGTCCAATGCCGTCATTCTGGATCTTGTACAGAGTTCACTTTTCCCATTTTCCTTCTAGCTGTGATTCCTGTAGTCTCAATATATGGGTCAACTTTTCCATTAAAAATATTTAATCTAAAATTACTATCCACTGGTCCTTCGTTGGTGGTGTTTCCTTACCCCATTTTCTTGTAATAACTTTCTTTCATGCTACTAACAATATTTTGATTAAAATGAGTCCTTAGCACTAAATGCTTTGTCACAGAATTTACACAGGTAAAGTACCAAGCAACTCTTGTCTTGTGTTTTTTTAGTGTCTGTTTGTTGATGTTTTCAGGCACTAAGAGTTGCTTCTTTAATTTTGTTTGCTTGTTTTACAATGACACCAAAGGTTTTGAATTGAATTTTTATCTCCAGTTGTTTGTATTACCGTTGAGCACCATTGGTTAGCTCCTCCAAACACACACCCTGAAACGCCTTCCTTCTCACCCCTTCCCCTCTGTGCACTCTCCCATTTGTCCCACTTTATGCCACCATTCAGTTCTCCCTCCGTATAAAACTCATTGAGTCTGACCAGAGAGAGGCGGGAGAGGAGCGCCAAGAGAAGTCTACGGAGCAACCGAGTGAGGAGAACTTAATCTATTCCATCATCATCTGCTGTGGACTCTGTTTAATGTCCACTCAACACTACACTCCACATCATTCCTGGTCTGGGTCTTTATTACCATTTTAATTTGAGTTTTAATTTGATGTAAATAACCACATTTTGTTGCATTTTTATTATTTTTTTTTAATTCTTGTAACTTTTGGAGAGTTTGGAGGGTGTTTTGTTTGACATTTGACAGTAATTTAGTGAATTTTACCCTGAAAGACCCTCATTCAACTTCTGAGGCCTCTCCGGACAATGCAGAGTGGCCCCTGAGCAGGTAAGATCAGCAGTCCGCACCACGGCTCACGTTACTGATCGACCCATTAGGGCACATTTCATATCTTGCACCACATATGAGCATCCAAGTCAGGAAGGTCTGCAGTGAGTTCTCCTGGAGCCAGGCTTCAATTTTTCTGAATTCAGGGGTCAGTCTTAAATAAAAATGAGTGAATATTTAAACCACAGAGGCTAAATAAATCTTACCTATTCTCCTGGGTGTTGATAACCTGAATAATTGTGATAATGGTTAAAACTTAAATATTAATATTATTCACCTGTGGATGTTATCCATGACTTAATTTAGAGCAGGAGTGTGGTAAGGGTCAGCTCGGTGCGACAGAAAGGCCTCAACTGCTCAGAGGGAGGTATGAAAGTTCAGACTAACAGTCGGAAGATCAGAGATGTGTGAGTTCATCCACGGGAGACACCGCTCAGTTGTTCAGGAGTCAGTAATAGATGCAGCCTGTCAAGGAGGTGTGAGGACGACCTCCAGATCTAAACGATGTCCTCATTCTCACAGAGTTCATCATCATTGCCATGAGCTGCTATCAAGAAGGGAGATTCTCCTGTGAGAGCAAAGCTGTGAGTGATGGTAAAACAGCAGCAGAGTGTATAACCACATGTATCCTTCACATCTGGATTATCAATGCGTGCATAATTGTGATCTACATTAGTGCTCTGTGTTCTCGTGAGCACATGGGACTCATTTGGTTAGGATTTAATAGTTACATTGAATGACAGCAGGAGTGTGAGGGTCATGTTGAAACAGCTGTTTCCAGTAAACAGCTTCTTGCTTCAGTCTAATAAATGAGGACGTGTGAGTGAAGGAGCCCTAAGTGATGATGATCATCTCCAAATCAGCTGTTGGGAAGGTCAGAGGTCAGAATCTGATGGTTTTAATAACAAATCAGAGAGAGAGGAGGAGAGAGATTGATGGACTTAACAATGCCCTATAGCTTATTGAGTCTCTGCCCTCTGCATCTACAGTTGTCCTCCTGCAGGAATAAACGACTTTAAAAACCACACGTCAGAGTTTCTCCACAAAGACTTAATTCAGCTTGAGAATCGGGTGCTGGACTCTGGGCAGCAGTGCGTTATCTCTGACCCACTGCCCCCTCTGCGTTTTGGTGATGTTAATATTCGGTCGTCGTCACCAACTTCACATCTGACTTAAGGGCTACTGCAGAACAGATGTTTTACCTCCTTCATACACCGTCCTGGACTTTTCATAATGGTCTTCACCTAAGTCTCACAGGTTCATGGATCTTTTAGATGAATATTGAACCAGCCCTTACTCCTGTGTCCACCTGACGCTCCAAATGGCTTATCTCTAATCCAGATCCAGTCAACAGCCCCTTGTTATCCACCGGTGGTCCTTCTGCTAACATAACCAATCACTGTTATACTCCCACTGTAGACAGTTGCATTAACTAATTGCTCCACCAAGTGTTGCCGTAGTCGGTGTGAGTCTCACGAGAACTGATATACGAGATTTGTAATGTATGTGCTGTTGTGATCTCAGTCATCCATACCCATGGGTTAACTCATTGTTCATGAGTTATTAAACATTATGTCAAACGTTCAGTGTGATTGTTGGTCATTGAAACTACATGGTGTCAGAAGAGGGATGTCCCCGCATGCTACGAAGTCTACTGGACTACTCGTCGTGTCCCATAAACGGTAAAGTAATACCGCGGCGCCAAGTCCTGAACCTAGAACATGGTGGACGACTTCCGACGCCCTGACCCTCTCACCTTCGATGGAAATGTGGCAGAAAATTGAATATGAGACATTCTGAGGCCATAGAGAAAGATTCACATATGCACCTGCAGTACTGTCAGCAGAGGACGTCGTTGTCACACCGATGGAGTCCCGGGAGGATCCTGACTGCTTAAAGAGAAAGTTCCAAGAAATCTGCAACCCACAGACCAATGTGATAATGGAGACAGGCAGCTCCTAAACCATGCAGGGATGCATCACAAGTGAGAGTCACTGGTTCTTTGACATTATAGTAGTGAAGCACTGGTGGTTTGGTGACACATGCTTTTAGCTTGTCAAAAAGCATCTTGTTGGTGCTGCGTCCAGCTCCACACTACATCCTTATGTAACAGCTGACGTAAAGGTGCTGACAGTTCACTTAGGTCTGAGATGAACTTACTTAAGTAGTTTATCATCCCCAGGAAGCGTTGGAGAGCTGTTTTGTCCTCTGGGGGTGGCATTTCATCAATTGCTGAGGTCTTTGTGGGGTCAGCTTTGAGTGCTTTGTTAGTGAACACATGTCCCACATAGCTTACTTCGTCCAGTCTGAATCTGCATTTTTTTTGGTTGAGCCTTAGCTTCACCTGTCTGGCTCGTTCCAGTACTTTTTTCAGGTTTCTGTCATGCTCTTCAGTAGTTTTGCCACCAACAATGATGTCATCCACGATGATGGCACATCGGTAACCAGCAAAAATCTGTTCCATGGCTCTTTGGAAAACCTCAGAAGTAGTGTTAATGCCAAAGGGCATCCTCAGAAATTTAAATCTGCCAAAGGGAGTTGTGAATGTGGTGTAGAGAGATGAAGCTTTGTCCAGCTTGATTTGCCAGAAGGAGCTCTTGCATCTAGCACAGAGAAGACAGTGGCACCTGATATTTGTACTGCAACCTCCTCTACTGTACGCATAGGATGATGGGGGCGCATTAGGGAATTATTTAATGGTCTTGGGTCTATGCAGCTGCGAACATCATCAGTCACTTTCTTGTGTGTGGCAACCATGTTGGAGACCCATTCTGTTGGTTCATCCACTGGCTCAGTGACGCCTAAAGCTTGCATTCTCTGGAGCTCCTGCTTTACTTTTCCCTGCATCGCCACAGGGATGCTTCGTGGCGGGTTGATAACTGGTGGCACATCTGGATCCACTTTCATTGAGTAGGTCACAGGTAAGTCGCCAACTTCATCTTTGAACAAGTCTGCATATTCCTCGAATACAGATTGTGACAGGGTTTTATTGTTGACAGTGTCTATGTGGTGAACTTCTTCACTGAACGTGACAAGCTTCATCCTTAAACTGTCTTTGAGGTCTATAAGTAATATGACATCTTCATTCATCACATGAAATTCCAGGTCATATGACTGTTCATTTAACCAGCATTTCAGGGGTACTGCACCAAAAGGTCTGAATGCAGCTCCTCCAAAAGCAATCAGTTTGGTGTGTCTGACAGCTTTATATGTGTTAATAGACATGGCATTACATTTGGCTCCTGTGTCAACCTTTAACTTGAGAGATTTGTCGTTAGCTTTCACAAAACAGTATCCTTCTGTTCCTTGGCTGTCATCTTCACTTTGTACTGAGTTCTCATCAACATGTAACAGCAGGCCTTCTATTGTGAATGTTTCCTCGCTATCTGAGCCATTTTCAGAGGAGACCAGGTTCACTTGTCTGTTTGATTTGCCCCATCTTGCGGATGGACATTGTGTTTTGAAGTGATTGTATCTTTTACAGCTGTGACATTGCTGTCCAAACGCTGGGCATTGTTCACGTTTGGCTGAGTGTGTGCCTCCACAGTTTTTGCAGTTTGAAATTGTCACTTGGTTTTCAGACTTGGGTTGTTTCATTTTTACTTCTGAATTTGTTATCTTGTTTTATTTTAACAGTGTCCACGCTGGCTGTAGTCACATGTTTAGCTGCAGAGAGGACTTTACTGTGCTCTTCTGTGAGCTCACTTGTGATGCATCCCAGCATGGTTTAGGAGCTGCCTGGGATTTAGGAGCTAACGAAAATTTGGCACTGTCACTCTGAAATACCATGTGCCCCAAATTATGAAATCATCCTTTGTAAATGACTTATTTATGATTGTTTTCTCTAAGAAAAGACATTTAATCGTCCCCTTTAACCCAAAAAGATAATGGGCAGTGTCAAATTCAAGGGTTCTCAAACTTCAGGGCTCGTGACCCCCAAAATAGTTTTAGAGATTTGGGGACCCCTACATTATGTGACCTTGAATTGCCTCTGTCGTTGTCTGTGCTGTGCTATTCATGGTACATATATTATCTTATAATAATGAAACTTGGTGTTAAAATGTTTGACGTTGATTGGTTTGATCAGATTCTTGATCAATATTCGTGATATTTGTGGTTAATCTTTCACCTCTTCTGGTCACCCACAGATTCCACGGTTGTTCTCAAGTCATCAAGACAGGCCATGAAGTTTGGTGAACAAATGCTTTAACGGCATTTTTTTTCAGGCAAGCCAACTGAATTTATAGAGCATAATTTATATATAGAGAAAAAAGCTTATAATAGTCACACTCACTAAGCACAAAATTGTTCTTTTTAATAGTTAGCTGTAAAAAGTAATATACATTAATTTTACATTCTGCTTTATTGAGCTTTTTTTTTTTACCTACAGTTTGAGCTAATTATCAATGTCAAATACTAATTACTTTGTTTTAACCCTTTAATTACCAGGTTTTTGTCATGATGCCACCACATTTTTGATGAAAAAAACTCTGTAAATAATAACTATTATCAATGTACCACATGCAAGTTGAATACCTTTGTATTGAATTATTACAGCCTGGTGTGTGTCAGTTATCAGGAGCAACAATGATTTTTATGCACAAATATTTTTGTGCAGTGTTAAACACTCATAAACTCTCATGGTTTAAATGACTCCATCTGGTGGGGAATCATAAAAATTATCATTTCTTCGACAAAGCCAAGACTGACACCCAGATATAATAAAATACATGAATTATACCACAATGGATGTGAGATCTAAAATCACAGTTTGACTGGGTTTCAGTGTTATTTGCTCTTACTGGTATGAGTGTAACATACAAAGTATTTTAGACTTACCGTCTGAGATGAGCTGGGGAAAATAACATACACACCTAGATATATGGATATAAATGTGTATGTCTGTGAGTGTTTGTGTCTGCATTTGTTAATTTACCTACTGATGTGTTCAGTTATGGCAACACCATGCAGACAAAAATCAAACAGGATTTTTTTTTTTCTGATAACAAAATTCATCATCTGATTTGATCCTTAGGGACTCCTCTGCCGTCTCTTCATCTTTGTCATTTTTCTGTTTTAAATATGGTGATCATTATGGCTGCTTTACAGCTTATGGCATGAATTTCTGTTGACATATTTTTAATCTGATGATAATTATTCCAGAGAAACTACTGACACTTTTTGAAACCTTTGGGGACCCTCAAGCCAAAAATGTACACCGAATAAAACTGCTATAAAATCATCAGACATCAATATTTATTTCTGCTTCTTTTTCCATGAATCTATTAAACCTCTTCCTCCCTCAAATGTCGTGGAGTAGAGGTAATAACTTAACCCAAGAATGATACTTGAGTGAAGCATCAACACTGGAATAATGTACTCTGCAGCTCTAAAGTAGATTCACTGTTTCTGACTGGAGGGACCAGAGTTCAGTGTAAATGCCTTTAGTTGTAGTTCGACGTTTTCACCGCTTTGTGTCGCTGTTACATTTTTTGTCACCACACTAAAACTTTGTCTTGTTTGTAAAAACATGTAAATGCAGTTTGTCTTTGTTATTTCAGCCTGGAGCCTTGATGAAGACTCTTGAGTAGATGAGTTTTGTATTTAACTGTTTAAATGTGTTTTTCTGCTGTACAGTGTGCACTGAGTGAAAAGCAGCTGCTACACCTTCAGAGTTTATATGACGTCTCCTTACTTCTACTTTAGTTTCAAGCTTTTTGTCCTGAACCCTTATCCTCATAGCCGGACTTGGTAATGTTCATAAAAAAAAAAAAAAAAAAAAAAAAAATTGTTGCCATCATTACATATCTAGTGCAACAACATAGTTTGAACCAAAGTGACATAAGTTGCATTTTTCTCTCAATAATTTCTGAACTTAATGATTACACAGAGAGGGTGCTACTAAAAACAAACTGACTGACAAACTGCAAACTGATAAAACTAGTAACAAGGAGAAGACAGAAAAACAAGAAGGTAACATAACTTGTTTCATCCGTACATTGAATTTCCCTCTCTTGTAGGTATCATTTTTACCATTTGATCTATACAAGCATTGACCTCTTTTGACCTAAGATTGTGTGGGTGAAAATAGAAAAAAACATAATCATAGAGAAAATAAAAAACACACTTGAAATCAAATGTGAAAGTTTAAATATAATAATTTTCAACAGTAAAAATACCACACAATGAATAAAGGAAATTTCAAGGACTGGATCAAAGTGTTTGTTATACAATTTAAATTTCAATGACTTAAACAATACAGATAATGGTTTGTAACAATATCTAATCATTTGTCATTTAAAACTTCACACAGGCATATCCAAGACGATATGGACAAAAGTTTATATCTTGATTTTTTTTTTGGCTGACGGGTGATATTGATATATGTTATTTTTTCCTACTGAATAATTAAAAACTCAATATGTAAACTCATAGAAAGGAGTGTTTCAGTGCATTAGAATAGAATAGAATAGAATAAACCTTTATCCGTCCCACACAGGGAAATGTGCAGTGTTACAGCTGCAAAGGGGACAGCAATGATAAAATACAAAACAGACTTAGTATAAAAAAAATCAGCATGTACATTACAACAAATATGTAAATGACTGGAAATATAAAAAATAAAAAAACAACAGTATAAGAATTATTTACACATCCACGCAGCCTGTCACTGAAGGAACTGCACAGGACTGCCAGAGTGTCCTGCAGGGGGTGGGAGTCCCTCTCCGTTGTAAAGGGCCTTGAGATAACACTTCTTATGAACTGGTTCTATACAAATAAAGATTATTGATTAATATGCGTACTACCTTCATCGTTTATCATTTTATTGCAATTTAAACTTCAAACTACAAATCCTGTACACTGTAAACCAGAACAAGTTGAAAATACTCGAAATATTCGTCATAACTGATGTAGAAGCTTGTAAAAGTGTGTAAAAGTTTTTGAGAAATATTTTTTTTTAGTTTGTCGGAATTTAAAAATAAACTTTCAGTTTACCCAATTATTTTCTTTATTTATTCTTAATTTTTAAGTTTGACCAACACAAAATTATAAGGTACTTAGTATTTTGAAGTTATACATTCATTCATTAATTTATTTTCTACACTGCTCATCCCTTTTGGGGTCGTGGGTGGGGTCGTGGGGGGGGGCGTGGGGGGGGCAGGAGCCTATCCCAGCTGTCATTGGCTGAGAAGTGGGGTGTACCCTGAACTGGTCATCAGGTGATCACAGGGCAACATAGAGAGACAAACAACCATTCCCACTCACTCAATTTGGAGTCACCAGTCAATATAATGAGCATGTTTTTGGTCTGTGGGAGGAAGTCGGTGTACCCAGAGAGAACCCATGCACGCACAGGAGGAACATGCAAACACACACAAAGGCCTTGCACGACCCGGGGTCGGACTGGTGGTAATACTGTTCAGCCCAAACATAACTTTTTTGTTCAATTTGACATTTAACAAAAAAAAAAAACCCAAATCCATCTTCTCACTTATTAGTCATATGGGTCAGCTAGTGATGCTTATTAAAATAAAAGGTGTGTGATCAGAACTTGCAACTAAAGGGTTAATTTTATGGTGATTGATTAAATCATAATTATAAATTAAAAAAGAAACCCTGCATGGAAAACAAGGGAAAACACTTAGCTTTCATAATTTTATTACAGTTTAGGTTCAAACTATACTGAACAAAAATATAAATGCCCCATGTCAAACTTTTGAGTTTTTATTAACGTTAGGGTAATGCAATATATGAAGAGAATCAAAATTCACTTTTTTTAATGACTAATCTTCAGATCACCATCCATTACATCTTGATATTGGCATCTGCAAAGGAGCGACAATCCTTTGAAAACGTTGGTAGGTTGAAGAAATTGAATGTTCAGTATCTTCACATCTCCTTCGTATGGAGTTGATCAGGTTGTCTATCGTGGCCTGTGGAATGTTATTCCATTCTTCCTCAATATTATCAATATTTGACATGGGGTGTTAATATTTTTGTTCAGCGTACAAACCTAGTAGTTACAGACGTAACTTTTTCTTAGCAGGACTTGAAGATTAAGACGCTTAATGGCACAGCTCATATATTTATAATTTCATCTTTTGATGAGATTGCTGTACCTGTTTGTATACTATTAATTCTCATTTAAGAATATTATTTATTTCATAAAACTTGATTTTGGACAATTAAGGGTTGCTTTGACTGTGAAATTTTAAAAATAAGGAGTAGCTGTCAGAGTTTTCTTCTTCTTCTTGCTCAGTGAGTTGTTTATATTTGTTATGTGGATTTCTTCATATCAGGCAAAACAAAAACCTAATGTGTAACCTCTGACGGTTGCCCCGAGATGTGTGAAGCAACAAACACACAAACAAATAGACAAAAAAAATCATAAAACACAACAAAAATCCCTGGTTTCAGTTTGGTTTTATTGATCACAGATACAGAACCCTCCACATCATGTTCACAGACCAAAATCTGTTTGATCTGTGTTATAAAACTCCAAAAACAACATCAAAACTCCCACCAAGACACGATCATTATTCTTCGCCCTGATTTAAATAAAACATTAAAGTTTCAGCTCAGACTTTAAACCAACATCTTTGTTGAACTTTGATGGTTTTGTGTCCACATGATTGAAATTATTGCACTTTTACTTCAGCATTTAAGCTCTGATATGTTACATTTCAGCGGATTTTCAAAACTGCTCTCAGTTTTCTGAAGCAGCTGGAGGTGGTTTCAAAGATCTTTGTCTGACATTTAATAAATATTGATTCAGTTCTGCAACCTCTTTCAGAAAGAATGAGCACAGATGGTTTAATATCACAGCACAGAGGAAAACATCTCTTCACGGAGGGAATGAGAACAAAAAATGTTTGTTACTTTCCGTCATCAGCTCTGTCTTTTGTCACATTGTTGTTGTCAATTAATCACAAATTAATGCATGCTTTAACACACTGACTCTACCACATGTTTGGTTTTTATTGTTACAAAAGTTTTTTGCTAATGCTATGATTTCCAGTCATTTTTCATTTCCTCCAGATCTAAATTATAGGCTTTCATCACCTGCCATCCATTCTTAATAGTTATGAGTAACACCTAAAGCTGAGAGCAAACACTGTGACTTTAGGACGGCTGTGTGTTCATATTTTAATTCAACAGGAGAGGTGAAATTGATTCTTTAAAGGTTTTTCCATCGTCACATTGCACCAAGCTGCACACAAACAGACGACAATCTACGGGGGACTCGTTTTTTTAGTTGTATGACTTAATATAATCCACCCGCAATGAACAAACCAGCCGAAAATTCAGAGTTTTCGTTGCGTTTATGACTTCTGATTACACAAGAACAGTGCCCGGAGTGCCTGAATCTGCAAACTTTTGCAAACCAGGGTCCAGAGTGAAAGGTTTTGAAAACGTTCTTTATCTAAACAAGAATCAGCATTGTCAGGGAAAACGGTGACGCACAGTACTCTTTCAGTTAAAGGTTGTGCACGCACCTATGAACAACAACAACAGTTACCGAGCAACTTGTGTGCTGCTAACTGTGCTAGATTTGTTATCGCTCCTCCAACAAACTGTGGATTTGCTGTGTCAATACTCTGACCAGCTGACCATTTGTTATTTTCTGAGTCCTTGGCAAATACAACTGAAAAGTTTGTCATCACCAGAAAGCGTTAGTGTGCAGATGTGTGTGTGTTGTTACACTGCTGTTTCCCTACGACCTTGCATCGCCAACTACTGGCCCGGCATGCATGATACCGCGTTTTCAGTCGTTCTCACAGATCTGTGTCAATACAGAGCGCTTTTGAAAATGCAAAGGAAACACCTATCCGTTTCTGGTGACAACGTTGTTGTGTAAACGGTGCCTTAATTTCAGGGACAGCAAAGTGAAGGGAGTTGGAAATAAGGAAGAGAGATTGAGGAATAGTGTGCAGTATTGGAGCCACAAGGCTGCCCACTCTGGGGATCACTGCCTCCACACATGGGGCACATGACCCAGCATCACCCTTCAGCTTCTGAGGAACCCTTGGGCATCGACATACAGAGATAGTCCCAACAGCTTTGTGAACACCTTCAAATGAGAGCCGAGCCCCATCTCTGACTGGTTGACTGACCCACCAGTCAGAGAGCTCCTACTCATAGCATCATCCGTTGCTCGGCTGCTTTGGTTAGACAATCTCAAGCCTGGGCCGTGTGTTCTCATTGAGTTGTGATTTTTGCTATTTTAGCGTGATTAAAAGGTGCTTGGATGTCCACATCACTGTCTAGAAGTGTTCTTCATCCCCTTCATTCCTAAACTGAAGGATGATTAGACAATTTGTCTTCTTTGGATTAAAACCTGTGAGTGTCTACACTGACGATTCAACCAACGACAATCACAACAAGCAGGAAGTACTTATGTTTGCTTTAAGGTGTATCATTACTTAATGTTTGTTATGGTGAATTAATTAATGGTTAGTGTATGTCTTGTTTTTTTCTTGAACAAACATTTCATTGATGAATGACAGCTCACATTAGCCATCATCTCTAGCATCAGAAAACTGTTATATTTTAATAGTTTCAGCACGTTTTTAGAGATTTTTGGATATTCTCGTACACCTTAATGTAGCTTTGCCTTCATACGCTCACTGAGGACATGTTAATAAATTAAAATCATTTCATGTGAATAAGGATTAGTCAGAATGAAGAATAACTTTAGTTGTTTCAGTGGGAAAAAGCCCTGACAGGAGAATTTGTCTAACCTAGCAACAGTAACCAGGGAGGGTGGGGCTTGAAAAAGAGTGACTTCCTGGAGAGGGCGGAGCCTGACTTAAGAAACAATAGCTGTGTTCGAAATCGTTCCCTATCACAGATATAGTGCACTATATAGTGTGTTCACCATTTTGTAGTGTTGTTCGAATTCTCCGCCGTAAATTTCATTCACTATATAGTGCACTATAAAATACCCACAATGCAGCGCAAAAGTGAGTGAACAACCGATGTACCCTACACTGTACTCCCGTATACCACAATGCAATGCGGCCGTGATTTTCCAGAGAAGAAGAAGAAGAAAAAGAAGGCCGCTACGGCACAAATTGGCGCTGATTTCGTTTATAAATGTGAGAAACGTTAAAGTATCTTTAACACGTTCATAGCGTAGCTTTTTTACGTTTTTTAACAGTTGTGAACAGCTGCAAAATTTGCTACTTATCCTCCGGATTGCCTGGTTTGTTTACGTGATTCTTGGCGCATCCACTTCCATCACAAGAATATCTGGCTCATCTACTGATGCTATGATGTTTAGAAAATTTCAGTGTAGCGTCCGAAATCTTGTTTGGTCATTCTCTATGTGGTTTACTATTTCATTTACACTACATAGGGAATAGTGAGTGAGTGAATGAGTGGACGATTTTGAACACAGCTAAAGAGTGTTTTACTTACATTCGTCCTGCCTCGCTCATCATGATGAGAATTTCAGCTTTTTTCAGAGATCTGGATCATTAGGCTGAGCTCAGTAATAGGGGCCAGTCAAATTACAAAAAATAGCTCATGTTGATTGTATGTCAAATATTTAATGACAAAAATGAATGAATGAATAAATAAATAAATAAAAATAAGGAAGTTGTCTCTCCTGTTTTGTCTTGTAATCAGTCATCTAAATCCATTCAGAGTCCAACAAAGTTAATTTGCAAAATCATACAGCAATATTACGCTTCAAATGGTGTTTTATGACAAAGTGATGATGTAAAACTGTTTAAAAGTTCTGCTAGCCTCTTGGCTCAAGGCTGTTTACACCCTATTAATTTCACTTTAGTGCACAAAGCAGACACGTGATCAAAATGCAGGCCTCTTCGAAGGCATATTGGCATTAAAAACTGGTATCTTGTGCCCAAAAACAGATTTTATTCTATGTTAATACACTGTTTGAACATACAGATCATAGTTAAGGTGATTGTGTATTGTATTTGCAGGGGCATATTGAGAAGAAAATACAATTTTAAAGTGAAAGTCACAAGTAACAATATAAATACACTTGAATGGTGCATTAAAATTGTTATTATTTCTAAAACAGTTGGTTAACCAGGTTGCCAAACTCAGAAGATGACTTTAAGGTGGGCGTTGAATTAGAAGGGAATTTCTTCAGTAAGACACTGAACTTATTGTTTTGTTATGGTGTTTATTAAGAGACCCACAGCGGCAGAATTTACAGTCCTGTGAGTAAGAGAACTTCTAAAACACATCGATTTGTGTGACACTTCTGCCCTGATGAAAACAACACTGGGTCTGCTGGTTAGGGAGAAGAATAATTTTTAGTTATTGCACTGTTATCTAAACATTAAAAGTCCAATTTCAGGTTGATTTTTTTCCAGCTCCTCTAACTTTCTGACACAACAGGTGATTTCACACTTTTTTTCGCCTTTTCCCAAAGAAGTAGTGAAAAGAGAACATTTTCTATGTTGATGTGTCTCATTTCATACATATGTTACATTTTTGCCTGTTATTTATTTCTAACATCAACCTCAGAACCAAAGACCAAAAGATAAAGTGAACACTAATTATTTGTGCTTGCACTTTAGTGTTTTGAAGTTTTTACATTTGGAAATTTCTGCCTTCAACGTGAGTAATCCAGATAATTCAAGACCTTTCCCACCGTTACTGATTACAGACTTGCTAAAATTGGCAGAAGAGTGTTAAGAAAGCTCCAGAATGAGTACAGCTTGGCGCATGTGGACCAGAAAACCCTTCACACAGACGACGGTTTATCTCACACACAGTAACAGTTTCACAAATGACCACTAAGGGGCGTGACAGGGCTGAACTTGGGCTCATGCACACACAGAAACACAAACACAGAGGAGAGCAGAGAGATTCAGGAGCCCATCACTCATCAAATCGACCCTCCAGGATGCTCTCGAACGAGAAGGGGACGAACTTGAACCCCTGACCGGTGTAGAACTTGTTCTGGAACTCCACCCTGAGAGAAGAATCACAAAGATGGGGAAATTAGTCACATAATGAAAATAATATCTGCGTTTTCATTTCAAATTGGTCATCACAGGATGGAGTGAGGATGGTCAGTGTGATGAAATCACTGTGAGAGCAGAAAAGTTCTGTTGACATGTAGGGCTGAACGATTCTGGCAGATATTTTCTTCAAATCAAGCTTCAGTGCAAAATTCACCATGTTTACAGTACAGACAACAGTGAGGAAATCAACGATCAGAGGCACATAACACATTATTCATCATCTAATATTGATGATAAATAATCTGTTTTCACTATTTAAGGGATACTCCAACTTCTTATCCTAAACAGAGGTTTTGTGTTGTTGACCTGCTTACCAGCACTACTGTAAATGCAAATTGCCTGCAAATTTGTAAAATCATATTTGTAAAATAGTTGACACAACAGATCCTGGGTCAGTCAGGAGAGCTGCAAAAAACTGCAGCTTTGGCGATCACATGATTGCGTTCTCTGAAATTGCGATTTTGATCTAAAAGCGATAAATCTTTCAGCCCTATTGGCATGTCACAATTTTAATATATATGAAGAATAGAAATCACAGAAACCAAATGCTGTGTGATTTCAAATTTTCAATGACCAACGAAACCTCTTCACTCACACAAAAATATGGCAAAGGGATGTGAGGGCTTCTTTGGCTTGCAGGTTTTTTATTGAAAGTTTGGCTTTTATTTTATACTTTCTTCTTTCTTGCTCCTTTTCATTCAAGATTTCACTTTTTATTTTTTGTATCTAATTGCTTTCTTTTGGTGATGAATGAAATAAACGTTACAAACTAAAACTGTAAATATTGGGATATTGTGTCCCCAAAAAACTTTAAATTCTCCTTTTTATTTTGTCAAATCATACAGAATTTTAAAGGCCGTGTTGAATGTTTCCTACAATATTGAACAACTTGGCCCTCTGGCAAACAGCACAGTATTTCTGTGACCCCCTTTGCCTCTAAAGTTGCCCAAGCCTAAATGAAGTGTTTAAGCTCTGATCATAAAATGAAACCTCAGCCGTCTGTCTGCGCATTACCAAACTTTCTGCTTACCATCCCTGACATGTCGTCATGCAGTGCCTTAGTAATGCTCCCCTGAGATGTATTTCAGATATTTTTTTTATGTTTATATGTGTCATCTTGTGCGAAATTGGTGTTTTTAATGCCCTGTCAGTGCAAGAAAAACCTCCACAGAGGTATTAATTTTCTATTTTCTTATTTTAAGTCACTTTATCAAACCAGAAAAACCTCCCAAGGGCGTCCTGGTCAAGACTGACAATGACCTCTCATGCTGCTGCTTGTCCTGGCCCTTAAGGGAGTGATCATTACCTCTGCCAGGGAGGTTATGTTTTCACTGGCGTATGTTTGTTGTTTGTCTGTTTGTTTGTTAGCAAGATTACCAAAAAATGACAGGACAGATTTTGCTTAAATTTTCAGGAGATGTTGGTAATGGCCCAAGTTAAAAATGATTCAGTTTTGGTGGTGATCCAAATAAATGCCATTAGTGAACAATCATTTTTGCTCAATAACCGCCTAACTACTAATGATATCAACATGATTCTGAGTGCTAGGTGTGGGTTTTCACGATCAAGGAATCACATTATGATGTTAACTTTATCATGGACGATTGCTTATGGATGTAACAGCAATATGTGCGCTACCTTGGCAGAGGTTTGTGCTCTCTGAGTGCTTTCTAGTTACCATAATCTCTCAATGATGTCATTACCTACGTTTGTACAATCTGGAGGTTATGTTAGGTAGACCTATTTTCACTTGATGTATGTTTTTATTCAGACTCACATAAAAATGATTGAGCATTCACTAAATTCTTGCTCAGACTGATGTTGCACCGACTGCACAAACACTGACTCTCCACTTCAGACCACACTAAACATGGTATATGTTACCAATGCACACAGGGGCGCTGCCAGAAATATAAAGACATCAGATCATGACCTATCTTCAACCAGCTCTGAAGAGTTTCTCAAACCAAGCACCTGTTAATCAAACTGATAAATAAATATGATGAAATACATAATTTTATTGGACTACTTATAATTATGACAGCCTTTAAATTGTATTTCATTTGAAGAAACAAATAAGCCCCAAAAAGTGAAGATAATGCTATACAGATAAACTATCAAATAAAAGGCGAATTAAATTATGTTCTGAACAGAACTTTCTGGCATTTTGACCGTTTTAAGAATTTCAAATTTTTGTAGTTATTATATAATAAGTCCTTGCAATTCTCTGATCTTTCAAGCCTGTAAAAATCAACACTTCCGTACATTGTAAATTTATCTTGCTCAGTAACCTGTTTTTTTTCTAAAATAATTCCAAATACTAAATTGTAACTGGTTGCAACATAAGCATATGAAACTATCATCCTCTAATAAATGTTCTTTTTGAAACAAATGTTATATTATGGGGGTAAGTTCTTGCCAGAATGTTATTTTTTGCAATTAAAAACAAGTAGGTTGGAATTCCCCATCTCTAGATATCATCAAACAGCACTGGGAAGGGGAGCTTGGTTTTGTCATCAGGGATGATATTTTTGATACAGTCATTGATAATGTACACTGCCTTGGCTAAACTGTACTCTAATACAGACCCTAACTGTTATAGGTGCAAAATAGTGCCTGCAACCCTTTATCACATGTTTTGGGGATGCTCAGAACATTCCCCTCTGCCCCCTCACTGCTATCTTTGGCGTACCTCCAGCAAACATATCCACAACTCCCAAACAGAACAAGGCTCTTGCTTTCTCCTCCCTTTTAGCTCGACGGTTGATATTATTGATCTGGAAGAATGTTGCTCCACCCACCCACACTCATCTAATTCGTATAATTATGTCTAATCTTAAAATAGAAAAGATCTGATACAGTGTAAATTAGGGCTGAACGATATGGACAAAATTTCATATCTCGATATTCATGCCAGATATCTCGATATCGATACGATACGATATGACTACGGGTTTGGTGAAAACCAAGCATTTTTCAGAAAAATAAAAAACACCATAATACAAAAGAATGTGGAAAGTGCAGTTTTAGTGCAGGGGAAACCTATATCGTTTATATTGTTGCTTTTCGATATTAATATCTTGAATGCTCATATCTCGATATCGATACAATAACGATATATTGTTCAGCCCTAGTGTAAATGGCGCCCTCCAGAACTTCCACAGCACTTGGGATGGTTTTATGAATTATGTCAGGGATCTTGATGGTCGACGGTTGGACTGAAAAACATCCAGCAGATTTGGTATATCATTAAATACATTTTCTGGCATATTTATGTTTGCAGCTGGAGCACCCCCTACTCTTTGAGTGTGTATGTAATTGTACTTGTGTCTGGATGCCCCCCCCCCCCTTAATGTTTTTTTTTAATAGTTTATTTCACTCAATTTCATGATTGATTATTTTCTATAATATTATTATAATTATTGTAATGTTTTCTACTTTATCTTATTACACTAACTATTATTATTGTTTTTTTTTCCCCAATGCTGTTCGGTTGTTGCAGTTGTAGTGGTGTTTTGGTAAGCTCCATCAGCACCCTAAATGTTCCACTCAAGTTAAATTTTGACGACTGTGTATCTGATCATTTGTATGACTGTATGATTTTGAAAATTTAATTAAAAAAATGTAAAAAAAAAAAAAAAAACAACAAAAAAAAAACAAGTAGGTTGGTATTTTCTTGCATGTGAAGAGAAAACAGCTCCTTAAAAATCTATGGCAACAAGTTAATACATTTGTATTTAAAAAATACTGATAAAATCAGTAACATTGTTAACATTAGTAATTAGAATCTTACCAACTATCCCACCTTAAACCGCCCTGAATTTACATTAAACCTCATGTGAGGAAAATAACAGATGACAGCCCAAACTTTGTCATGCTGGACCATAACCGTTTTAATTGTGTCAATTTCAACAACATTTCCAGCAGCTGCTTGTTGTCAGCTTTATTAACATAAATCCTGGAGCAACATTTTAACTCAAACAAAGATGGAAAAAATAAAAAACACAATCTAACCCTGGCAGTTCAGTGGAATCAAAGGGAACTGAATTGAGCTGAAGTGAAGACTTATTAAATCACAGGTTGATCTATTTTGTCAGGACTAAAAACAAACTGGTTGATCAAATCTTTCGGCTGTATTGTTTTTAAGGCAGGGCACATTCCTTCAAAGTCAAAGTGAAATCCTCCCACACTGCAGAGGAGCTCTCTGCTCAGTTATGAAGGAATTTGAGAGACTCATTGAAAGATCTGAACAGCTTGACCATGAGGGTGGAACAAATCTACACACGAAACACTTATTTATGGATGGAGAGAAATATGTAGCTGCATATTTATACACTCAAACTTTACTAGCATTAAATAAAGGGTTATGAGATGTTTCATCTTATCCAAGTGTAAAACATGACTTCAGAAATTTGAAGAAGCATGAAAATGCCTTACCCTTTCCACTTCATATTTTAGTCGACTAAATTTACAGTAGATTTCATCGACTAAAATGTTGTGAAGTTTTAGAAACTGAAACTAGACTGAAATTAAAACAATTTAGATAACTACACTATGACTAAAACTAAAAGATATTTTAGACAAAAGAACTATAACTAAAAGTAAACTAAAAAGTGCTTAACACTGTTATGGTGCTCACAGAGTCTTTATGTCACCAGCACTGAAAATGTTTGTCTGTTTGTTTGTTTGTTAGCAAGATTGTAAAAATTCTGCTGAAATTTTCAGGAGCTGGTGGTAATGGCCCAACTTAAAAATGATTAGATTTTGATGGTGATCCAGATTAGTGAACGATCGTTTTTGCTCAATAACTCTTTAATAATGATATCGACATGATTCTGAGTGCTAGGAGTGGGTTTTCAGGGTCAAGGAATCATTTTATGATGGTAACTTTATCATGGAACTGTTGCTTATAGATGTAACAGCAAAACCTCGGCAGAGGTTTGTGCTCTCTGAGTGCTTTCTAGTTATCCTGTGGGAGGAAGCCAGAGTGCCTCAAAAGAACCCATGCAGGCTCAGGGAGTACATGCTAACTCCACACAGAAAGGTCTTGAACAACACAGGGCTTGAACCAGAACCCTCCTAACTGTGAGGCATGTGCACTACCTGCTGTGCCACCATGCTGCCCCCATAATCTTTCCAGTGATCAGGAAATTAATTCCATCTCTGTAAACAAACTTTTTTTTTTTTTTACTCATAATAAACTTGAAAAGTTGCCCCTCTCTTAACAGCTCCTCCTCTTCATGTGAAGAACGTTTGGCTCCATAAGCTCAGAGGAAAAAGTACAGAGAGTGCTACTACACATCCAGCAGTGTTAATTTTGAGAGCAAAGTTTTAGTTATAGTCTTTTGTCAAAAAAATATCTTTTAGTTTCAGTCATAATTTAGTCATCTAAATTGTTTTCATTTTAGTCTAGTTTTAGTTGATGAAGTCTACTGTAAATTAAGTCGACTAAAATATGAGGTGTCAAGTGTAAGGCATTTTTATGTTTCCTCAAATTTCTAAAGTCATGTTTTATACTTGGATAAAATGAAACATCTAATAACCTTTTATTGAATGCTAGTAAAGTTTGAATGCATAAATTAATATAAACAAATCTAACTTTTATGTGAAATGCAGTCACCTTTATTTAGGCTACCTGGCAGAGCATCTCAGTTACAATACCAGAACTGACAACAAACAGTGAACCTGCTCTACATGAATATATCAATTCATAAAGAGAGGAGCTCTGATTGGATCGCTCCACAACTTATCCCACCACCATGAAGCTAAGGCAGCTGTGACTGGATTTCCCTCTTAACTCATCCAACCTTTCCACACAACCAAAGTAGCTGGATATATTCCTAACTTGTCCCTAATTTCTACATGACCAAATTATGTCTGATTGGATTAAGTCTCTGTCAGACATCTTAGTCTAGTTTTTATCTGTTGATGGAAATGTCAGTTAATTTAGTTTTAGTTTTCGTCCATGTGCACTTGTTTTTATTAGTTACTGTCAGGGGACAAAGGTTGTTGATGAAAACTATAATGAAAATAATTAGTCAACAAACTTAACACTGACATCCAGATGGTACAGCAGAGAGATATGCCAAATGATGGTGCAAGAATGAAAAAAGGAGCTTCAACAAGGGATTTAACCTGAACAAGACTCCACCACCCTGGTTATTAATGTAAAAAGTCCAGTCACTCGTTTGGCCTTTGGCCACAAAACTTTGAGACGGACAGAGAAGGTATCAGGACACCTTTGATATAAACCAGATATTGTGTCTTCTTCATAGAAAAGGACTACAGACTCTAACTTGACAAACCCACAAAGATGACATCAGTATGTGAGATGAGGTGTGAGGGTCGGTGTATGGGACGTCTATGAACAGTAGAGTCTGATGGTCTGCTCAGCCTCAGACTGCTATGTGACCAAATATGGCAGCTGAGAGCCGGAGCAGCCTGTTTCTGACACCTCCTCTCAAATCTGCACCAATACTGTGAGCTGTCGGCTCATTCGGGAAAATAATGGACAATGTAAACTTAAAATGACCCTTTTCTAAGAATATGTGCTTCAGGATGCCTGGTGCCTCACATCACAGGGAATGTATAATGTTATTGAAACAGAGGCTTGATGAACATTTATTCACTTTAAGTTCATATTTAAGTTTATCTTATTCTTTCTAAGCTCCACAGGAAGGGCTACAGTTTCAGTAATTAAAGTTGGAGATGTCAGACACAAACAAAAGCATTTTATGCAATGTGGGAGTGTAAAGTTTATGTTCAAGCTACGGTAAAATGACCAACATTTATATGGATGTGCACAGGTTTTATTGTACCTATTCTGACAGGATTGTGGCAATTTTGAGACCAGACAGAATTACTCAATATATCAAAATATGACTCTGCAGTGACACAAGTGAGGTTTTAAAAGTTAGCCAGCAGAAAAAAGCTATTTCAGTGTTTCCTGCTGCACTGCATAGTCAAGGATGCCACCTAAACCAGATCCCTCCACCCACACCTTAAAAAGACACCTATCCTGTATAGAATCTGTCACGTGATATTTTATCTACCAGCAAATAGAGTCCTGCACCTGTTAGGGTACCCATGATGGTACCTCTAAAATACTTGAGAGTGCCGATAAAAAAAATCTATCATTTAAATTTGCAGGTACGGGTGCAGTCAAAATAAACACATAACATGCAAGTCGCAGATGAGAGAGAGAGGGAAGACAATGAAAGAGAAAAGGGTTGAAGATACAAATAATGTTCTGTATTTTAAACATCAGGAAAAAAAAGAAAAAATCTCCTGCACGCTGTCTTGCTTTATGCTGAAAAACACTTTATTTACTGAGTCACATTACAATGTTTTGGTCACACAGTGGCCACTACACCTGATAAGGGTCTGCTGAGAAATGATTTTAATATTAAATGAAATAATAGTTTTTTTTTTCCATCATCACGTAGCCCTTCATTTAAGGACCTAAAATGAGGAATAAGCTAACAGCGAGGAGAGCAAGGGACAGAAGACAGGCAGCAGATTAGCTAAGTGGGTGGGGAGGTGTTAAAATAGCGTCAGTGCTTATACTGGTGCTTTTCTGTTTGTAGTATCTGCTTAACTTGGCTCAGCCCTGCATGGTTTGAATACTACCTGCACTGCTTTCCATAACAGCACAGACTGTATCAGTACCTCTTCAAGGTAGGCAGGACCATCATAGCACTAAGGCGGCATCCTCACAACACCAGAGGAGGAAACAAAGGCAATAGAGCTGCAGCCCCTTTGTGGCTTTTAGTTACAGTTAGGAGGTGAATTTTGTTTCAAAGATGGTTGCAAGAAGCAAAACAAAACAAAATTTAAGCAGAGGAGTTTTTTTAAGTTACCCAGCAACAGGGGGTACTTCATTTCCATGATAATACCCCTGACTCGTGGCAATACTCTGACAGTTCAGAGGTCAGCAGTGTCTCCACGTCTCGTTCAAGTCTTGGCTCAGCTAACTTGGAACCTTGCTAATGGTGATACAAAGCTGTGCCAGGTACAATCCCTAACAGAAAAACAAACTGACAAAACTCAATGCATATCAGCAAAGTGCAAAAATTAAGCATCACATATTGTACCTTTTCATCATAGCTTTGGAAATTGAACTCCACTATAAGACTAACAACTCACTGGCATCTGTAGAGAGAAAAATGATCTTCATATTGTCAAAACGGCTAACCTTGCACAGCAGCTGGACCTGCCTGATCCAATGTCTGCAATTAGATCCCTTTAGAGCAGGAAGAGGAATGAGCTACGAGCAAGATGACAGCAGGAACTGACTGCATGCACAGGGATTAGCATAGATGCTAACAGCCTCAGTAGCGGTTTTATCAGATCGAGACCACTTTTCTTTATTAAATGAAAAACAGACTCTTCTTTATAGTAAGGAATTTTTTGCCAATTCTGATATGTTTTGACAAGGGTTTGTTTTGCAAAGTGTCTCACGTTCTGAAACACAGTAGCTCCAGCCTTTGACATTATCTGACTGGTCTGTAATAAATGTTAATTGACAGACGATCGTCCAATCAATGTTGAATGGTCCATATGGTGTGCCAGGTTACCAAATGGCTGTGAAAAGCACATCCAGACTTTGTCAAAAGTTCTGCAGATTAAAAATTGCAATTCATTTGAAAGTCCTTGCTGAAGTTGGCTGGATTACACCAACAAACTTTATTAGCCTTCAATAACTCCAACAAGCAGACAGCATCGGTTTCATTTAGGGATGCATGATATCAGTTTACTGTCAGCATCGGCCGATATCAGTCTAAAAAATTAATTATCGGTATCGATCAATATTGAAATTTTTGCAGATATTTACAGCAGATATATCGGCCACACATATCGGCCATATATTGGCTGGAATATTGGCAAATTACACAAATGTACAATATTGATGCACCTTCTTATGACTGCATGGGTCCATTTAAAAATCAAAAGTCAAGAGTAAAATGCTGTTTTTCTTGTTTTACATCTGCTCCTCGCAAAAATATACTGTAACACTGAAAGAAACCAGTTCATTTTTCTTAGGTACAGAGCTTGTGCTCTTGACCAGAAATATTGTTGTATTGGATATCGGCAACAATCCAATATCGTGCATCCCTAGTTTTATTATAATGCACTCAAAGTCAGATCAGGAAAATGACAGGTACACTACTAAATAAAATGTCATGTGGTGTGTTCAAATGTAAATTCAAGAAAGATTGCCTAAACTTAAATAACCAGAGCTGTTTGGACGTCAGTTTTGTTGATTTGTTTGTTTGTTTTTACATTATGAAATAGGCACAATAGATGTTAGCTAGGGGTAAAAGGCACCTGAAAGTGTGACTTTTTAATGTGTGTTTTATAAATTTCATATCATAAACTGCGTCAAGTATGTTTTGGGATTCTTTTTTGGTGTGCTTTTTGCTTAAAAAGAAAGATTTTTTAAGAGCATAAAAATAGTTTTTCTCCTCAATAACCCATTGCTGTTCTAATAAAATCAACCTTAAATGCCTAAAAATGGCGTACACTTCTTTAAAGCAGCTATCAGCTAAAGCTGTCAAAACCAAACCCAACAGAAAACTGTGCCCAATGGTACGTACTGAACCGTGGGCTTAGTGTATTGTTCATCCAAACTGAATACCATAAAGATATGCTGGCTTGTTAGCTCATAGCTAAGTATGCCTGCACAGTAACTGAAGCAAAGCAGGTGGCATTACTAAGAGCCACAAGATGAAAACATCTGAACTGGTTGAACTGCTGTTGCTTCTAAATTTGTGTTTGTTTTGGCGGTTGTACATGCACAAATATCACAGGTCTTTAGACACTTTGTGCCTCAAAGAAATAATTCTGTGTGTACATCTTTGGATCAATAAAAACTTTTAAAAATAGCAAGCTTTAGCAAAATCCCTAAAAGATTAATGTGGATATTTTTAATTCAGAGGGGTTGATATCTTTGAATTAAACTTACACTCACATAGAACTTCAGGAACATGTACTTACCAATAATACACCATTATATGGCTTTGAAACTTGCAATGAGCCCCCCTACCCGTCCCCCAAAAAAATAACAAATTGGAAAATACTACTCAAAATAAGAGAATGTATCTGTGAAGAAGAAGAAGAAGAAGGTGAGGCTACATGCAGAGGTTTGTTTTCAGGAAAACTGTAAAGGTCTACAGTCAAACAATGCTCAGCTGAGAAAAACCTTCTCTGTCATAGTTAATGACTTTCTTATGAAAAGATCACGTTTTCCAGACAGATTGCATGCAGCTGTTCCCACTGACACAAACCAGGCACAGATGAAAAGACCAGCATTGATGTTTTCCTACAAGTGAACTGCTCTTCATCTTCTCATTTAACTGATGTTGTTTCCTAAACACCCAAAATCACACTCACACTGACAGTGAGAATTGAGTAATTCTTTGACTGTGGCAGCGTCAGATGTCTTCATTTAACAGGGAAACAATAACAGCAGATTCTCGGTTCCTGCAGGTTCCTGGCCTCATCGAGCTTGGGGAGTGCCCAGGAATGTCTCCCAGCCGTGGCAAATATTTCGCTTGCCGCGCTGAGAGAGGGCAATCCTCTCATCTGTCTCTCCACAGAGCTGTGGAGCTGAAAGAAAGCTCGTACCTAGCACACACTAAACTCAACCAGCTCTGGAGAGTGTGTGTGATTATGTGTGCAGATAACTCATCAGCATGAGTGTGTGAAGAGTGGACAGCAGGGCAGAGGGTCGAGATTGACTGCTGTTTACTTTGAACATATCCATTCACTCACCTCTGTGAAAAATACTCCACTACTCTTTTTAACCTTAGCAGAGACCTGTTGAGCCGACACGCTGCTGCTGTCTTAACAAAGTGCTTCAAGTTTAAAAGCTACACAACTCCAGAGCCTGAGAGCTGCTGTAGATCAAACATTAATTCTAAATAAACAGCCTGTCAGGTGCTTATTTTTTAAGCTCATGAAATATTGTGTTTGAAGGACACGTTTTGTGACTGGATATTGTTTTTTTGTTGGTCCCATTTTGATCAATCTCATGAGCTGATCAACAACCTTAGAGGCTATAAGTATCAAAGTCTGAAAGAAATCAACTCTTCAGTTACAAAAGTTGTCTACAAACCATTCTGTGGAGGTCTCAAAACAAAAACCCTGTTTTAAACTTTTGGGTCAAACCTGCTCACAGATTAAGGGCCAGATTGTTAGAAAGTCTATCAGTGAAAGAAACTGAATATATGAACCCAAGTTAAGGTGAAATATGCCTTATTCTAATCTTGGTTATACTTCTGGCTATGTTGCTGTGCCCCTCACTGTTTTGTGCATCTTATACTTGTAAATGTCTGCAGTCCTCTGGATGACTCTGCCAAAACTCTAGTCATCTGTGAGATTTTTACATCAATTGCTGCATATTTGCACACAAACCATGGCGACTGAAACAGAGCACATAAAGTTAAACTGATAAATCATGAACAAATGTTAGTTATTATGCAAATATTGCTAAAAGAAAAGAGCGGAGAAGTCAGAGGAGTTGGAATTTCTTGCTACTAAATCCGTTTAGGGAAAATGATGAGGATTTGTTGTGTGACATAGCCATTGACAGAGACATGACTGACGAAATGTGATTTAGATACGTTGGGAAGTAAATTTAATTTAAAACGTTTTCCTTGGATCTCCCACAAATTGAGTTCAGTGAGGCTTTATTAAAATACAGATAGAACAAGAATACCAACACATGACATGAGCTTGAGACTCTTGAGTAAATTATGTTTTAAGTCTGATTTCTTTGTTTTAGTTCATATATGTAAATTGAATTTTAAGTACCTCAAAGCTAATAGAGCCTTGCATCCTCCCTAGAGGGCCTCGGCTGTGGACTGAGAGCGAAGGCTCCAGCTAAACAGTTTTCCATAATAATCTGCTAATAGAAGTGCAAATATGCATTCTACTGGTCATAATAAAGAGCATTGCATTATATTTTTGTTGCACTAACAAAACTGTCAATGCACCAGTTTTAAATTGTATAGCAAGTTATTGTTACACCCCTCATTAATTTTTACATCATATCAAAATCTAAAGCAGTACAGTGCTATCGTCTAGTTTGATTATAATTTACAGCCTTCATGTTTTTAACCTTTGAAACTTTTTGATAATGTGTTATGTATAGGATGCTGTCTTGATGAATACCAGTTTCAATAAGTGCCAAGCCTAAAAACCAAATATATCTTTTTCAGCTGAGAGAAGCAAAGGAGAGGCATACATTTATTAAAATCAGCGAGCAAACTTTCACTTTCACTGCATTTATGAACTGCAGTCTCCAATCATTAAAAAAAAGGCAGTTCTCAACATTTGGTGACTACAACCTCTATTTTTATCACTTGGGTATCAAAACTGCTATGGTAATTGTTTTATTTTTCATAAACGTCATAACAAAGCTTTAAACTCTTCCATCTCGACAACCCTAAATGCCCTTTCTTGTCTGACTTAATAAATAAATTTGTGTGTCATAAACGAGGTTTTGCAGCAGCTGATGCTCAGACAAAGGTGTATTGTTTAGAGTCTATCTTTAGCTCTTTAGTCATGTCTGTTCTCGTCTGACTGTATTATTATTGTTTCCTGATCCAGATATCTGATTACGATCCTTTCATAATAGTCTGGTCCGTATCAAAGCTTAGGACAATATGACCTTCAGTCTGGTACATACAGTCAGTCCATATGTACTGCAGATAGCTGGGACTACACATCACAAACTGTGGCTACTCCTTAGAAAAGCAACACAGTATGGATAAAAAACAGCTGTTCTCATATTAGAAGGTGGTCTGATCGCTTCTCATTAGTTTACTGGAAAAACAGACAGCCTGAAGACAGACAGACAGCCTGTTCGCAACAATCAGACCTGAGAGCGGCAGTTATGCAGGGAAACCACACCTCTGTCCAAGAAAAATACACTCTCTCTGTTTGTTTATCCGTCCTATAACCATTACATAAGACTCTGTATTAGAAGCAGGCGTGAGACAAGAGGGAATGACAGAAATTATTTGAGTTTCTGTCAAATGAGTATTTTCCAGACTATAAGTCACACTTTTTTTCATAGTTTCTCTGGTCCTGTGACTTATAGTCAGCTGTGACTTACAAATAAAAATATATATAATTTAACATGTTTTTAAATGTTACTTTATACTGACTGACATAAACCAAGGTGTAAACATTACTGTCTACAGCAGCCAGAGGGCGCACTAGGCTTGTATCACCTATATGCTGCTCCCGTACCACCGAAAAAAATCACTGAAACATTAACTTAAAGACAACTGAGAGAGACTGAACACAAACAAAATGCCCCCCAAAAGAAAATCATAGTCTGCAGATTACAAACTGCAGGTAGTAAGATATGCAGCCGAAAATGGTAATCGAGCAGCAGAAAAATTTTTTAGAGTGAGTGAAAAACTTGTGAGGGACCGGTCAAAAAGCAGAGGTTACTCTTACAGCAATGAAGAAAACAGAGAAAGCCAATCATGGGCTGAGCCACGTCTCCACGCCCTGGCAGTTGCCAAGGAGATGAATATAAATGACTTTGCAGACAGGCCTTCCTGGTGTTACCACTTCATGCAATGCAACCGCCTCTCTATCAAAGCACAAACAACGGCCAGCAGACTTCCACACCAAGTTCGTAAATTTCTAAATAAATGCGTCTTATAGTCCAGTGCCACTTAAATATGTTTTTTCCCTCTTCATGACGCATTTTTTCACCGATGCGACTTCTAGTCCGAAAAAATACGGTAATCATTTTGTTCACAAAGCTATGGTGCAGATGATTAATGCATTGACACTTGTAGAAACAGAATTTCTTCACACATGGAATGAAAAGCACAAGATCTAAATAATAAGGATCTCAAGGAGACCACGCCCCCAGGTCATAAATACTTCTATGAACAAGACAAAAAGTCGGTAGTACCAGGGCTTCTCCCTCTCCCACTCTTTTTAGCATCAGCAGGTGCCAAAAACATCTCATTCCCTGTCCCCCCAACAGACCCAACAGTTTGACATCCTACCATTGTCTCATAATCAGTTTAAGCCCATTGGCTCACAGCAGCACGCACACTGCAGAGCATAGATGTTAGAATGAATGCAGAGTTGTTGACAATATGGAGTGGCGCTGAACTGACCAGAGCTGTCCTGTGAACCAATCAGAGCAGACTAGGTGGGGAATGAAGCCTTAAAGGGGCAGGAGCTCTGAGAATACAGCTGGATCAGGAGTACCTTTTTTTTTGAATTGCTGAAGAATTACAATAATATCATTGGTATAGATAAAATCTTATCACTTCTCATCCCTTTTTTAAAAAAACCCAAAGCTTAGAGAAACAGGGTCCAGAATTAACACGCGCCAAAATTCAAACTTTATTATCTAGTTCAATTTTGGAGGGTTATAACCAACATGGTGTTGAATGTTTGAACCTAGAAATTATGTACTGCCCAACTGGGCAACAGCTCATAAAAGGTGTTCAGGAATGAGCAGAACCTTTTAGAAGCATATGCCGCAGGTGATTGGACGATCGTTCCATCAATCACATTTATTATGGGCCAATCAGATGTGTATCAGATGCCACGGTGTATATTACAAAATGTAAGCCACTTCACAGAAAAAACTCTCACCAAACCATGTTGGAAATGGAGTGAAACTATCCTTTCTATTGAGAAATGCTTCCAGTGTTTGTTTTTCACTTCAGAAAGAAATGCAGTCCGGATCTGTTTTCGTAGCTCCCATCTCTTCCTGCTTTAAAGGACACTGATTTAACCGTGCCACCGTGGGTCATGCATAGTCATTGTAGACTGAAGCTTGGGAAGATGAATGCAAGTATGACAGATCTGCCTTTCTGAACTTTGCACCTCTATCATAAAGTGTAACAAAGAGCTGCTGTGCTTGGGTATTAGCTCATATCTATTCTTACAAAGGATGAGAGGCATTTTATCATCCATTCTATGCTGAAGGGGATGTTTCCCTCTCAACGCTAATCATCATTATTTTCAAAATAAACTCCTCATCTTGAGTACGTGTGGTAAATCCACCTCCCTTTACTCTGTTTAGGAGATATCAAAGTATGAATTCACAGGATTCATGTAACCACTTCCATCTTTGAATTATTCACACCATACACAGGAATTATTACAACATGCCTGTAATGAGCAGTGAGCTCCTGATAATCAGTGTCCTGTTTTCATGGTTTAATGTCCAGTATCCCATAATGATTGACTTCCCCACATGCCAGTGAAGTTTACATCTGTGCAGGATGGATCAGCGTGGTGGAGGTGGTGCTAAGAGGCGATGGAGCTAAAGGGTGTGAGGTTATCTAAAGTCCTGTACACTAACAGCTCAGTTAAACACTTTGTGTCCATAATGTTTCATGTGCTTGAATTCCTCATGCGCATGTAAAGCGGCAGCTTTGGTTGAAAAATGTTTCCTCAGAGTGTTTTCTCTCAGTGTGAGATTCATTAAGTTGACATATGAGGGCATTTACTTTCTACACGTGCACTGTTTAAAAGTGTATTCATCACATCATGAATAAATCCAAACCATTTTTAGTAGCTGAGGAGAGGGCTTGATGTGTGCTGGTGCTTTTATGTTTTGATGTACTGCTTGTGTGTAAATCCCCATTTGAAGGGGGTAAGTGTAGCCCAGTGATCTTTACTAATCTTTCATAACTGCTGAAGTGTCTGTGACTTAAATCCGATACAACTGGTCATTTCTTTAATGTGCATATAAAGGGTAAATTATAAACCTGTTTCTGCAAACTCAAAGGAATTACCATCCAGCTGTTATCACATGAATTTTTGGCAGTAAGCTTTTTTTTATTCAAAAGATATCCATGGATTTTTCCCCACGTCTTTGCAGATGGCAACGATGGAGTCTGTGGTGGACGCTGATGAATGGGGAAGTTAATGGTCGGGTGTCAGGTGAATTTGCCATGGTCACAGAAAGATTAAATTATAATGTATCTGAGCGTTTTTTGCAATAACATATAGACTGGACTTAACAGAACTTTCATTTATTTTAACAGTCCTTTTGTTTTTTTGTCTAGCTGTTGTTTTGTGTGTTAATAAATGAAATTATTGTTCTTTTTAATACCTAGACTTGGGTTTGGTGGATGGCTGACAGGGCAAGGGACAAAATATTACCCATGAGATTTATTTAGTGTTACAGTATGATGATTTTGAATAAACAAAGCAAAATGAGTCTACTGAATGAATTAGACTGTTGTCTATTTATCGACTGCGTCTGTTATGTGGGTACATTGGTTGTGCTGACCCTTGATCGGGACTGGCGTGGGAGCACATACCTGGTCAAAACTTTGCCATTTATCATTCCCAGCGATTCGTCTGCACCACCAGCAACATTAATCCTACTTCCCTGGTACGTGTTTATGTGTGATGGAGTTTAAGGGTGCAAGCGTGCAAACCATTTGGCCTTAAACTTGTACACTTGCGCCCTTGACCTTCATCAGACGTACACCTTTGAATGAAGCAGGGTTAATGTTGCTGGTGGTGCAGATGGTCCAAACGCGAACCCATCATTTGCTCCAAAACCTGACCCTCGACCTTTTGATAAAAATAAAAAAGACCGATTTTTTAAACCAAAAAATTAATAAACTTGCCTATTGGCAAGGAGTAGTTTCTGTCAAATCAGCATTTACAGACAACGCTGCAATTGAGCTCCTTGATAACCTGAAAAATAATAAACTAAAAGAACTAAAATAGACTTTTTTCTGTCTTAAAGTTGGACAAAGTATAATATTAAAAAGTTGAAACACTCACTTTGATATTATAGTCTATTATTTGAAAAATACAATGCATATTTAATAAATTGTGCTGTGTGTCATTACACATTGCTAAAGTCAAAATAAAATGTCTTTTGAAGAAGTAGAGATAGTTAGATTTTTTAATCCACCAGACACAGTGGCAAGTGAAAGAAGCAGTTCATTTCTAACCCTGATTTACATACAGGGCGAAAACCTATTTACTAAAAGTATAAATTTATATCCAGTAATAGAACAAGATGCCATAGAGATATCAGAGGACTGATGTGCTTTGTAGCTTTAAAATGTTAGGAGCATTTTTCTTTCAAGACTCAAATCAAATGTCTTTTTAGTGGTAAGAGGTTGTGTAATTCATCACCTGTGAGAGGCACTACTTCCCCTTTCAGAGTAAATTTAAAAAGCAGAGTGAAGCTCTTTATTGTCATAGCTGGTGCCTGTAAATGTTGGTACTTCACTGACTTTGCTCCGCTTGTGGAAAAACACTACAGTAAACACTGGCCTTAGGTTGAAACTACCACAGTGACAGTGTGGGTTCTCAAGTGACATTAATTTTGTGTTGACAGGCTTCTGTTTGTCTGTGTAGTGTAAGTCTTACCAGTGCAGACGCAGGGCGTGCAGGAAGGCTGACAGCCCCTCCATGACAAGCAGGATGGCAACAGTGAGGGTGGCAAAGGCCGAGAAGATGATCGTGAGGCCGAAGAACCCGCCCCCACTTCTTGAGGAGAGACCCAAGTGCATCACCATGGACCACAGCACCTCTGACAGCTCTGCACACAAAGTGTGACAAAAAGATTTACACCAAAATATTCACACACAGAAAGGGTGCTTATCTGCTATCTGTTTAACAAAATACATTTTAACAGATGATACATTTTCTAAAAAATTATGATCTTATTTAGGGTATTGCAATACATTGTTTTATATAAGGTGTCTAAATTGTTCCTACTTGTGTTTTTAAATATTATAAAATGTTAATGTAATATTTTACACCACCAAGTGCCAATGCTAAAAAAAGACATCCACAACTTACGTGCTCAGGTGAAAAAAAAACAACAACTCTAGAATTGCAAGTTAATATCTGCAGATGGTCTAACTTACTTAGTAAGCAAAACCAGTGTGTCTATGCAATTTAGACAGTGTAGGATTCACTTGCCATGTTAAATATTATAAACAAGATTTTTCCTTCCTGGGACTTAAACCTTTCTGCTGTTTTAACTAAACAGTATCAGTTTCAGTTGATTTTTAGCTTAATCGAATCAAAGTATAAATTCTGTCATCATGACAGTTGTACTTGTTTATATATGTGTGTATTTACTCACGTGCATGAGCCAAGCTGAGGGCCCAGAGACGCAGATATGAGGCTGTGTTGGAGATGCATCCCAGACAGTACTCTATGGTGTGGATGGCCTGGTGGACAGCGACGTCCCCAAAGTCAAACTGTAGTGGAGAAACAGGGTGGCAGGCTCATTCAATGTGGTGACCGTAGAGCAGTTTTGCTGTTTTTCTACTCTTTAAAGGAACAGACCCTTTACGTTAATTCCTTGGGAGCAATTTCCATGAGACAAAGCCAACATACCACTTAGATTGGACTGAACAATTTCATCTTCCTCCACTGAAAATGAAAAAACTATCCTCAGAGAAATCTGGTTAGATTGGTGCCTACAAAAAAGTCAAAACTATATTCAGAAAGCTAGCATATGAGATAATCCTGAAGTTTGAGTATTGTTCAAAAATCATGTTTTCTGACCAAGTAAAGTTGACTTCTTTAGACTGTCTCAGGATAAACAAAACAATAAAAAAAAAAGTTTCATTATCAAATAAAAGCCAGACCATCCTTGGGTCCGGGTGGAAGTTTGAGCAGAACAGCACGATTTAAAATGTTCAACAACCTTCCTCACAGGAGGATCATAAGTGCCCGGGCTGCACAGTTTATGTAGATTTATAACAATATAATACTTCACAATCAACACATCACAGATGTCTCACTTTATCACAAAGAATTTTCAGCAAGCACACTTTTTATCCAGTTTACAGAAGTTCAAGTAAATAAATGCTGTTGTGCCATCCTTGTGCAGCCAGATGAATCTCAGAGTGACAGTCAGCTACACTCAGAATAACTTATAAAAAACTTTCCCATTCTTTCCAATTAAGTTATAGGCTCATAAAAACATACTTCTGTCACATGCTCACTGCTGTTTTGAACATGCTGTATTATGAATAATGGTCTTTCTCATGCATTGTCAGGCGACACATACTCAACTCTGGGGAACAACACATTTAGTTGACTTAATGGTTTAATGCAATCAATGACACCATGAGTGCCTCTGTTAAAAAAATATTGGTATTTTCATATATAGGTCCTCATCGGTATCAACTGTTTTATCCAGACTGTGCCACTGTGCAGGACTTTTTGTTGAGCAGGAACGGTGTCAAGGTTTTATGTTTGCACACTCGCTTAACAGTTCAAAAAGCATTAAGGATTAAAATGAGACGGTGTTTAAAACCTAAAGTAGATCACTACTTTAAACAGAACAGTTACCTTTCCTTACAAACAGTTTTCTTACATCAAACAGGAATAATAATCAGAAAATCAGGAATGGAAAATTGCAAATTATAGAACTTGAGTAAAATTATTGCTACTTTGATAAAACGCGTAAAAGTAAAAGCAATTCATAAATCTTCTCAAGTAATGAAAGCACATTATTTATCTCAAATCATAAAATTATAAAGTAACACTTGACCTAAGTAATAGAACATAAACCCAAAACATCAATTTTCAGATATAAATAAAATTGTTTCTACACTGTGTGTCATTTTGTCATTGGATGTATAAGCATACTGTTTGATCAAATAGATACACAATACATAATATGCAAATATAGATCAATAATTAACCCTTTGAACTTTTCTCATACCATACCTCTCTTCTTATGCATACAAGTACTGACTGGATTTGCTTATGAAACACTTTGCTATGTTCTTATGACTTGAATTGACATTTTTCCATTGTGTCTAATTGCTATTTAATGTGTCTTTGTGTGTATTAGTCATTATGTAACTTTATTGCCTGCTTGTATTTTTATGGATAAATGATTGTTCATCTATTAATTTTTTTTAGTTCATCCATAACGTAAAGCTCATTAAGTTTGTCTGAAATGAAATGTGATCTATAAACAAAATAGCTATTGTTACCTGATTAATGTCCAATTTATTTTATTGTTTATGTAAACTGTCAATTTAAAAACAGGATGCCCAATAATGACCCTTGTGGAAATGTTCATTCTGATCCATTAGGCATTGCTTATTGAGCTAGTTTTGTTTTTGTCTTTAAATATTGCTACAAGATTCAATTTTAGATTTGATCCTGACATTCTGTATCAAAATTTTAACTTTGGCACAAGTTAATGAAGCTTTAATCACTGTGGCTTTTAATATCACAACTTTTCTCAGCACTCAGATGCCATCTTGTACATTTTTAAACAGGTTTTGTCAACATGGCCTAAAACAAAATCCCTGACTTCTTTTTTTCAAATTCAATTTCTGTTTTCAAACCCATTTCTTTCTTACCCGAAGAAAAAAAAATCCAAATGCCACAAAAATGAATAAACAGGCTTTGCTTTGAAACAACATGTCCCAAAACCAAACTGAATTTCACTCTTAGAATTAAAGTGTATGCTTTAATTTTGTTATCAAATATAATATGTAGTTTGGACACTTGTCTACATTCACAATGAAAGATTCACTTTTTCTTTCTCTTTTTTTCCTTTTTTAAATTACAATATATCAACAAGGAACTCTGTTAGTCTATCTAGTCTAACCAATCTAATCTCAGTAAAAGGAATGAATATATGCTTAAACTGTGCCAGTGCACTTAAGGTCCCATATCCTGCCAAATCAAATTTCTGTGCTTTTACTAAACTCTCAGATCACAGAGAAATGCTCTATGCCTCTCTAAAGAAAATGTCACTTAAAATGCTCAGTTTTTGCTTCCTGGGGTTCATGATGTCATAGCTGTACAGCCTCCACCTACGCGTGTGTTTCTGGGCTCTAATTTCGTAGACCAGGCGCAGGCAGGGCGCACCTGCCTGCCCTGCGCCTGCGCCAACAGGGTGTGTCCAGGGTATTTTGCAAGTTTCGTGCTCAGCGCAGTCTGGCGCAGAGAGGCGCACCCACGCCTCCGTCTCTTCTACCGGCGCACATAGCAAAGAGGGAGGAGATAAGACTTGAGTGGGTTTAACACAGCCGAGTGTGATCTTCACCAATCAAATGAACGCCTCTCCTCGCCTTTAAATGCGCCGCGGGTGAGGCGCAGTGACAATTTCACCTCAGTGACGAAGAAGGTCAGAGCCGCTGTCACTTTTACAGCAACTGGGAGAGCGCAGGGGCCCCCGGGCCGCGCATCGGAGCCAAGATGCGCGTCATCGTGTGGACCACCTCGCGGGACAGATGTAATCTGTCCCTGTCTCATAAATATGAGTACAAAATTAAGTGATAATTACATTTAAACATAGCAGCAGGCTAATCCATTCATCGTGCTTGTGATCCACGTGCATTCCTGGTCTGTCATCGCCAAAAAGCAGCACCTTAGGTGAAAATATATCTCCTCCTCATCCTCCTTGCAATAATATACTCCATCTTTTTAGATCACGTTACGAACAAAGATTAAAACAGAGAAATATGGGCAATCACAGGTAAATCCTTAAGACACCGAGTGACTTACATTTATTCAGCGAGCGTCTCTCTCTTTTTCTTTTCTATTTAATTTCATGAGATGAGAGAAGCCGGATACTCCGTATCGGATGATGTGGCTGTTTGTGGTTGGCTGAGAGATATGAACTCGTTAGTTATGACAAATGTCTCTGATCTGACATCAGATGTGACGGGACAATTAATATAGATACAAATGTATGTGCTGGTTCAGACGGTTACATTAAATAGTGGTTGCTGTGATTGTTTATTGCATTGAAATGTGCCTGACACTCTGGACACCTGCCTGTGAGGTTTTGGTGACGTGTGCGCACTGTGCGCCTGTCAGCCAAATTACCACTGCCCCGAGTGCGCCTCGTCTGCGCCGAGAATAGACCAGGTTGGAGCTGGCGGGCTTTCAGCGCACCTTCCGCACAGTTTTTTGGCACGAATATTGTCACTGCGCCAAGCTGAATCTTTCGACACCTCCCCCTGGTGCGCCGTCACACCCATCTCGGCGCAGCCGGTCTACCAAAGTTGCCAAATTGGCTGTGCACGGTGGTGCGCCGCACAAAATTACCACTGCGCGGGGTGCGCCAGGCTGCGCCACCCTGAGTTGCGCCAGGAAATTAGAGCCCTCTCTGTTCGTCACAGGCAGTCATTATGACTGAAAGTCTGGTCTATAGCCCTCCTCCCTCCGCCCATCATTTTTGGCCAGCCAATCAACACAGGGCTCATTAGCATAGCCTCCTGTAGCTGCCCTGCCCCCTTAGATCTGAGCGTTTCCAAAAGAGAGGGAAAAAGGGCTGCATCTGATCCTCTACAGCAGAGAGACTGGCAGCCTGGTGACCACATGCGGTTCTTCACATCACTCAATGTGGTCTACAAATCATTGAAAAAAAAAAAAAAAATGGAAATATGACAATACTTGACAACAACTGCTAAATATGATTCATCATGAGTAACCAGCACTACATAGTGCACAAATTAGGAAAGGTAAAAAATACATCTACAAACCTCAGATTTTTTTTATTTGTTTTTTACAAGCCATTTAAGAACTTACTTTGTTATGATTGTATCTCTAAATATATTTTATGAGGAAATAAAAGATGATATAATATTATATAAGTAAAAAAAACATTTGGAAACATTGGTTAATGTAATATATTTGTGCTTTAAAACTGGTAACCATTCATTCTTTAATTGCAATCAAAATAATCTTAAATTGGCTTTAGTACTGTGTCATGCTTATTAAATTGTGAATTTTTAGTTGTGTTGAGTTAAAGTACATATTTTTTGTATAATCCTTTTTTGAAGCTTTATATTTGCTTTGTTTGTTGTTGTTAGGTATTGATTTATTTATTTTTCCTCATTGAGAGTGTCCAACAATATGCCTCAGTGCCGCCCTCAGGCACTGAAAAAAGATTTATGCGACTCTCTTGATAATCAAAGTTGCCCATGCCGCACCACAAAGAAGACATTTTTTTTTACATTCAACTTAAATCAAATCCTTGCTCAACAGGCACCCAAGACATGATGTAAACGGTCAGGACAGTGAAAGTTTTCAGTATTTCTAACCTTAAGTATTTCCACGACTTACAAAAACATTTCATGTCTCTGTTGGAAGGATATTTAGAGAGGGTTTTAACTCAGAGGGGTCCTGGGTGGACAAAAGAAGTGACAGGAAGTCGAGGGAAAAAAAAATGTGATTTTTATATTTTAAATCTTCTGCACCAAGATAGTTTATTTGACTTTTACTTTTGTGGAAACTGTGAAAAAGTAACTTATTATAGAAACAGAGACATTTTACAGGCTGAGTCATGATAGTTAATCTAACTTTTGAAAAGTAAAATAGTTTGGCAGCACTCGCTCAAATCAAATCAGTAAACTTCTCGAGGATCATATCTAAATCTTTTGATTGTTTTCGTGAAGGATTGTGTGTTTAAATAAAGCACACAATCCTTCACGGGTTACCAAAAGACACATTGTACTTTTAAATATGTTTGGGAAAAAATGTGGTTTATCTTTTCTGAACCAAGCGTCATCAGTGCTTATCTACGGAGGTGTTTAAAAGAAAGTCCTCCTGTTTAGAAGATGATTATCGCCATTCAAAATGAGACCAGTGAGAACTCTGAGGTGTTTAGATGACATAAACAGTGGAAATAATTGGCAATGGAGTTTCTGTTATCTTTAAGATTGACTGCTTTGACCCCTTTGACCTCTGCCAGGGCCCTCAGCTCTGATCAGGCTTTAAACAGAGTAAAGCCTTCTGGATGGTTGGAGTGTTTCTCCTTTTTCCCCTCTGCAGGATCACAGAGCAGAAACATGTTTGTGTATTGTAAAGCCAGCAGAGTTCCTCCGCTCTCTCCTTCCTGGAGCAAGGCTAGCCTTTCCTGAATGTAATGGGCAGGGAGGGGGAAACATGGGAGAGAATTTCTCTGGGCTGTTCTTGTACGGTTTGACTTGGCACTGGCCTGGTTTCCTCTTTCCACGCTTGTCTTTTGTCCTTGGACCCATGAAACAGAGTTCATGGAAGTAGTACTTATTGTTCCTATTCAAAGGGCCTCTGTCAGAGAGGCTAATGAAAACAACAGCGGCTGCATGCTGTAATGGCAAAATATACACAGACAAGAGGGTCTGATAGAGCTGTGTTTCAGGTACTGTTGGTAAAGTTGTTCAAATGGACAATAATTTGCTAGTTTAGAACACTGTGATAAAATCCTTGTTCTTCTAATTGAAAGTATCAAAATTACCATAGCTTAAAAAAACTGCACATCTTTAACGAAACTGCAGTGAGAGAAAAGTTAAGGTAGGGGCAGAACTAGAGGGCACTACTTAAACTGCTCCAGTATACCAACAATGTTTAAACACCAATGTATTTGTGCAATTTAGACAGTCTGTGTAAGTTTTTCTTTATAATAAAAAACAATATTTGGACCCCTAGGACTCCAATTTATATCGCTGCGATACTGAAACAGGGTTCAGCTTTGTATAAACTGTTTGTACAATCATGAAGTTTAAACTCTGTGTTTGTAACAACCCTATTTGCAGGATAAGTTATAAAACTATTTTAATATGGCTTTTTTGTTTTTTCTTTTCTACTTTGGCGCTACACCTATTCTGTTATTGGGCTTCTTTTACATCTTATTATTCAAAATTCAAGACTCATTCAGTCTCAAATCTGCAAACTCCTGGGTATGTTTATAAAACTGGCCTTGTCAGTTGTTAAATTGATTTAACATTCCTGAACTGGTTCAGCACTCTGGTCAAAAGGTGTTTTAAATGTGCTTTACATAAAAACATAGGCTTTTCCCCCCTTGGATATTATGTTGACTTTTTTTATAATTCATGTAAGCCCCATTAAACATGGTCTTATTCACGAGAGTCCCTATTTTAAAACAAAAAGTGTCAAACTAGTGCCATGTAGTAAAGAGATTCCTCCACAGGCAAATCCAACATTCCTGTATATCTGCTTTGATGTAACTTAAAGGATAGTTCTGTATTTTTAAAACAGGTTTGTATGAGGTTCATGTCAAAGTTTTCATGTCCTTAAAAATAAATTTTCTTTTCTTTTAATGTTGTTAGAAGAGAAACGGGCTCTGCCTATGTAAAAGAAATGCTCCTTAAAACACTCAGTTTTTTACTTCCTGTGGTTTATGATGTCAAAGCTATATGGCCTCCACCTATATGTGTGTTTTCTACTTGTTACAGGAAGATGCCATGACTGTTTTGAAAGTTTGCTCCACGTCCTGTAACCCCTCCTCATCCTCCCCTCAGACATTGTTTAGGCAGCCAATCAGCACAAAGCTCAAAATCATAGCCTCCCAAAGCCATAGCGTTTCCGAAGGGAGGGAAAAAGAGCTGCATCTGATCCTCTACAAAGACAATTTTTTTCATTTTTTTAAATTCAACTTTGATCAAATCCTTGTTTAAAAGATGCAAAGACATGATGTGAAGGGTCAAACACACCAGGACATGGGACCTTAAATACAAGAACAATAAACTTCACAGCTGATATGGTCATGGGAAACCAGAGGGAGCTGCTGACTTACTGAAAGATGTCTTGGAGTTCAGGTTGGTATACGCTTACGTCAGCGAATGGGGCAGTGTCTAATGTCTAACATCTCAAGTCTACATAATAAATTAATCTGCATTAAGGCAAACCCAGACCATCCCTGGATGTAGTCTGAGGCAGAGGACCCCAACCACCAGAGCTGGGCTGTAGTGAATTTGGTACCAAGCTGCTGAGAAACCACTTTTTTTTAATAACCTAGACTGCAGGATGTTTTATTTTGAAAGGAGGACCGCAACTTCACATATTGGTTTGTGTAGCTTGACTGCGCAAACTTTAAATTGAGGCTCTTGGTCACTTGTGTGATGAATGAAAAGCGCAATCTGAGATGACCTTGTGGCTAAACCTTGTGCTTATGCGCTCGTCTGTCTGGGCTTGGATATAGTTGTACATATATTTCACTTTGCCCAGTGTGTGTAACTGGAGGAGACTGGAGAGGCACACGTTGTGTTTCTTAATGTCAGATTAAATTCAGAGGTAAGAGCTAATAAAACACCCATCAGCTTGGACTCATGACTGATGAATAAAAGACTAACTGTCAGCACTGTCTGAGCTTCGTTTTTATTTGCTCTGCATATAAAAGGTATTGCAGTTTAATAACTTTCTGTGTCAACAGGAGACTTTCAGCCAATTGTGTTCCTAAAAGTCATTGTTAAGCAGCTGATAAAAACAGAGTGAGTGCTCCTGAATGTCTCTTTATTGGGTTTAGAAACAATCATATGGCTCCCTATCATCCTGTGTAATGGTGGGTTAAATTATGCATGTGCGCTTGTTTGTTGATGTTATTGTTGCTCCCTGCTCCTCTGAAGGCTGGTCTGTGACCATACAGTATTGCATAAAACCGGGCTGTGATATAAAAAAAGTTGAGGACCAAAGAGGTTGGTCTGAGGGATTTGATATCAACTCATTCTCCATATGCATTGAAACCAAAGAATTAAGGACCATCCCTTGGTGTCTGAAAGCCCAAAACAGATGTTAATGTGGTGTATAAATTGGGCCAAAATTTGCATCTCAATTCTTTGACAATTTGCTGTTGCAGTCTTGATGTCTTTAGACTTAGAATGTTACAAAAGAATGAAGATTAATGAGAAGATTTATGACATTCAAATAGCAAATGACAGAAAGAAAACAAAGGAAATTAGCTCAAAGTTCAGTGTTATTGTAAGTCTAATGCCACATGTGGAAGGGACATCTGCCAAGATGTTGTCCAGAAAGTTTCACTTGTTAAAGGATTAAACAAACAGAGCATTCATAAATCAAGTGTTTGTAAAGAAACACATATTCATGAAGCTTTCATTTCTTCACACTTGCCAAAAACAAGACTTGAGATATAAATCAACTTTTCACATTCTCGTTTACAAAAATAAACACACCATCACAATACCATTCATATAGTTAACATGCCACATTTGTACCAAGGGGTGGACAGTCGAGGAACAACCAGGGTTCAAACAGCTAAACAATCAGGATTCAAAGAAACAAAACTATCACTTGTTGTTAAATGCAGGAACAGAAAGGGCAAGACAGCATCCAGACATGCCACAATGATATCAAACAAACAAACATGATCTTACCGGCTCCTCCTCTGCGTGCTTAAAAGTGAGTAAAGGTCAGAGGTTAGTGACTGAATTTTGGATCTGAGTTAAGGCAAACTGGAACGGTCAAAGATTTTTCAGTTTATTATCATCAAACATCAACTAAAAACCTCTGCTTTAGACAAATACATCCTTTCTATGGTATGTTTGGAGGCCTCGGTGAAAGACTGGATAACTTGTGTCAGATTACTTTTCCAAATTTATACAATGTCTTGTTCATTTAATTTATTTCTAAAATTTATATATCATTTTAGCACTATTTTAAGATGAACTTACTTTTAGGAATTAAAGCTGGATAAAGTTTAGTAAGGCATCCAATAAACTATGCTGGTTTCATACCTACAGCTCATTTTTGTTCTGATTCAGTTGGAAGAAAAAATGCTGCAAATTCTCATATTTCCTTTGGATAGTTTCATGTTCATACTGCAGTATGTTGAAGTAGACTGAGCCACACCAGTACCATTCTGGGTCATACAAAAGGCGGGAGCTGGCCTTACACCAGTGTTGCTATGACTGTGAGTCTCTCTGCATTATGAGAAGGAGACCAGCAGGCTAAGCTACCCCCAAAACAGCTCTACATCTAATAACAGAGGTTAAATGTAAGATTCAGTGTAAACAAACTCTGCTAGGGGCTTTTAACAGTTCCCTGTATCTACAGTGGACCAGAGAGGACACCCAAAAAGCATGGTGACTTATTGAAATGCAACACCTGACGAAGTGTTTGCAGGGAAGCTATCAGTGATGCATAGAAGTAGAGAGCAGCTTGAAAAGGATACATTCTCCAGCTTGAACGAGCTAGATTCTGGGAATTAAACCAGTTCTTGAATAAGTCCATGTTGTTGAGTCCTGTGATGATCTGCCGTAGAGAAGGTGAGTGATGTCAACCTGTTGCTATTTTCAAGGTATGTTGTGCCTGTGCACAGATAGTGACTCTATGGGATCCATTATAAACATTATTTTTAGTAATTTGCTTTCAGGCTGGTAGCTGTAATGTATTTATTATCACTACCACTGATGCTTATGCTACCACAGCAGTGTGAGGAGTAAACTCTTCACCCTGTTTATGTAGGTTGCTGTGTTGAATGTGTCCTTGCTGCAAACAAACTACTCCAGGGGTCAATTTGAAGTGAGTGAGACCACCTACGTCAGGTGAGCCTGGTGTGGTTGTTTGTTATGAAACATAGAGCGATTGCTGTCTTCATATAAATTAAAATGAACTGTGCCAAACACAGAACACCCACTTACACCTGAACAACACTCCCAAACAATCTATGTGTGAAAAGACCAAAGTTGAACCCAAACTCTACAACAACAGCCTCATATATTAAATTCTTAAACAACCTATACAGCCAGAAAGCACTGATGTAATTGTATGTGTGATGAGATGTAACTAAAAAAGCCTGGTCCCATAGCAAATCATCCAACATCACATTCAACTTCTCTGTTGACAGCTTACATCTCTGCGTGGTGTCATATGATTGGAATAATGTTGGAATAAAGCTGGCTTATCACATTACAGTTATGAAATTTGTTATCACAGGATAAACACTGAAAGATTTATTATGCAGGAGACCTGAGAGACACCAAAACTATGAGTCACAGAAAAAAGGGGTGGTATTTTCTGAAATTCCACCCGCTGTTTCTCATGAAAACCACCTCACTGTTTATGTTTCTGGAATGGAAAGTCCATCCCTTATCTGCTCAGCTCCATCCCTGCTCTGGCACTGTCTCTCTTTATGCACATTGCTGTGTCCACATTACATCCATTACAGTTCCTACGCTGTGGCAGTATGATGGACCATAATCCAGAACTGATTGCTAAATGACTTAAATCAGGGGTGGGCAACTCAGGGCCCGGGGTGGCCCTCTCCCTTTCTTTGTGTGGCCTGACAGTCAATTTTACATTTCCCAAAATTACAACCAAGGACATAATAAAATGGTTATAAAGTATTTCAGACCCCTATAACAGCACATACACAGTGTAATGTAATACATATCTCTTTAATGACATTCAAAAACTGGTTTGTTTCATTTTTAATAGAAGTTAGAATGTTTGCAACAATGTTTTCTGTAAGGGTCTTTAATGAAGCATTTGCATTTTAGAAAAAAGAAGGTCAAAAACTAAAATAACCATCATTAACCTTGATTTTTAGAAGTGCAGCCTTGGCCAAATTACTATACCTTTGTTGTTATAACCTTTGTTTTACCAAAGGTTGAGCTGAAATTATAATTTTTACCTTTGTTTTAAAACAAAGGTAAAAAGAAAATAGTTTCAGCTTAACTGTTTGGGTCTGAGCTCGAACATGTAAATATAAATATATTTTTAATGTTTTACTGATTGAATCTTTGTATTTGTAACACTTTGGCCCTCTGAAACTGAGACTGATATTAATGTGACTTTATCGTATCCAAAGTTTCCCATCCCTGATTTAAATTAATCACTTGGCCTACAATACATACTGTCTAAAAAACTTTCAGGCTGGTAAAGATAAATAAAAATCCTTTTCAACTATTCAAATTGAGACACAGGCTGTATGGTTATTTCCATTTGAGTCAGATTTTAAGGGATTCAAGAGTAGCTCTTAAACTACCACAGTTTTCATATTACTAAATTGACCAAATTTGAATATATGAAATTGATTACGTTGGTGCAATTACTGCAGTATACAGCCACCATTTATGACTGGATGCGTGTTGGCTGAGACATGTGTTAGCTCCTGCTAGTGAAGTCACTGCTTTCATTCCCAGCGCATGAGTGCTGCATGTTTTCCACGTGTTTTTGCTGTCATGTTCCATCTTCACAAAGACCTCAATGAATCTCCCTACAAGCTAATCCTGGAGAATGTGGCCAAAATATCATCTCAGTCCTCTCTTTAAAAGTTTCAGTAATGGTTTAGTATCACAATATTGTGGACAATGTGGACAAGCATAACTGCTAAAACAAGGCTCTCTGTATGCTATTAATAAAATGTCTAACATGGCCGAGAAACAAATGGACATGACTCACAGCAAAGATAAGATCGGTGAGTCTTCTATTCTCTAGATTTCCACTCACACACAAGGACACAGTACTTACACCAGCTTTCTGAGAGCCCAGACCTGTTAATGTGCTCGCCAAAATGAAAAGTGCTGCAGCTGTTACTCAGCCAACATGCACCCAGTCTGAAATGGCTGTTGGATCATGACAACTGTGGTAAAATACTGAATATTTTGCCCAACTTCAGACATGACTCTGCTCTACCTCTATGGCCTAAAAATCCATGACAAGCAAAACAGTAAACTGGTCACTCATTCTATAAATGTCAAAAACAGACATCAGATGTTTTAAAGACTGAAGATTATATTAACCTAATTTATGCAACAAACAGATAATAAGGAGTAGTTGAAGAACTGTATGTAAGGGTAAGTCATATAAGACAGAAGAATTTCATTATCAAAATGTATTTGTTGATTTGGCGCAGGCTCACCTCATCTCCCTCCTCTGAGTGCTGGGAGAGCTGGTCGTGGTCCATGATGCCAGCCTCGTCCTCTGTTGGCCCGTTGCCCACCCGCACCCCTCCGAACTTCTGCGTGCCCTGTTGGGTGAGTCCGGTGCATGATGAGGACACGCCTGTTTTCTCTAAAGACTGCTCTAGATTCTCTGCAGGGGTTTCTTCCCTCTTCTGGGACTAGATACAGAAGCCACAAGAGCTGTGTCTAGCTTAAAGCAAGCCTTAGATTCAACGCTTTCTTCTTTATTTACTTTTTTGGCTCAGTAACACAGGGCACCCAGCACAGACATGGAAGGCTAAATTGTATGAGCAGCACAAAACAGGAAAATATACACATATAAAAGATTTCACAAATATTATGTGCTATAAAGTACTTATGGTTACAGGTAGCTTGTAGAAATTCTTCATCAATTACTGATTCCAGTTTTCAAATCAAAAGCCAATTCAGAATTTTTGTAAGAAATGTATTTTTATAATGTGTGGTATGAGAATGTAAAAGTTTACCATACCTTTGGTATGTTTTAAAACCTCCTGATATTACTTAGTTAAAACAGAGAACTCTTCTATAACAATTTTTAAAGTACAAAAGCTTCTCAAAGTTTAAGGACAATAATGTTAAGTTAGTATCTAAAATCACATTTCAACCAAAGGTTGCTGCCAACGAAACCACAAAGAGCATCATGTTGTTGTACAAAATACTTCAATTGCATGTTATTTTTAAGTTAGACAGTGCAGGACTATTATCTACTTTTCCACTGACCAAAAAACAAATGAAAACCTTACAAAGGTTATGTATTTTAATGGTATCAAAATGTATAAAGATAATATTCAACTGTCACTAATATTAAAACAAATTTGTAAAAACCATGAATTACTTAGCTTAGTTAAATTGGAAAGAATAAGTCTACATTCACAGCATGTACAACCGAGCACTGATCAATGCAGATACATAAATGCATTCCTAAAATGCTCAAGACCACGACCTCTTTGTAAAGTCTCAAGGCCTTTGCTGACTAAGTCCAGCTATTCATCCAAAAATGTTGCATGTCTAAAAGAAATACAATCTGGCACTGCATGTGGATCCCACAAGCAGACTTTTAACAATCTTTTCTTTTTGTTTCTGGAGCGTTTTTTATTTTCGGTGTATTATTGCAACAAGTCAATGAGAAGAACTTTTGACAACTCAGGGGAGGCTGCAGAGACTGCCTTGGCTGGGACTCCCTGTGTCGCTCTTTTTTTCTCTCTGCGTTGTACCAAACTCCACTCTGAACACTGCTATGTGCCTGCTCTGTGGATTTCAACCAATCAATAATATATAAGGCTAAAAGTTGTGACCACAACCGCATAAAGGCTGAACTTAAAGGCACTCTCTCATCATTACTAGGGATGCAAAAATACACTCAGCCCATGGTTAGGTACCTACCTCTTTTTTTGTTTTTGGTTCAGTTTTAACAGTCTTGGTCACTGAGGGGCTTTTTGAAAAAGACTCTAAAATTTCACAGACTTTTAAGGCAAATTTTACACAAACAGCAAGGGGTTATTAAGGAGAAAAGGTGACTTTTCATACCCTAAACAATTGCTTATTCTCTGAGCTGATGTGAATGCATTATAATGTTTCTGCTGCCATCTGCTTATTAGAGGTAGTTTAGGCTGGAAATGTTTGTTTGTCATTTGGCTGACTTCAGCAAGGACTTTAAACAGATGAACCAATAAGAATTTTGACAAAGTTTGGGAGTGCTTTTCACAACCCGATGGAGCAGATGGAGGGAACTGTTCATTCCGCAAAGCCAGTATATTAGGAGTGGTTCTTTCTTCACAGTGAAAAGATATAAAATGTTTGTCTGGAGTTTATGGTACCCCTGCAAAAGTTAATATACATTTGTACACCAGCGGTTCGATAAGATGATGCTATGTTACAAGACATAGATTAGCTCAGATTCTGTTGATATATTACAGATTTTTAGGGTTGCCAAATGCCAAACTATCCTCCCCCTACTCCTACCACAGATTAGAAGAATGAGGCTCCCTCATATTGTGAGTGCATATTGCTGCCTCTCCTCTAAAAGCAAAGTGTGGTATCTCAGCCCAAATTTAGCACATTGCTACTCGCACACAAACGCAGCTGAGAAAATAGCAACATTAAATGAAAGTTGTTTGTGCTTGTAACCAAAAACACCACAATTCACACTGGCGTACTGGACTGTAAACACTGTACCATACCATTCAATGTTTTATTGACAATTGTTGCATTCCTCATTCTTTCCTTTCTACATTTTTTATCTGCTCCAATTTCAACATTTTATGATTAGTTTTATTAGCCATGGTTTCTTGAATGCAAACAAACAGACAACTAGAAAGAAAAAGAAACTGATAATGTAACTAGCATAGAAATCACAATGCTGCTATTGAGAGCGAAGAAGCAACATCAACGCAAAAGTATGTTGTGCTCAAAGCAGCAAAGGTAATGTATGGCCTATGAGGGCCAATAGAGTATTGCCTGTACAATGAATTACTTGATAAGTCTTAAAAATTTAATGTGGAAGTTGAAAAATTTCATCATCACTCTTGCCAGCAGGGGCATGCAGCTATTTATACTAAAATTACACTGCTGTCTGTGAATTCATCTTATTTAATCTTCCCATGTTTTGCTTTTAATTGATGCTTCTTATAAGTTTAAGACAACAACCCCAGTGGACAGAGCTGCATACTGCTTCACCAGGCAAACCAGCTTATTCATAATAACTGAAATGACATGTATGTGTAAAACTAGTTGAGTAGGATGTCAGGGTGCCCTCATTTTGTAAATTGAAAACATTTTCCATCAAAATGCGAGCGTTTCCCAAGGCAGGCTTTAAGCATTTTTTCATGGCAACACAACCAACCACGTTACACGATACAAATGTGCATTGAAATGAATGGCAGAATAGGAGTGAGAAAAAAGATCATAATAGTTATTCATCACATGAAGAAGTAAGGTTAAAGGTGGGGTCAGAGTCACATACCAGGTGCTTTTTCCACAGATGCTGACGCCGAAGCACCATAGTTTTCACAACCAGCATACAGGGAACACATGCAAGGGCAATCAGCACCAACAAAACCTGGATCCCCATCTACAGATTCAAACAGAGAGAGGTTAAAACAGTTTTGGTAACGTGTAGCAATAGTAAAGATAAGCTAAGTACTACTTCTAACTACCCTGAAAAAAAACACAGCAGATTCTCTCTCGTGTGACAAGGTCTAAGTAAAAGCTCACTATCCTGCAACATGTCTGTCACATGTTTTCTTAACCTATTTTACAATACTACCCCAGCTTGGGGCTGACTGTAAGCTGTCTTCTAAGGGAGCACATTTTTCTCAGAGTGTTTTTCTGAGGTTTCAATTTCAATTTCATCTGGCAACAAGGTGAACAAAATACTGGATACATAAAACGTTGGTCCTCCCTTTGGCTGACTTTTACATTCTCCTGTGTTCTGCCCTCCTTTCCTGATAAGAGCTTGGCAATGGAAACAATATAATGAAAAATGTAATTTGCTGTTGATGGGGTCAATAGTTTAGCATGTACAAACTGCAACAAGTTTAGGCGGGGAAAGGTCATTCCTCAAATTTAGGCAGGGTAAAGCTAGTTGAGTTAGGCTGATGACACACTAGATCATTTTTAAATGTTTAAACTTGGTAGACAACAGACATAAAAGGCCCAATATTATAAGGGTTGTTTAAAATAACATGGTGCACTGAAGTTTGGGCCGCGTCGGTCTATATTTGGCTATTTTTTCAACACAAATCCTCTGCACAAAGCCAGGCGCAGGGTGCAAAGATGATGGATGATGTGCCTTGATTATGGGTGTGTTTTGGGTGTAACATAGATCAAATCAATCAGTGTCAGCTCTCATTCTCTTTAATCAGTGTGCACCAAGCAAATGGCAAATAGAATTTTGGCTGGATCATTTCTCTCTTTTATTTGTGCCACTGTATTCAACACATACAGGACACTATATGAAATATGCTGATGCTCAGATTAACAGGCTTTTTGTTTCACTGAAGCACCCCAGAGCACAAGAAACAATCAAAAAGTTAATCAGCGTAACAGGGAAACCTCATTAATCATTAAAGTCTTCAGTTTAAACCAACAGAATCTGGCAGGTTTATGTTTATGGAAATAAAACAGCCATTAAGTAACTGCTGATATTATCAAAGCTCTCACTTTGCTGCTGCACTGTCTGTCTGGCAGAGTAAATATTGCTTTGAGCATGTGTTTCATCTTCCTTCAGCCAAGCCTCATTTCAACAGAAGCAGCACTGATTCCCTTCCAGCTCAGTCTCAACTTCTCTGTAGATAAGACTTAACTCTTCACAGGAATATTCTGCATCCATTTACTATTGTGGATCTACTCAATAGTAGACGGTGATTATTTCTTAACAAGCAATAATAGTGTTAGAGGGAGAGGTAAGACGGCAGGAGAGGCAGCAGGGAGGATGAGGGAGGAGCACCTGTCCTGCGTAGAGGGGCTTGTTAGTGGGGTCACTGTAGTTAAAGAGGCACATGTTGATGAAGTGAATAAGCAGACTGGGGGCGTCTTTGGAGGTGCGGGCATCATAGGCTGTCCACTTGTAGAACACCAGCAGGACAAGGTAGCCAAACAGACTTGACATGAAGACAATCTCGGGGATGAAGCCCAGGAAGATGTTCAGAGGCTTCTTGAAGTACCTGAGAGGCAGAGGGTCAGTCAACAACAGCCATAATATCATACTTTAAAAAAATCATCAGCCAGTGGATCATATAAAGATAAATCTAGGATTACGAATGACATTTATGATAAAAAACATCATGTTCACAACAAAGGGCGAATAATGTTTTGATTCTATTTTAATCAGAAATGCTGCTCTTCAATTTCAGTTATTATTGATCATTATTATTGATCCTTAATTCCAATTCAAATTTGGGAGAAGAGGAACACATTATGAATACTTCAAAACCCAATACCATCCGAGAATGGATATCAACTAGCTAAAGGAATCGGTATAATTAGTCTTGTTGTTTGACAAATTCCATATCAGATAATTTTGGTTTGTCCTGCATGCCTAACTAGAAAACAGTTGGAGAGCACAAACCTCCACCAAGGTAGCTCACATGTTGCTGTTACATCTAAAACCGACAGTTACATGATGAAGTTACTATCATAATATGATTCCTTGACCCTCAAAACCCACACCTAGCGCTCAGAATCATGTTGATATCATTATTAGTTAAACAGTTATGGAGCAAAACTGATCGTTTGCTAATGGCGGTTATCTGGATCACCACCAAAATATAATCATTTCCAAGTTGGGCCATCACCAACATCTCCTGAAAATTTCAGCAAAATCTGTCCTGTAGTTTTTGTGTAATCTTACAAACAAACAAACGGAGCCAAAAACATAACCTCCTTGGTGGAGGTAATAAATCACCAGAAGCAGCCAGAAGAAATGTTATAAAAAAGTCAAAGATGTGATGATGGCAAACAGGAGCCGTTATCACAATTTTACATAAAATGAAGCTCAATACACAAAATCCAGTGTCTGTGTTTTTCTGATTTAAAAACACAGACACTGCAGATTCATTTGTCTCTGCAGCACAGCATTAAATACCAGTTATGCTATGTGAGTAAGGATTTTGACACTGAAAACCTGTGCAGGATGACTTTTTATCTCACACAGAAAAACCACAGGTGACTGATATCTAGCAGATAAAGCCAAAATGATTAAGTTCTGTGTCCACTTTTCCCAAGCTTCTAGTTACTACAAAGGAGAGAGCAATACTCCATGAAACAGGGTGTAACATACTATAATGTGTAATTAATTGATATTCAAGTATTTCAAATCAAATGCTATCAACTGCTAAAGGGGCAATCTTAAAGGGCAAGCTATGTTTCACCTGGAATTTTTTTCTAGATTTTATGGAAATGAATGTGTGTTATTAAATTTAGGTTAATTTTCCAATTAGGAAATTAAAGTGCAGTGAGTAGGGTTATTAACTCTGGGGCATAGCTGCAGTATAGAAATATATGACTACTGTGGCCCAACATGGACTTTCACAATGACTCAGCTGCATAGATAGGCCTTCAAATTTTAACTGTAAAGAAAAGCGAGAAAATAGTCTCTAAAAAGACCATAACTGTAAAAAAATGGTGCATATTCTTCTGTCAGTAAGCAAAATAAACATGTTAAAATCTATTAATGGCTAATCATAGTGTATAAAATACACTGTAGGCAATAAAAAGGCTGTTATTCTCCCTCAAAATCCAAAAGAATACACTTAATCAAATTTGGTGCAAATGCTATGAGGATGTCAGACCTACAAGATCAGACTTTACCTGGATAAATAACACAAAAGGATGAGAATAAAATGCATTTATCAATTAATGTTAATGCAGCCTATAGCACGCATCATGGTCATTAAGATTTTTTTCTGCAAACCAAACCTCTCCAAAGTAAAAGCCTTCCTTGTACTAATGTAAATAAGTCAGTCCAATTTTACAAGTTACAGCCAGGAATGTGTAGAAAAGACGAACAAAAATTCAGGCTAGGGGAGTGTATGTTCAGCACTTACAAGTGGTTGAAAAGACTGAGAGACACTCCAAAAGTCATGTGGATGACACCCAGGATCACAGACATCTTCATCTTGAAGGAGTTCAGGAAGGTCAGCTTGTTTGTGGCAACATTCCAGATCTGCAGAGACACAAAAACACAGGAGAATCACACACACACATTATTTTAACTAAATTATTTATGAATGCATATATCCATGGCAAGACTCTAACTGCTCTGAGCTCAGGCCCTCAGGCTGACCATAGTTCACTGATTTTTGAGGACTGATGGACTAAGTCCTCATTGGTCACTTTTCTTGAATTGAGGAGTGATTTCAAACTAAAAACATGATCTATTTTTACACTTAGATCAACTTTTTACGTATGTACTACTGTTAAAACAACAACAAACAAAGGTTTACTAAGTGCTGTGATGTAAAAGCAGAAGCAACATGGAACAAAACAAAGAGCCCAACATAACCTTACAAAACAAAACAAACATACTACGAAAAACCTTAAAACATTTCCTTTAAATGTACTTTTATTACACAATGAGGGAGACAAGCTGTCAGAAGAGCCACTAATTGTCCTCCAGGTAAGAGAAAGGTACCCAAAAATATTACAAGCCATCAGCAGCATCTGTATCCAGGTGTTTGTTTAAGCAGCATCATAGTAAAGAAGTGTGTGTTGGCATTTGAATAGTTCAATCAGATTAACCTGACATGCCGGCTCAGTGGTCGACATGAAGCTGGACTCTATGGTGACGGTGGAAGAGAACACAACACTTGACAAACTGCTGGACATTTTGGATGATGTCAGTCACCCTCTGCCCACCGTCATCAGCAACCGGAGGAGCCAGTTCAGCCCAAGACTGCTCCTTCACAAGTGCAGGACCATCAGACTGAGAAACTCTTTTGTCCCTCAGGCCATCAGACTGTACAGCTCCTCACTGGGGGGAGGAGGAGTAACAGGAAGACTGAAGACAGGAAGGAGCAGTAGCCAGCCAGTAGCCATATTTCTATATTTAATTGTATTTCTTTATATTTATATTTATTATATTTCAGTTTGTATCTATCTTTTTTATGTATCTTTCAATCTGCTATAAATTGTGCTACTGGAATCTAAATTCCCCTGAGGAAGTCTTCCAAAGGGATTAATAAAGTTCTATCTAATCTAATCTGAACAGTATCCGTTATAGTTATAGTCAATCGTCTGCTGCAACGCATGTAAACAACAGTGATAATGTTATATAGTGTGACATCATCAGAGATGGCAAGTAACGAAGTACAAATACTTCGTTACTGTACTTAAGTAGATTTTTCAGGTACTTTGTACTTTTAGAAGTATTTATTTCTCTGACGACTTTTTACTTTTACTCAGTTACATTTTCAACATAAATATCTGTACTTTCTACACCTTACATTTCCAAAAAAGGCTCATTACTTTATATGTATAGCTTAAGCAGCGCCGCCCCTCCCTTTACGCAAAACACGCGCCATGCGTAGGGCAAGAGGATGCATTCTCCACTGTCCGATGTAGCCACGATCCGCTCTGTGGAGTACAGGCCTGATATTTCCAATTTAAAGTGTGGCTGCTATCTTTGTTGTCTGGCAGTTATGTCATTTAGCAGTGCAGCGCTCTTCCGTGTGCCGGTGAGCGTAAAGACGCAGACAGATGCGCATCGCATGGACAGTGAAGGATCATCAGTCAGTTTGTGTGATTTTATAATTCAAATGGTGTTTTGATAGCTCATGTGCTCTGTTTAAGTGAACACAAATACTTAAAAAATGACGAGTCAACGTTTTGATGAATCAAAACTCAACATTCTTCAGCAGTCCAGCTCTGAGCTGCTGTTTTCACTCACTCACTGTTTTTTAAATGATAAATTCATCCTGAGGTATCCTGGATCACGTATTGTCCATGATATATAAATCAATCTTTGTCGGATCAAGCTCCAAATACAATCTAGGCCTGCTAGTGCAGTGATTCTCAACCTGTGGGTGGAGGCCCATAAGTGGGTCTCAGAGCTGTTTTCACTGGGCAGTGTAGGCTATAAATCAGGTGAAAATGTTGCAAAAATGTCTTCGGTGTGCTATTAAAAAGGTTGATTAAGAGTTGGGCCTATGAGCATGATTTGTGACACCATAGTTTAGAAGCTACTCCTGGTCCAAAATTCAATGTTCAGAAGTGTGATGTGTTAACCTTAAGTGTACAATACAAATGCCTAAAGGACTATATAGTGAAGTACATTAGGATGCTAGGCAGGTAGTTTTTGTTCAAACAATAACATTGCTAAAGTAGATTCCATATAAATTATCCTGTTTAATAGCATTGCAGCCAGTGACTCGTGCAATAGAAATACTTTTTACTTTTAAAAGTACTTTTGAGTACATTTCAGAGCCCGTACTTTTTACTTCTACTTGAGTAGATATTTGGATCAGTACTTTTTACTTTTACTCAGGTCGTTTTTTTACATAGGTATTTTACTTCTACTTAATTAAGGAATCTGGGTACTTTTGCCATGTCTGGACATCATGGAACATATGAAGCTATGATATACAAACTACACCTGCACAAAATTTATTCGGTTCTCTCCTGGGACTTGTTATGTCCTGAGTTCTTTAAAGTTTATATTCCAGAGGCAAAGTTTGTCCAAGATTACAACTTTCAGCTTTTTATTGGTGCTCTTTTATGGTTTGTTTAGAGTGTGGAGATGACTTACCGGATCAATTCCAAGTGGATAAGGCCCATTGAACACTCCGGGGACAGCTGGGTCTAACTGAAGAACTGCATTTCCATCGAGAGTCTCAAACCTGAAGGCAGAGCAAAAGAGGAATAACTGCGTGGCAATGAAGCAGGTTGTTGACATGCTTGATTTAAACATGACACCTTCATCTAGGTTGACTGGTACTGTTCTTCCAGACTTTTAACCAATCAACCTGTTTGGGCACCCAGTGCAAGTTTCAGGAATAATTTGAGGCACTTCTTTCTTTCCTTTTCCCATAAACCGAGGCAATAAGCACTTTTTTCTGCATATTTTCTAAGTACTGGGCTCCTGCACAGTATTTGCTCAGCAGCATTTTTTTGGATTATCTGGCTGAGGGAGATGGCATGAAGGAGAGAATGAGCATGTCTTATTGATCCCCCTCCACACCCTGTTCATGAAGTTCTGGAGGCGTTTCATGAGATCAGGTATTGCACGAACTGTGTTGCCACAGTTACCTTGAAAGAGTAATCTGATTAGTCCTTTAACCAGCTGCTGGCTGTGACACAAATGCAGGGGACACGTGAGTTGTCCTCATGCTGAAAACGTGACTTGTTGCATACATGACATCACTCCCTGAGACGCAAGAAGAAAGTCAATATATATTCTGACCTAGGAAAAGCAACTTTAATCTGACTACTGGTTTGGAAATGGTAACACTTTAGATTACTTATTACTGACAAAAGTAGTCATATAAGAGTCCCAGCATCACTGGCTATGACTCTCTGAGATTGTGGATAAATTAATGTTTTTCTCTTACAAGGTTGATAACATATAAACTTGTCTCTTCTACAGAAACATACGTGATTGTTTCACACTTATGTAGCTCTTTGTAAGTCAACCTTGGTTGGTTACAGCATAATGACAATCAAATTTGAACAAAGTATGGTTTGGGACCGTTGAGCTCTATGACCAGAGATGTAGCATACTTACGACCAGTTGGCTCCTTTAGGGCCAAACATGGGTCTGACGCTCCACCCAGAGCCAAACATGTTGAGCGACTTGGAGAAGCAGTCGTTGTAAATTATGCCAGTGTACATGGAGAAAATGCCCATCAGCAGGATGATGTAGCGGCCAGCGAACACCATGTTGAACATCTGCAGGGAACACACAGCCGCTCAGTATAGACGGTTTTTCTTTTATATGTGTACAGGCAGTTTGTTTGTATGAAATTTACCTCGTTATCACTCTTCTGGGAGAGGAGGCGACTCTCTCTGATGACCAGATAGAGAGCAGCACAAGTCATCAGCAGGCCATGACCCAAGTCACCAAACATCACAGCAAACAGGAAGGGGAAAGTAATGATGGTGTATGGAGCTGTAAGAAACATGATGAAGTGGTTACTAGATTAAAAAATGGAAGCAACACATCAATTCATGCAATTAATTAATTCTATACAAAGTTTTTAATCATCATATCACCTGGATTAATTTCCCTGTAGTTTCCGATACCGTAGGCGTCAACAATGTTTTGGAAGCCTGAAGTGAACTTGTTAGTTTTGTTGAAGGTAGGTGGAGTCTGCTTGGTCTGCATCCTGTTGAGGATGGATGGAACCGTGGAGCCGCTCCTCTCCTGTCAAATAAAACACTGCTGTTAGCCACACAAAGTGTTGTAATACACTCACGATGTACACAGTCATGTCAGCCCTAAATAAATGTAATAATTTGACATATACTCTATTTTCAGTGCTTGGTGTGACTGTGATTGTGATAATGACATACTGCTATATGCTCGGTTTGCAGATAAAAAAAAGCCTGGGAGATGTAGGGAAAATATTAACATTGCTTTTGGACAGAGATGGGCACAATTTACTTGTCTCAAGATTTTAAGGAGCAGCTGCAAGTCTGTCAAGTCTCTTGTAAAATTAATGACACTGAAAATTGTTAAATATATGGAATAATGATAGCATGGATAAAAGAAAATATTGCAAGGATGATAAAAAACACAAAACCAACATTGTGTTTGAGTGAATTTGTGTTAAAGGGATACGCCAACATTTTCTTTGTTTTCGTGTCTTGCTTCACTCCCGAGTCCATGACAAGAAGATAGACACCATTCTTTCGACTGTGCGTGTAGTAACTAGGAAGAGACGGGCAGCGCTCATCCACCGCTAATTAGCTTAGCTCAAACACTGTGAGTCAATGGGTAGTGTTAGCCTACCTCTGCCTACAGTCATCAGATAAACTCTTCAGCAACTCTAAACGGTCCTGTGTGCTTGTTGTGACTTATATTTTTGCTTTGTTATGTTACGTAATCTTCTGCTATCGTCGAATTATCTTCTTCTACCCATAAACAAAAGGTTTTGTTTTGCTGACTTACTTCCGCGGTAGTTTGCCCTAGAGATGTGACGTTCGCGAACAAGTCGAGTCTTTTGAACAGTTTTTTTAAGTGAATGATGAGAACCGATTCACAGTTGTGAGTGAGCCTTTCGTTTGCGAAACATTATGAAATTTGCAGGCAATTTGCAATTAAGAATGCCAATGCCTGCTAACTGGTGGTGGGTGAGCTCTGCCTGTCTCCTTCTTGAAATTGGACGCTCAGATAAAGAATGGTGTCTATCTGCTTGGCATGGACTTGGGAGTGAGACAAGGTCAATAAAACAAAACCTCTGTTTACGTGTAGAAGAAGATAATATGATGACAGTAGAATATAACGTAACATAACGGACTAAAAAACGAGTCACCACAAGCACACAGGACTGTTTAGAGTTACTGAAGAGTTTATTTGATGACTGTAGTCAGAGGCAGGCTAACACTACCCACTGACTCCCAGTGTTTGAGCTAAGCTAAGCGGTGGACAAGTTCTGCCCATCCCTTATCTTGTTACTGGACGCACCGTCAGAAGAATGACGTCTATCTGCTTGTCATGGACTCGGGACTGAGGCAAGACACGAAAACAAAGAAAATGTTGGCGTATCAATTTAATTTAGACTGGTTCCTGACTAATAATCATAATATGCTATAAACAAGTCAATATACATATGCTATTTGGCATCACACGCAACATGACACTATCTCGAAGTCCCACACTGGATTTCTGTCCCAGCACATCCCTGGTGCTGATACATTCGGAGCTTAAATTACCTCTGTTAAGCTAATATATGTTTGTGTGCCTGCAGTATGATAGGGATATTTTGTCACAGGGCCCACAAATTCAGGTTTTATAAATGCCAAATGGTTCAGTCTCAATCCTGAGTCTGATACCTCTGAAGGGCGCACCAAAGAGCAAAGGCTGTCACTCAAAGTTACTTAGTTGCTTAAAATAAAGACCAAACAAATAAAAAAGTAACTCACCGTCCCTCTGCGCAGAGCGAACTGGATAGAGTCAAGGTCTGAGACAGGACACCACACCTCAGCGATCAGACACTTCTGCGTCACGTCGATGTTGCAGAGGTTGAGTGTGTGGTAGATGGCCTTCATCTTCCTTACCTTGATGAACCACACTCTCATCGTCTTTGAGGCAGCCTGCAGCACCCGCTGACGGTGATCCTCAGTTTGATTCAGCACCTTAAGGAGCAGGGTAGAGTCATTTTAATGAATATATGAACCTTAGAAGTCCAGTATGATGGTAAGTCTTCTCTTATGTGGCTTTTTTGTATGACATAAATGTTAGATGAACACCTGTAGAGCCCTGTTCGGACAATGTGATGTTTGTTGTCTTACAGAATGTGGCACACAGTTAAGAGCATAAAGCCCAGTGCAGAGTGCAAAGAGGATGAATTATGTGCTTCATTTATGCACTGCAGTGTTCATTTTGTTGACGTGTTATTTTCATCATAGTTTTCGTCAACAATCCTTTTTCCCCTGATGAAAACTAGACTACAACTACTAAAAACAAGTGCACATAGACAAAAACTAAAACTAAATTAACTAACATTTTTTTCAAAAAATAAAAACTAGACTAAAATGTTTGACAGAGACTTAATCCAATCAGACCTAATTTGGTCATGTAGAAAGTAGAGACAAGTTAGAAATATATCCAATCACAGCTACTTTGGTTGTGTGGAAAGGTTGGATGACTTAAGAGGGAAATCCAATCACGACTACCTTAGCTTCATGGTGGTGGGATAAATTGGGGAGCGATCCAATCAGAGCTACTCTCTTTATGAACTGATATATTCATGTAGAGCAGGTTCACTGTATGTTGTCAATTCTGGTATTGTAACTGAGATGCTCTGCCAGGTAGCCTAAATATAGGTGACTGCATTTCACACAAGAGTTAATTTGTTTCTGTTCATTTATACATTCAGCCTTTACTAGCATTCAGTAAAGGGTTATTAGATGTTTCATTTTATCCAAGTGTAAAACACGACTTCAGAAATTCAGGGAAAAATAAAAAAAATTCCTTACACTTTACGCTTTATATTTTAGTAAACTAAATTTACAGTAGATTTCATCAACTAAAATGTTGTGAAATTTCATCAACTAAAACTAGACTAAAATTACACAATATAGATGACTAAATTGTGACTAAATCTAAAATATGTTGTAGGCAAAAGACTAAAACTAAATTGAAAAGTGCTATCAAAATTAAAACTGATGCATTGGTAGGGCCCTATAAAATTTGTGATCACAGAATTGCGGATGAAATCACGGAATTGTACATTAAAAGCGGAATCCAATACAAAGGTGGAATATCACAGAAATGCCCAACATTTTACATAAAAGCTTTTTTTGGAATAAAAAGAAACGTACAGTATCTCTCTGGAAAATGCTCAGAGGGTGTCACTTAGGCTGGGGACAATTGTTTCGGAAAAAACTTGTCATGATGCATGCTTCACTTCTTCTCCCTCTCCTGCTCCCTTCATTTACAATGTAATCTCCCGGATAACTCCAAAAAACAGGGCAGAGCAGTTTCCCAACGATTGTTACGTGTCAGGCGATCAGATGTTCTGCAAATTTTGTCAACATACTGTTGACTGGACCCAGAAAGATTCGTTTGAGGACCACCTGAAGAGCGAGTGTCTATATTTCATTACTTTATACAGTGTCTCGGGGGTTAAATTTGCATAAAATTTTAAAAAACGAATTCTCAAAAAATTAAAACCAAAAAAACTGAATATGGGAAAAATTAAAACAGAATTTGGGAAAAAAAATAACAGAATTTATAGGGCCCTACATTGGTGTGTTTTAGGTGTATCAGAAATTAAACCAGTAATTAGTCATTTTCTCTGCTGGAGTCTTTTGTTATATTTTCTAATATGTAAAATGGATGGACTGTATTAGTACCTGTGAGCAGAATTATCAGTGACATCATAATTATGTATAGAAATATTCGATATCCAATTCCCTGTTGCATGAGAGCATTTGATAGCGTGTACTGCACGTTTCCGGATGTATGATCACATGTTGGAAAAAGCCCTAAGGGGCACACCATCTCTCAGCTCTCTTGAAACTTAACTTGACCTTATGAACCTATGCACTTATTTTTACACTGTGATCTGTGGTGCATCCAGTGTGTGTGTGTGTGTGTGTGTGGGGGGGAGCTCAGCGTAGTGTGTGTTTTGTTTTCAGCTGTATGCTCATCTTTTCAGTGTGTCCTTTAAATATCAGAAACACCCTGCCACACAGACTTCAGACCAAATAGTAGGTGGTCATAGATGTAGTGGTAACCTGCTCCCTCAAGATGGGAACATGCCAGCTTTGCACCTGACCTGCACTGCACTCCAAAATGCTATGGCCGGGCATACAATAGTGTCATTAATGTTCAGTGTTTATTGTGTAAACATGTTCAAAAACACGACAAATGGGTTGTTCATGCTGTAATGGCTCCCAGTATCATGCATGTTTATCCACAGAACTTGATTTCTTTGTAGACTTCAGTAAAATACGCCATTGTAGCAGAGAGTAATTCATCACATCTGGTTGGCAGGCTCAAACTCCAGCAGACCTCTGAAGCAGAACCAGAGCTTTTTTTCCAGGCTTAATAAGGGCAAACTTTAGGGAACCACGACACTGAGTCTGCACAAAGGTCTTTCACAGATAAGAACGACAGACTGCCCGCAGTATTAGGGCTATTGTAATTGGATAAGAAATAAATTACATCAAGGAAAACTTAGCCTTGACATTAACTTCCTGTCATGCAAAGTATCTGATGTATGGAGGAGTGGAGTAACAAAGAGTACAAAGACCCTCTGAGTTATCAAATCAAGACCAGACCTGCACTGCTCAAGGTAAGGTGCCCTGAAAATGAGCAGGCTGTCAGCATAAATACAAAAGGGCACGACTGTGTCACGATACATCACAAGGTTGTTTGAGATGATGACACAACACCACACAGACAACTGGCAATGAAGCCCAGAGTAAATGCATAAACCTGCAAATGAAAGACCAGATGAACAATACTTCAGGAATAATCTGACAGGCAGTGTGTGCCATATTAAAAAGCACATCATCATCACTACAATAGAAAATCTGTTTATTAACAATTCTTTTGCATCTTTTGATCAGCTGACATCAAATTTCATTATCCCTCACTCACATTTCTTTAGATACCTCAAATTTGTAACCTTATATCACAATATAAACTGACCAGCTCTCTCCTAGACTTCTTTTTGAATCTTAATCCATCCTCCAAAGGGTCCATCAGGTTCATTTACTCCTTAATTAATTCTCATGACTTGAAACCTTTGACTCAGTTTAAAGAACTGTTGGGAAGAAGAATTGGGGACAAAGTTTTCTGAGAAAGCCTGGGGCAAAAATACATTTAGAAAAAAATGCATTATTCTTCTATTTGCTTAAGACACTCTGTGATTAAATTCAAGGATATCCTTCAAACCTTCTCCTGTAACAGCAATTTTTGGAGTTGCTCCACCAGATCTACATCTCAGCAGTCGGGCAAAAATTACTATAGCCTTTGGTTCTCTCCTTGCACGTCATCTGCTACTGTTTAAATGGAAAGAGAAATACCTTCCAACTTTTAAATTCTGGCAAAATATATCATTCATCATTTGACATTTGAGAAAATACGATACACCACAAGAGGCAGTGCCCAGAAATTTTATGCCATCTGGCAACCTTTTTTACTTAAATAGGAAAAATGGATGCTAAGGATATCATAAATTAGAGCTGATGACTCCATGACATTGTAGGTACTTATTTATGTATTTATTTTTGAATTATTCGTTATTTTTTAATCACTTTTATTTTATTCAGCCATTTATTTACTTTAATTTGTCCTCTTACAATTTATTTTAACCTCTTCCTTTACTAAGTCTGTGGGGTTTGTTTTTGTATAATTGTTAAAAAAAACAATAAAAAGACCTTGACCGAAAAGCACATCATCAAATCCTGAATTATGTTAATCATTATTCCCTCTAACGCAGAGGGAGACAGGCCACAGTATCATTGCTGGTTCAGGACTTATAATAGAGATATATGCATTATGTTAAGAAACTGGCACACAGTGATGATTTCGTTTCTTATGTGAAAGATTTTTTGTGTTGAAGATATAATAGAACGTCTTTGTGTTGGTACACAGTGGTGACATTTTTTGTGGGTTTAGCCTAACAGGTGGCATAAAACCTGGAAGGAATAGTCTGCAATAGATCATCACGGGGTGCTTGACGCTTTCTCCTGTGTTTTTTATGTTTGTCACCAGAGGCCAAGCTGTCTTTCAGTGGCAAACTAACCCTCAGCCAAGCACGAAGAGTTGTTTAGCTTCCTTCTTTGTTGGCTGGGTAGATCAACCATCAGCTTAAAGCAATACACCAAGTTTTTTTTCCTTTTCATATCTTGCCTCAGTCCTGAGTCCATGACAAGCAGATGGACACCATTCTTTTGTCTGTGCATGCAGTAACAAGAAAGAGATGGCCAAAGCTTGCCCACCGCTAGTTAGCTTAGCTCAAACACTGGGAGTATAGGTATAGTTAGCCTGCCTCTGGCTACAGTCATCAGATAACATCTTTAGCAACTCTAAATGGTCCCGTCTACTCCCGAAGAGAGGCTTTGTTTTGTCGACCTACTTCCACGGTGGTTTGGGCTAGCGATGTGACGTTCACGAACGAGTCGAGTCTTTTGACCAGCTCTTTTAAGTGAATGATGAGAACCGAGTGAGCTGTTCGTTTGTAAGCCATTCTTAAATTTGCAGACAATTTGCATTTAGGAATGGCTCTCTTGTTACTGGACACACAGACTAAAGGATGGTGTCTATCTGCTTGTCATGGACTCTTGACTGAGGCTAACAGGAAAAGAAAAAAAAAAGTGGGTGTATCACTGTAACAGACAGTTACAGTCAAGTTACAGTGGACAGACATCTTCATATGGTTTGTAGCGAATGAATCTGCTGTGATTTGTCTACTCAAGAACAGTCTAAATGTAAAATTTTTAGAAAATCGGATATCTAAATATTTTTTCAAAGTTGACTGATTCCATGTTAAATATATATGATCGCTGTCAGGCCAAAACCTCATATCTAATGTTGTTGTTTTTAAAGACATACAATTGGTCAATTGTATGGTCAACCTTACATGTTGGTGGCTGGGTTTTATGGTAAAATGGTAAATGGACTTGAGCTTATATAGCACTTTTCTAGTCTCTTTGACTACTCAAAGCAACTTTACACCGCGGATCACGTCCACACCCATTCACTCTCACATTCACTCACTGATGGTTTGGAGTTTCTATGTCAGCTGTCCATCAATATCAACTAACACATTCAGGCCCATTTACACATTTTCTTCCATGTCCTGAAAATTAGCACTTTTTGCTTCATAAGGCTTATTCACTACACAGCAAACCAACGTTTCTGTTTCACATCTAAACTTCACAAAATAAGGTCTTTAAGCACACTAACAGCATTCCCAGAGTGCTTCATGAGTAGCTAAATGCGGAAACAAGACAGCCACTTTTTAACATTTTTCTCTTTCATTACGCATAGTTTGTCCTCAAATCAGAAACAGTGGTTTCCTGTTTGGTAAACACACTTCATGGATAGCAGATTTTATTGAACAAAGTCCTCAAGTTAAACAACAGTAAACAGCAAAAGCGAGTGGAGCTGACTGTGGGTCGCACAATCTTTTTAAGTCTTTGATCTTGACTCATTGTCAGTTGCTTTGTTTAGTTGAGAGCACCCTACAAAAACTAACATACCATCTGAAGATCGTCAATTCGGCTGTTGACTCCAGCCAGCATCTCTTTCCTCTCCTGCGGGGTCTCTGGACATGGGTAGAGGGAGGCACGGAAACTGTAAACAAAAAACAGTTGAGTTAGAAAAAAAGCATTTTAGAACCTGGTACCTTCTCTTAAAGGGATATGCCAACAGTTCTTTAAGTGTCTTGCCTCACTCTCGAGCCATTTGCATTCAAGAATGGCGCGCAAACGAACAGCTCACTCACAGCTGTGAACTGGTTCTCATCGTTCACTTAAAAGAGCTGATCAAAAGCCTCGACTCATTCACGAACGTCACATCTCTAGTGCAAACCACGGTGGAATAAAGTCAACAACACAAAGACTCTATTTAGGAGAAGACGATAATATGATGTTCATAGAAGATAACATAATGCGGTAAAAAAAGAGTCACAACAAGCACACAGGACTGTTTAGATGTGCTGAAGGGTTTATCTGATGACTGTAGACAGAGGCAGGCTAGCTATACCTGTTGTATCTCAGTGTTTGAGCTAAGCTAACTAGCAGTGGACGAGCTCTGCCCGTCTCTTTCTTGTTATTGGACGCACAGTCAATAATGGTGTCTATCTGCTTGTCATGGACTCGAGAGTGAGGCAAGACATGAAAACAAAGAAAATGTTGGTTTATCCCTTTAATATCTCCTTGTGCTCAAAGGTTCATGAAGTGATTTGATCCTATAATGCTGCAGGACAAGAATTGTACTATGTACTTAATTTATGCAGCTGTTTGTTTGACGCATGCTAATCTGTGACACCCACCCCTCACAGATCTTTTTCACCCTGTTCTTCAGCTGGTCACCTTGGAAGAAGATAATGAACACCGATTTGTGGACCTGGTCTCCCTGGGGGGCACAAGTTGAACAAGTGTTAGAAAACTCTCAGATGTCATACGTGTATCTTTTTCCAGAATCTAAGTTAGCATCTGTTTGCTGACCGTGGTGGGATCCTCCAGAGGGTCCTCGATCTCAGCCTTCCTTAAGAAGACGTTACCACGACACACCCTCCACAGCATCCGCTCAAAGGTGGGAATCCTCTCCCTGCTGATCACTCCAGCTACAAACCTGAACAGACAGAACAAATGTGGATCAGGACAACCAGGACAAGTCATAAAAAATGTACACAGTCAGCCTTTTGAGTCATTTCATGGTTCAAAAATACAGAGCAAAACCCCTGAGTGAACATGGCGTTCTAAAAATCATTTCCTTTCCATTGTTTTAGGCTAAAAATGTCCTGTGCCTTCATTGTCAACATGAAAGTGTGAATTTTTTTCCAGGAAATTAATGCCCAGACAAATCTGCCCTTTTCAGAGCAAATGTGCCAAAATATTGGTCTGTTCCTCCAGTTTTATTTTCTATAATGTTCTCAAGTGACAAGAATTTAATACTGTTTCATCTTTTTATAATTTATATAATATAAATCATACATTTAAAAAAAAGTTAAGGATCATCATCATATCAGTTTTTATCTTAAAAGAGATTCATACAAATAGACAGTTATTTGCTTGTAATGCTACTAAAGAAGCTCATTTCTGGTCTGTCTGGAGTTTATGCACAATATTACAAAAAACTTAGTGATAACTGATGTTATTTTGATGATTTAGCCAGACTGCTACAGACCAGTTTTGTTTTGTTTTTTTATTTCCAGTGGAAAAATATACTCATTTAACACAATCCCATTTTTTGTAAGATACTGAACTTGATCTTACTGATGTTATGGATGTTACTGTATGCTTTTACATATCGCAATAAATGTAATAAATATATATTTTTTACAGTAAATAATAATAGTTATTATGTTCAACACAAATCTCAGCCACGGCATATACTCTTGGTCTTCATCTGGAGTCAGTCTTAACAGTGGTTTTACATTGACACACATGACACAGACATCTGCAATCATTTTTTCAAAGCATTTCCGACATTCTTACCTGTGAAAATGTGGAAAACGGCCCTATCATGCAGAGTTAACAAGTTCCTTAAAAGTTCCCTGGATTTGCATCTGGAGTCGGATCACCACCAAAACCCAATAACTTCTCAGAATCAGAATCAGAATCTCTTTGTTGTCATTGTAAATACGTACAACAAAGTTAGTGCAACAATCAGTCTGTGTATTTCCTTATAATTTACATTCTCCCTTATACCATGACCGACATCCCTGAAAATGTAATCACAATCCACTGATACATTTTTGAGTTATTGTGCTCAGAGACTCACAAACAAACTGACAAATGCTGACTAAAACATATCCTCCAGGGTATTTCTGACAGCCTTAGCTGAGTTATTTGTGAAAATGTGGAAAACTGTCCTATCTAGCAAGATTAACAGATTTAGTTAACCTAAATTTATGGATCCGCAAACCCCAGCAAAAACATAACCCCCCTGGTGGAGGAAATTGATAATTAAATAAGAAATCAAGCCAATACAATCTGACATGTGTGAAAGCAAGCTGATATAAATATGTTTGTAGTGACCATAAAAGAAAACTTTGTCAAGAACTGTTTCAAGTTCAAAGATAAAGTTGTTTTTGCTAATTAACTGTCTAACTAATGATATCAACATGATTCTGAGTGCTAGGTGTGGGTTTTCAGGGTCAGGGAATCATATTATGATGGTAACTTTATCATGGAACTATTGCTTAAGGATAGAGCTACCTTGGTGGAGTGCTTTCTAGTTTATTTATCTTTTTAACCTTTATAAAGCCAGGTTAGTCCTGCTGAGACCAGGGATCTCACACAAACTTATACAGTTTACATCTAATGGAAAAATCAATAATAATCAGATAAAGTAGTTGCATACTGAAAGTCTAAATTCCATTTTTCCACAGATTTAAAAGCAGCCAATTGTGTCAGAAAATATGACAGACTTACCCCAGCCTTAGAGGAGCCCCACGGCCCCCCTCACTGCCCTCCATCAGCGCTGATGATTCCTCCAGCAGGTTAGGGTCCTCCATCTGTCCAAGAAATCAGGGAGACTTTCTGCTACATTATTTATGGAAATAGATCAATTATCCATTGTGATTTGTGTGTGTGTATATGTCTAATAGGCCAAAACAAACAAACCTCATCAAAGAACTGCTGTGTTCGACGGAGGATGTGTTTGAGCTCCGTCAGCTCCAGGAAATTCTTCTTCAGGGCCTCCTGGTTTGTGTTGATCTCCTTCAGTTCATTCTCAATCTTCTCAAAGGTCGCCTGTCAATCACATTCAACAGACAAACTAAGTGTTGCAGATTTGTTTTGGAGGAGACTGAATTCACCCCTACTTTGATCATACTTTGACATTTAGCTAATGTCTGATCTTAGGTTTAAATATGGAGGGAAACTTTTATTCCTTTGCTAGACAGAAAAAGCAATACTATAGGCCAAGAACAGTAAGAAAAAAAATATGTTTAAAAATCAATTTAGTAATTGATTGTCCTAATGCCTGCAGAAAATTACCTCTAGATCGATCATGTCCCTGGGAAAAGGCACCTCTGGATTCTCTCCGGTGTCCACAGTTGGGATGTTAGCTTTCTTAATCTCCTTTTCCACAAACCCTGTCAAAAACAGAGAGCTTTTTTTTTTAAAGCTTACCAGGATACAATTAGAAAATTACTGCAAAACTTGGGAGCAAATGACATCATTTAACAGACAAAGGGTGTTTTTAGGTGCATGCATTTTGGGTGTAAAATCAGTGCAGCTCAAGATGCATGTCTGAAGTAGCCTGCAGGTGTCGCCCCATTTAGGAACAAATTTCAGAGGCGTCAGGTTGAGTTCTGTGTCTGTTGGCAGCATCTGCGCAGTCATGTAGGGCTTAACAATATTGGGTAAAAATTATATTGCAATAATTTTTTCTCCCGTGATATATACTGCAACGTTCCAAAGGAAACTTTGGAAATAAATGTTATCTTTTTATGTGAAACAATTTAAATCAGATCTGTAACCCCATGTTCTATAAACACACTCATTCTTCAATTGTGCACTTCAGCCCTCTGACAGCAACTTTTCTATGTGCATGTTTCTTCATAGACTTACAAATAAACTCAAAGCCTGCATATCTGTTACTTAGAGTGCACAATATTAACCAATTCTGACTTGAGTTAGGAATCATGAATCTCATAGCTTATGATTTGATACAATACACAACACGTGGTCCATGTTTCTGATAATATCACAATATAATGATACCTTTTGTTATCATTTACTTTATTTGTAGAAGGTCAAGAAACAACAAAATTGGGGGTTTGGTTTCCATCAGTCAACACACAAGCAGTAGCACGATGTGCTTGGAGTCATGCAACTGATATTTCACATCCTACAATGTGACTATCAATCAAACTTTATTTGTATAGCACTTTTCATACAACATATGTAGCACAAAGTGTTTTACGTAAACTGAGAATAAATAGAAGAAAGTATGTTCCAAACTAACTTCAATATCAATAACACGAACATAAAACCCTAAATTAAGCAAAAAAATTGTCTTTGAAAGTAAATCAAAAAATTATTCCAAACTACTCAGTAATCTGTGTATGCTGACTCATTATATTATTTAAAAATAATGCATAAAAAATGTTTGCAAAGGCATTTGCACGTGAGACGAAAAGGGTGAGAAATAATCTCAACACACTCTGAAACACTTGAGCTTTCTGTTCAAAACTTCTTAAACTGCAAAAATACAAGAAATATACTCGGACAAATAGAGCAAGAGACTTTTCTCCCTATTTCCTTAAATGTTACAAACACATATTTGTGTGGTTTCTATCCGTCAATAAAGCAAAACAACTTATGAAATTACAGTTTTATCACTTAAAACCTGCAGGCATATTCCTGACACTGTCATAATGGTGCAGATAAAACATTCAGTAAAGTTGGTGAAACTTGCGCTGACTCCACTCTGCTTTTTATTTAAGATACGGCAGAGGATCATTGAGTTTCTGTACTTCAAAAGCTTCACAGCAAACCTCAAAATATGTATGATCACACTTTATGATCATCTTTAGATTAACTGGGAATGGCCTTATGTTGTGACTATTGTGCATTTACTCATTCAAATTGTGATGTTAAAAAGATACATGGTTCAGCCCTTACAGCATGTATATGCCTATATCCATTAAAAAATGAGTACATGGGATCAGTCAACAATTTGGATCAAAATATAAGTATCAAAAGTACATTATATAGTGGGGATTTTACAGTAGATCATTATGCTAAACCTGGTTAGATACCCAAAGAAAACCATACTTTTTAAACATAGTTTTAGATGCTGACAAAGGACTGAGGATGGCTCTGAACTCCAAAACGCCTTTAGCTGAGGATTTTTTAAAGTGCAAGGACAGACCGGACCAATCAGAGTGTCTGCTGTCCTTCCATCTGAATCAGTCAGGCAGCTGGCATTTTGATATTTACATGGAAGGTTTAGTTGTTTGGTCAGAATTATGTAATGCCACTCCTTTTATTGAACCACTTTACTCTAAGATCATATACAGAACATTATATGAAACATGTTAATGCTCAGATTTAAGTGTTTTTTATTACTGAAATCCCTCCTTTATGAGTGTAAAAGTGAAATATTATGTCATTAAAATCTTCAGTTGAGACTGACAGGATCAGGCAGGTTGTTTATGATAGACCTGTTTACTGTATATCAAATAACTGTGGGCTATAAGCAATTAATTTTAGCAATTTCCCGCAGGAATCCTGTTCTCTACTGAGTGCATAAAACGCACTTCACAGCCTGTTTTATTATCCATGAACATAATCACAGGTGAAATTCATTTATGTGTTTACAAATATTAGAAATGCAGCTTGTATTCCAAGAGAATCTTTTGTACTGTTTTTGTTTTTATTGGATTTATTGAGGTTACTTTTAATTTACTATTATTTATTGTATCTAATTGTAGTATATTCTTATGTTAAAGGTTAAAATTTATTTAACCCATTGGTTAATAACAAATGGGTCAGTTTTTCTCATACCTACTATTGCTGACTACTGTTCTCTGTTTGAGTAATCTCACTTGATCAAGCCTTTTCTTGAAGTCCATACTACAACATAAGTAATAAAAGTATGTATGATTCCTGGTGATATCATATCGGATCGATATCGGTGTCGGCCAACACTCAAGGCTGCAATATCAGTATCGTATCGGAGGTGAAAAAGTTGTATCGGGACACCCCTAATTTTCTTCATCCTCAAGTTAAAAACATGATAGCTTTGAACCTGGCCACTCCCCAATTTCAGACCAACAGACCCCTGGGCAAAACTGGAGTGCATGCTCATTTACTATTCTAACAGCATGAGCACGAGAAGCAGAGACATCTGTGTCAGGCAGAAATTAAGGAAGACACCTGTACTTCACACCAAAACACTGTCATACATATACACATACGATAGGGCCCTTTTGGTTAAACTTACTGAGTTTTCTGTCCATCTCCTCACACCTCCTCACTTCATTCACAAACTTGCGCTGAAATACGTTTACATCTGGATTGAGCTGGGGATGAAAAAAAAGTATTTTTAAACAATTGTTACATCATTTGCCTAAAGTCAGACCAGCTGATTACAAAAGGAATAAACATGCAAAATTTCAAATTAATTATGATTAAAGCAGAGCTGATATAAAAAATATATCCTGGTTATGAAAGTCATTAGCATGGTAAATTATGTAGATTGCTGTATTCATGATGCTGAACATTGTTTTTATAGATAAATATAGACTAAGTTCTACAAGTGCTTCCTGTAGTTCACTTCGTTGCTTTTTGCTTCTCAGTAAATTGAGCTCAGGTCTCCCTGTCTCTGCTGTAAGTCTGCATCATGATATTTGTTCAATCACCTTTTTACAGCTTTACATTAGAACAATAAGGTCCCCTTTCAAAGTGCAAACAAAGTCCTTAAATTGATTTGCACCAAGAACAGATGCATGAAGGTCCCTAGATCATTCACAATTTTGATATATCGATTTTGATATCCTGTAGTTTGAATTACATGAACAACATCACATAATGTCAACTGTCTTACATTTAAAGGGCTTTCATATTAAAACTGATTTTGTTACTGCCAGCAATGAGTTAAACCACTTATACTCACATCTCTGAACTGGACCATGCCAAGCTCTCCCAGCTCGCTGACGCAGCAGTATGCTGCCTCTGATTGGAGGAAGAGCTGGGCGAGGGTCATCTCCTCGCTCCTGAAGAGTTCCCCCATGATGAGAGTTACAGTCTGTCTCAGCTACAATGAAGAAATCCCACACCTATGACACAGAAGAGAAAAAGTGACTTAAATTCAATTTTAAATATCTTTACTGGTTTTCTAAACATGGTTTGAAAGTCAAGTTAAAGGATAAATATAGAAAAAGATATTTTTTTCTGTAGAGTGAACAAATGTTCAATAAATATCCATATAAATCATACAGTTAAGTATCATGTGTGCTCTAATGTTTGCTACCATATACTTATATGGAAGAACATCTGTCTTTGATATTTTTAGATCAAACATTGATGAATGTATCAATTGTTTTCCATTGCCCCAAAATCTCGCATTTGTCTTGCCACCCAACAAATCATTCAACCTTCACCCTCCAACAAGTGAGATTTAGAGAATCTCAGATATCACAGTAATTGGGTAAAACAATATGTCGATAAACAAACAACACACTTCCAACCAAAACATACTCATGTCTCTCAATCCCAACCCCAACATTAGCATAATCCAAGGATCAACACAGACATAAAATGCTGCTATATTGCTGCTATAATGCCCCCCTCTGTCAGGGCAATAATGTGCAGTAACATTCTAAGTTATTCTCTTTTTCTTTGTTTTTATAATTTTATACTTTCACTTATTTAATATTTTGCAATGGAAATACTGTGAGCCATGGTAATGAAATGTCGTCCAATATGTGCACTGACGGTGTGATTACTGTATGACAATAGAGCAAGTCTTAAGTCAAAGTCTAAGTCACTAAGTCTAAGTCTAACATACACCAGCAGCATTCAGATACAAAAGAATTCAAAGTATCCCCCAATGAGCATAAATGATTCAACATAAATAGCAAAACACAAAAATACACACACAAAATCTTAGTTGCAGATGAGCAAATAAGTCCTGAGCCAGATGTTTGTTCAGGCAACAGTCAGGTCTAAAGGAGGAGACGATTCTAGCCACGTCTGTGACACAGTTTATGAGGATTAAGACAAAAACTGCCTGTTCTGAGCATGAGGAGTTTATAGACCTGTCACAATCCAATATCTAAGTGTTGTGAAGTTAAGAAAACTCAACCTTATCTTCTTGGAATATCTGGGACCAGTGTAAACTTGTGGCCTTTAAAACCCAAAACATATATTTAAGGAATGAGTATTAATGTTTAGTTCTATATGAAACTGAATCATCAGAGCTGCTGTATGTAGGCATGCATTTATTCACGAGCATACATATGTATTTGTGAATGTATAACAGTGTCTGTGTATTATACTGTATAGCCAGATGCTTTTATGTTTCAGGGCATTATGTACAGGTTTTGAACTAATTTTATGCATGCTAATACATCGTAAACCGCCTGTAATCGAAATTTTCAGATGTTGGCAATGGCCCAACTTAAAAATGATTAGATTTTGGTGGTGATCCAGATAACTGCCATTAGCGAACAATCGTTTTTGCTCAATAACTGTTTAACTAATAATGATATCAACATGATTCCAAGTGCTAGGTCTGGGTTTTCAGGGACAAGGGATGATTTTATGGTGGTAACTTTATCATGGAACTATTGCTTATTGATGTAACAGCAATTTGTGAGCTACCTTAGCAAAGGTTTGTACTCTCCAACAGCTTTCAAGTTAGAAATATTAAAAATGAAAAAAACATTTGGTCATTAACTCCAGTCCCCAACATGCATTGAAACATGAACTTATTTATACTATTTTAACTGTCTAAATGCAAGTTTATTTACACAACACCACTTTTTATACAAAAAAGTTTTCAATTTGATGAAAGCATAGTGGATTTTTGGCTGTATTGGGATTATTGGCCTGGGAAGTGTCAATGATAGCAACAACAGAGATTTTGATAGATTATTGCAATGACAAAAAAAGTACAAAAACTCACACTTTCCCCCTTAAGGTCCTTTTAGGACATTGGATGTATCCTAAATCCTAAAAGTATCTCTCTCTCTCTGTCCATATATATATATATATATATATATATATATATATATATATATACACATACATATATATGTGTGTGTGTATATATATATATATGTATATATATGTGTGTGTGTGTATATATGTATATATGTGTGTGTGTATATATATATATATGTGTGTGTGTGTGGGTTTGTGTGGGTGTGTGTGTATATATATATACATATGTGTGTGTGTGTGTGTGCATATATACACACACATATATATGTAAATCATTAAATACATATAATCAATAATAATAATAATTCAATTCACTGGCCAACAGTAACTGTTACAGCCTATCAGTTCAATCAAGGTCATCATCTCTCACAATGCCTGTCTGGAAACATGAAAAAATGGCATAATCTAGCAGTGATTTTTTGTGTGTACAATTTTTTTGCCACCGAAACAGGGTTCAAGAGGAACGAACAAGATTTCATATTTCTGTATTGCTATGGTAGTAGAATAAAAAAAATTGGATTTATGATAGTCAAGAGTGCTGGAGCCAAAAAGTGTTTAAGGGGTAAGACTAAAAGCTTTTCATCTAATTGAAATTTTTCTAGCAGATAATGCAATTTCAATTCAGTTCACAATTTTCTTCAAATCAAGCTTCAGTGCAATATTCACTATGTTTACAGTTCAGACAACTGTAAGGAATTCAATGATCAAAAGCACATAACACATTATTCATCATCAAATGTTGATGATAAATAATCTGTTTTCAATAGGTCTATACCAGCACTTCTGTAAATGGAAATTGCTTGCAAATTTGTAAAGTTTGTGTAAAATGATCACATGATTGCCTTGTCTGAAATTTCGATTTCGATCTGAAAACGATAAATCTTTCAGCCCTAGTTAAGGGACAGGCGTTGGATAAGATGATCTGTTACAATGTAGTGGTTCGTGTCGGCAGGATAACTGTCTTTTAGTTCTCAGTGTATATGTCCCATATAAACCAGGATGAAACGGAAAAAGCCATCGCCAACGTTTCTGCGCATTTTAGAGTCCGGTAGTTGGTCTGCAATATGTGGCCATCAGAAACGAAAAATTAACTGATACTGGGTGTCTAGGTCATCTATCTGTGTTGCAGTGCCATGAATTTCACCTTTAAGATAAAGATTTGCTCCCTGCATCGTGACAGCAGAGGCTACACGACCACAGGCTGGAGCTACAGTCGGAGGAGAATGGCGCCCATTGGCTGGGGATGGACGAGCCCTTTAACTATCAGCTGATACACAAATACCCCTCTATTATAACACCAACATTCCTGTCAATGAAAATAAAACGTGTGTTTCCTCCTAAATGTCCCGTTCATGACTCCTCTCCTGAACCAGGCGAGCCTCGGAGCTGTGATGATGTCGCAGCATCTCCTCCGCCGCAGCTCCGTCTAACCTTCACTGCTCAAGGACGCCATGATGCTGCTGGAGTCCGGCCTACAGCTCGGTGAGAGCATCTGTCTCCTCCTCTAACACACCCAGTGTGTCAGCTGCTGAGAGCGGGACACTCTTCATGACATACTCGAATAAAGACTTGGATATTTAGGCTGCATTTTGATGGGGAAAAACTGATTTTTTATAGCGTAATAATTAATCATTTTCGACCATTAGTCGTGACAGGGGCAGGTGGCGGCGTCATATTACAGACTGTTAGCACACACACGATGAAAACATTGCTCACAAAGCCGGGGTTCGTTATCTACTATATCAAACAAAGCGTTAAAGACCAAAATATCCGTATGCAAATGAAAAACTGTCATTTTCTCACCTGTACAAAGGCAGTTCTCCTTCGCCTGTCAAACCCTCTGGATGCTGGATGCTGTGGTCCAGGAGGTCAAGCTAGAAATACTGCGCCGGAAATGACTACCAGAGTTACTGACTTCAAAATAATAGCTCTTTATACTTATCAATGAGGTATTTGTGATGATATTATTATTTACATGCTTAAAATGACACCAATGCAACTCTAACATCAAAAATTCACTACTTTATCTCATTTTTGTATTAACTCTTTTCAGTTAATGATGGCTGATGCGACAGTACGATATTATTATGAAAATCCAGACCGGAACTTCATGTTAATGGTCAGTTTGTATGACACGGATGATCTAGGATTACATGCTACTTTATGGTGAGTTAGCAGGACCATCATACTCACAATATCTACATTATTCTTCAAAGAGATTTAAATAGACGAACATAAGTCACATTTTTAAATGCAACCCCTCTTCACCCCGCAGCACACGTGCTCAGTCTGTGAAAAAGGCCCTTGAACAGCAGCTAAATAAAAGTAATGCGCATGTTTGGAAACTGGTGGACTGTAAACAAACTGGACAAGGGAGGACACCAGAAGGTTACTAATAAAATATCACCATTTCTTTATCAGGTTTATGATATTTTTCCACTCATATGTGCATTTTAAGGCAGTAACTGAGCAAACAAGTTCATATTTGTCAAATTTTCTAGTGTGTATAACCTGGAACAAATAATTCAGAGTTGCATCAGTCGTAATGCTGTCCCGTGCACACAGTCTAACGCATATAGGCCTTGCTCAACTTCATTCATGTAAGTCATAATCATTAAACAACATAACTTTGTGTCCTCTTGTATATTATGTAGGGTAAAAGTAACAAAAAAGAAGTGATAAAAGTGTGGGTGATGTAACTGTGTGAATAAAAAAAGGAAAAGATGCATTTAATGTGAAAAGTGCTGTAATAAGTAGTGAAGTGTATCAACCAATTTGATGACGAATTGATAAAAAATGAGGGGCGGCAAGCAGGTAGTGTACGTGCCTCACAGTCAGACGGTTGCTGGTTCCATCCTTGTGTAAGCCAGGGCCTTTCTGCATGGTGTTGCATGTTCTCCCCGAGCATGTGTGAGTTCTCTCCAGGTACTCTGGCATCCTCCCATAGACTAAAACATGCTCATTAGGCTGACTGGTGACTCCAAATTGCCCTTAGGTATGAGTGTTTGTGTAAATGACTGTCCATCTCTCTATTTGGCCCAGCAATTGGCTGGCGACTGATTCAGGGTGTACCCAGCCTCTCGCCCAATGTCAGCTGGCATAGGCTCCAGCCTCCTGCGACCCCTAAAGGGATAAACGCTTTAAATAATGGATCAATGGGTGGATAATTGAAAAATGATTCAATCAGGCAAAGTTAATCATTTTAATTGTCTAATATTCATCTTTTATCATAAACAGCAAGAAATACTTCAGTCATTATTTAAAGATGGGCAACAGTTGGATGAAGGTCACAAAAAGTGATGATAAAACCTGATGTGATGAGAATATCAAAAATCAAAGTATTTTTTGGTCAAAAACAGAGTTAATTAAAAATCAAAGTGATAAAATAGAGACTAAATTATTATTTATATAATCTAATTATCATCATAATTACAATTATTTTGTTGCTAGCCTCCTTGACCACATGCACTTCAGAGAGGAAAGGTCAATAGTTGAGCCGTTTGATGAGGATCTCTAGTAGAGGAAAAGTAATTTTAGGCAATGGTAACAAAAAATGCTGCAAATTTTGAATGTAGCCAATGCCAAAGTAGCAATAATTGGATGGTGTAAGTGATAATGAAATCTCTGTTTTATCACTTAAAATTTTATTCAACTCAGTTTTTGACCACAAAACTTCTAAATTCATGGCATCACATGTGACTTTATCATTATACAAATTACACAGTTTTTTAAATATTGAAAGAAAGAAGAAGGCCGTAAACAATTTTTTGCATAAAAAAACAACAAATATGTAATTAATAAATCATTTATTATTCAGGGTTGCAGAGCTCAGGGAGATTTAAGGTTATAACACAAGGTTTAAAAAATTGTATATATGTATGTATATATGTGTATATATATATATATATATATATATATATATATATATATATATATATATATATATATATATATATATATATATATATATATATATATATATATATATACACATATATATGTATATAATATGTGTGTGTGTGTGTGTGTATGTGTATACACACACAGATATATATATAACACATATAACCTTGTGGTATAACCTTATATCTCCCAGAGTTTTACAACCCTATCAGCCCCTATGTATATAATACAAACTTTAATAATTTCATTTCAATGTTTATTCATATAGAGACTAGCAAGCAAGTCAACAAATAAAGCAGGGATATACTAGGACAGAATTCAGCCTAATACTTGAAGGCGACACTCTGTTTCGTGTTTCGTTTCATTTAATACAAGTAATCATCCATAAAGAGATTATTTTTCGAGACGTAACACCGTTTAATAAAAAAAGGTTAGAGTGGACACACTAAAGGGCACATGAAACTCAAAAAAGGAGATTATGGGATATCATAAATAATTAATTATTTGAAACTGAATGTGATATAAGATCTCACAGTACAAACTGTATATGCACATTAAGGTTGTGCTTAGAAGTTTGTGACTTCTCTCCTTCTGCTGTTGTGGAAAACTTGCTGTATGTTTGAGGCTTTTTCCAAAATGAGGTGTATTTGAAGGCCCACCATCATCCCACCTCACAGTGTGACACCCAAAGTGACTGTCCAAGCTTAACTCTGACGACTGATAACTGAAAATGGAAAACTAGAAACTCTTGGACCTCCCAGAATGAACCCCATGATGGTCACCATGCCTGTGCAGGCTGTACTGGTGGCTGTAAAGTGTTTGTTTGGTTCCTCTGTCTGCCTGATTCTAGCAGCTTAATGCTCTGAATGCAGCTCATCTGTGATATATGTTTTATAGTCTATAAAAAGGTCAGCTCTCATTGGGTGATAATGATGTGCTAAGTTCTTCCTATAGGTAACTTAGGAGTGTTTATATTTCATTGGTGCCAAGCTCAGTATGTCATAAAAACACTCCTGTCCTAAATATCCAGAGATCAAGATCGACCAGATGTGGTGGAATAGTCCACAACAGGCCAAGTGTTGAGTCAGAACTAACAAGTCTGAGTACAAATTTTCCTCTAACAAACATCTACAGAGGATTTTTTTTTATTTTTTTGCCCCCTCTTAGTTTGACAGGGTGCAGAGTTTAAATCAGGACACTGGCCGGCTGCCAACAGCCGATTTTGGTAGCTTGGAGCACCCTTAATGTACATAAATTACTGAGGCAAGTTTCTATGAGAAAACACATGCTCACAGATAGACGTATTTCAGGGTGCCATGTGGTTTTCATAACTTGTATGCACATAAATGTTTCTTGTGATTGTCATGTGTTTGCTGTGCAGAGCACTGAGCAGAGTGTGCCACCGGTATAAACATGGACTAAATATAGAAATGTCTCAGTGCTTCCTGAAAAATTATTTTTCAATGGATTTTGGTTCAGAGATGAAAACTTTATCTCTTGCAGCAGTTTGATCTTTGTAGAAGTGAAAAGTATGTTCTGATAACTTTAGAAATAAAGCCAGTATTCTCCTGACTGTACTTTATGTATGGGCACCATGTCTCTGACAAAAGAAAGAGGTGCAACTTAAGACTAAACTGGACTCTTATGATGAACATTATTTTTCCATCCATTAGGGCTGAAAGATTTATTGTTTTCGAATCTAAATCACAATTTTAGACAACACAATCATGTGATCGCCAAAGCTGCAGTTTTTTTTGCAGCGCTCCTGACTGACCCAGGAACTGTTGAGTCAAGTATTTTACACATTTGCAAGCAATTTGAATTTACAGTAGTGCTGGTAAGCATGTCAAAAATACAAAGCCTCTGTTTAGGAGTAGAAGTTGGAATATCCCCTAAATAATGAAGACAAATTATTTATCATCAACATTAGATGATGTGCTTTTGATCATTGATCTTATTACTGTTGTCTATACTGTGAACATAGTGAATATTGCACTGAAGCTTGATTTGAAGAAAATCATGAATCGAATTAAAATCGCAATATCTGCCAGAAAAATCGAAATTAGGTCTTTTTCTAAAATCATTCAGCCCTACCATCCATCCATTATCTATACCACTGATCCCTTTCAGAGTCATGGGGGTCTATCCCAGCTGACAGTGGGCGAGAGGTACACTCTGAACCAGTCACTGGCCAATCGGAGGGCCACATAGAGAGACAGAAAACCATATGCACTCACACGCGTACATGAGGGCAATTTAGAGTCACCAGTTGACCTAATGAGCATGTTTTTGGTCTGTGGGAGGAAAATGGAGTGCCTGAAGAGAACCCACGCATTCACGAGGATAAAATGCAATCTCCACACAGAAAGGCACCTGACTAACACAGGGTTTGAACCAGCAACTATCTTGCTGTGAGGCACGTGTACTACCTGCTGTGCCACCGTGCTGCCCAGCTTTTTTTCTATTGCTTAAACTTATTTACCAGAGAAAAAAAACTTTATCAACCAGCAAAGAGAAAAGTAGTTTCTTGTCTCTGTAAAGTTGTGATCAAGGGCTCACAAATTTTCCTGAATATCATGCATGCATGCATTTTCCCCAAATATCAGTCACAGAACAGCCACTAAGAAAGAATCAAGCAAAAACCAGAGGAACTGCATTTTTTGACACCTGAGGCTGCTGCTTGGACTCACCCAGTGGGTGCATACTACTTCTAGAAAGAATGTGACCTGACACTGTGATTGATTTGATTCATGTTACGCTCAAAACACTCTTAAGCATAATCAAGAGACATAATCTATCTTCCTTGCACTCTTTCCAGGCTCTAGGTCAGCATTGTGCATCCTTAGATATCCAAATACGGACCAACACACCCATGATAATGTGCTTCATGTGCTTTGTGACAACAGGCTTCATGCTATCATAGGGCCCAATGTAGGATGACCAGACGTACTGATTTAGCCAGGACTGTCCTGTTATCAGGCCTTGTGTCTCATGTCCCCACAAATCTCTAAAAAAGGCATCCCTATTTTAACCAACTAAAACTAAATACCAAAACATTTCACCACTGATTTGTATTATTTATGTTGATCAATGTTGTTGCCAATTTGACCGTAGACCATTGAAAGAATTGGACAAATCCATGTGACATCAGTCATCTGATTTTTAAAGAAGCCTTTGGGACATGTTTGGTGTATTTTAATGGATGCTGCCATACTCTGGGTGCCATCTTAACCAAATGTGAGCTTAACCTACTCACACACCAAGAAGGCTTATTGAGGCGGGGCTTAGGGTCCTCTGACCAATAGCATATCCACCAGACTAGTAGTCATGTCAATCATGTCCCTAGTTCCAAAACCAGAAATCCTCAATGAAATAAAAATTGGCACAATATAAAAATTCATCGTCCATACAATAGGAGCACATAGATGTATTTTAGTTGTTGACTGAAGCTCCTCACGCACAATCATGTTACCTTCAGGGTTCCTGCAGCCAGCCTCAAGTGGATGCTTAAGGAACTCCAGGTTTCTGGCACTTCAGGATAGAACTCCTTTGTTATCCCCAGGGTTGCAGCTTGGGGATTCAACCAATAAAAATATCAAACTCACTGCACATTTATTTGCCTTTACATGTGTCAATCAATCTCAGCGTACATTAGGCTTCCCCATCTTATTACACAGACACAGATGCCAGGTTTAGGGTCATGAAGGGAAAGGATGTCAGCATGTTCCACAGAGCTTCAAAAATCATAAACTGATTTGTCTAATTTTGCAAGCACAGCAAGAAACCTTTTACATCTGCACAACCAAGGGAATGCTGACATAAAACTATTTATCTTATTAAAGCGAGCAAACACCAACAAAGGTACAGGCTGAAGAGGCACTGTCGCATTGAAACGAACGCTGGCATCCAAGTTGATGTGTTCTAGTTTTCACTGTAATCCAAGTGTTTGCATCTTTTGAGTATATTAAAAATAACTTATGTCATTCGTTGTACAAACATCAAAGGATAAACAGGGCACAACATAAAAACTTTTACCTTTGTAAGGTAAATACCAAAATTCCTGGATTAGTTACCAGATCACGATCACCCCCAAATCGATTTTAATGGTCCTTGGCCCATTTCTGAATTGATCGAAGAATTTAATCAAATTTTGTTCATGACTTTTTGAGTTATTTTGCTAACAAACAAACTGACAGACTGTTGCACAAACATAAACTCCTTGGCAGAGGTAATAATAAAACAATAAAGAAGACACTTATGATGAAAATAACAATCAGTAGAAAGCACTCTTGGAGCAGAGGCCTCCACCAAGGCAGGTTTGTTTTGGATAACATTCAAAAACATTCAGACAAAGTTGTTTGCCTTATTGTGTGTTACTTGTATTTCTATAGCTTCATTTGTTATCTCACAGTAGCAAATTTCCTATGAGCCCTATACATACAAGCTATGTGGGTCAGTGGATCTGGAATAGCTTGAGAATCAGTATCAGTCCTTGTTGCGTGAAACCTTGCAGTACAGATGGATCAGCCTGATTTAATGACTATAATCAGGTAGATCCATTTGCCAAGCTCCAATCTACATTGATTTTGAGCGGCCGAAGCAGGACGGTCCCATCAGCGTCCTTTAGAGCAGAGAGAGGTGGAAGCTATGAGCATGACGCTAGCAGGAAGTGACTGTTTGTACAGGGATTAGCATAGATGCTAACAGCCTCAGAAGAAGTTTTATAAGATCTGGACCAGATTTCTTTATTAAATGAAAAACAAATAACAACACTGAAAGCATCTCTCGATAGAAAGGATGTTTTGGTGAGAGTTTGTTTTACATGGAGGCTTATGTTCTGTCCTTTACACCACGACAGTATTGCCCACCTACTACATTATCTGATTGGCCCAAAATGAATGTGATTGACAGAACGATCGTCCGATCACCTTTCCAAGGGTTCTACCCATTCTCAAACACTTTCTGTGCGCTCTTTACCAGATGAACTAGTGAAATATATTAAACCATCCATCTGGTGTGCCAGGTTAGTTATGTAGTTTATGAACCTGTCATAAAGTTATCCGGTATTTTTTGCCGAGCATTCTGAGCATTATTTGTGGAATACAAGCAAAAATGTTAAAAGTTGCCTTATCCTGAAACAGTAAAGACTGCTTTTAAAAAAACCTGGATCCATTCAGTGAACCACATCGCCCCCGAAATCAAAGAAATTTGTCCATGGCCCATTTTTGACATTTCGGAAAATTTGTGTAAGTCTGTTCATAAATGTTTAAGCTGTCCTGTTAACAGACTGACAAGCAAATGTTGCCAAAAAACATAACCTTCTTGGCAGAAGTAATCAGAATAATAATATTAAAAATAGTAAAAATAGTTTGTAACACCAATACATTTTGTCATTATATTGTTGTGATTGCATCATTCAAATATAGTTTTTGTTGGTTTTGATGGTTTTTTTGTTTGTCTGCTGCTTTGTAAGGAGTCAAAAGTGCTCTGGTGAAAAATCATGGGTCTAGAGCTCATTTATGTAGGTTCATGGTAAAATTAGGGTGTCCCCTATATTAGGCCATGAAATCTACCCTTGCCCAATGCCTACAGCACTTGGCTTTAGCCAGTGTGACTAGTGTGCATGTTAATGGAGGTACTACAGCACCCTCTGTACCACTGTTAATTTTGTTGACTAACTATTTTTGTCATAGTTTTCGTCAACAACTTTTTTTCCCCTGATGAAAACTGACTGTAATAAAAAAACAAGTGCACATGGACAAAAACTAAAACAAAATGAACTAACATGTTCGTTTTGGTTGTGTGGAAAGGTTGGATGAGTTAAGAGGGACATCCAATCACAGCTGCCTGAGCTTTGTGGTGGTGGGATAAGTTGGAGAGTGATCCAATCAGAGCTACTCTCTTTATGAATTGATATATTCATGTAGAACAGGGTCACTGTTTGTTGTCAGTTCTGGTATTGTAACTGAGATGCTCTGCCAGGTAGCCTAAATAAAGGTGACTGCATTTCACACGAGAGTTAATTTGTTTCTGTTCATTTACATATTCAAACTTTACTATAAAGGATTATAAGATGTTTCATTTTATCCAAGTGTAAAACATGACTTCAGCAATTCAATGAAACATAAAAAATGCCTTACCCTTTACACTTCATATTTTAGTCAACCACATTTACAGTAGATTTCGTCGACTAAAATGTTGTGAAATTTCATCAACTAAAAGTAGACTAAAATTAAAACAATTTAGATGACGAAATTATGACTAAAACTAAGAGATATTTTAGGCAAAAGACTTAAACTAAATTAAGAAGTGCTGTCAAAATTAACACTGCTCTGTACCCCTTCTTTCCACTCTTATTGTGGAGCTTTCTTTGTCTCTGAGCAAGTTTAAGCATGACTGAAAAAGTACCCTTTATGATGTCATCATATGTCCTTCAGCATGAGCTTAAAAGTGTTATCATGTAATAAAAGGCTTTCTGAAAAGAGACTGAAAAGTGAAAATTCACCCTGCAGGCCGACGCAAAGAAAGGATGCTATTGAGTGGCTTTGGTGAAATGAATGATCTAGTGTTTATTAATGCAATACTAAAGATTTATCTATAATCTGTCATCTTTTTTTCCAGAATCTGAACCACATCAGACATTAAGACTCCATCTCAGCCAGAGTCCTCAAACCCTGATGCATGCTGCAGTTGTTTAGAGAGAGACCGCTGTGTACGGTCATAAATCAACAGATCAGTTTGTCCCTAATCTCAGCCCCTGGATCCTTATGTCCTCTCTGATGCCTTTCCTTCACTATAAATCCAGCCCCTCCCTCATTAAAGTGAACAAAGTGTGCTTAAAAAATAGATAGAGGAGTGGAAAGACTGGGATCCTGCCTGACATTCCTCCATCTGCTGTGCCTGAGCTTGTATACAAGGAGCAGATCAGTGCAGCTCTGCGAGCTATTTCAACCATGCTGATGGGACAGGGCTCCACCAGAGGGGTGTGTTGGTGAATCATGGAGGGGCTGAGCCGGGCCGCTGTGGGTGGAGTCCCGCTGGTGTGTGTGTGTATTCAGGGAGGGCTCTGAGGCGAGGGAGGAGGAGAGTCCCATGGAAAAAGAGGAGGGGGGGCGTGAGGGGAAAAAACTCTGCCGGTTGAAGCTTGACTGGAGGGTTTCTCTGCCTGGTGTGGCATTCACATCCCAACGCTCATGTTGTAACGTCCAGCATCGCTTGGCTTGCCCTGCACACTGGCCTGAATCCAGGGATCTGAAGTGGACGGGACGGACTGAGAGACAGAGTGAATGTGTGCTGAAGAGAGATAGAAGAAGAACACAGTGAGCAAGAAGAGAAGGAAGAAGAAAGCCAGGAGTCAGATTAAGAGACGTGAAGGTTGATCAAGTGATTGTACACTAAAAGTCTACCAGTATGGCAGCCATGGAAGCACTGGAGTCCTCAAGTGGCCTGTTAGAGCCTCAAACCCTCACGGAGGTCTCAGATGATGAGGTCAACCTCCCTCCATCAGACGACGAAGAAGATGCCCTGGCTGCAGCCAAGAAAGAGCTGTCCACACTGGGCACAGAGGGAGACGCTGCAGAGGAGAGTGAGGCAGCCAAAGGGGACCAACAGGTGAACGGGGTCATGGTTCTGACCCTGCTGGACAAGATCATCGGAGCGGTGGACAAGATCCAGCAGACCCAGAGCGGGCTGGAGGCCAGGCAGCAGGACATGGAGCGCTCAGTGACCAGCATCCAGGGCGAGCTGACCAAACTGGCCAAGAGCCACAGCACCACGTCCAACAGCGTCAACAAGATGATGGAGAAGGTGCGGAAGGTGAGCGTCAACGTGAAGACGGTGCGGGCCACCCTGGAGAAGCAAGGCGGGCAGATCAAGAAGCTGGAGACCAACGAGGCAGAGCTGCTCAAGAGGCGCAACTTTAAAGTCATGATCTACCAGGTGAGGGAGAGACTGTGTGTGCAAAACCTCGACAAAGGTGTGGCCGAGGTTTTAGGTTGTGTTTGCGAAGGTGACACCTTATCACTTTGGGGATGGGTGTGGTCCATGAGCTCTTTGGTGACAATGAAAGAGTGGTCGCCTTTGCATCAGTTTGCCAAAACTCCCATAAAAAAAGAAAACCAGTGGAGGTTGAATTTGAGTGAGCAGGAGGATGTTGGTTTCCAGAGAGCATTTTTCCTCAGTTTGCAGAGATGCAGATGTGCTCAGGGCGTGGTTGAACATTACCTTAAGGTTCAGCTGGCATGTGCCCAAGTAACAGGCTGTGCTGTCTCCTCGCTGAAGCTGCAAAACTCAGAACATACCACTCACATGTTGATGCTACTCTCAAGACTGACCAAGATTTAATGAAAACAGAAGATTCTAGGGCGGCCCAACGAGGGCAAAAAAACATGATCAAGATTTTTTTGATTGATATTGAGATCATGATTATTTAGTGTATTACCTCAAATGTGTTATATGCATTAGCTGGACTTAAACACTTTGACATTAAGAGATTTTAAAACACAGGTAATAATTGATTGATGTCTTTATTTCGAACACAAAAATTGCAAATAGAAGCATTAAAAAATAAACACAATGAATGAACAAAAGAAAACTTAAGACGAATCTTACATCTGCGACATCGAAGCATCTCAGTTTATATGTGTGAAAAGAAAGAGGAAGTAAAAACTTATTTAATCCTACCCCTACATTTTCAAGTCATTTTTATCAACTAAAAGTGATCCAAGAGCACAACCCTCCTTTCTCACAGTGTTTGACATTAAGAGACTTTAAAAGACAAGACATAAGCTTAACTAACTGATCAATGCCTTTACTTCAACCAGGAAAATAATAAAAGCATTTAAAAAAGAAACCCAAAGAATGAACAAGAGAAAACCCATTTAGGACACTTGAGCATCTCAGTTTATAAATGTAGTTTTATCAACTTAAAGTGCATAAAGAGCACAACTGTCAAACAAGGCATTTCTGACATTATTTGCCCTTTCTTGCAATGGTAACAAATCCCTTGAGAAATTCCTGGAACATCAGTAACATCTAATCACGTCTTCCCTGTGCCACGAAACATTGCTTAAAATTAAAATTCATTAAAGTTCAGAAATGTTTGCGTTATCTTGCTAATGGAAAGACAACACCCCCCCTTCCCCAGTGGAGGTAATGTCTCTCTTGCTAGAATCAGAAGATTGACTTTGTATTAGCAGCAGTTTTTTTTCGAATAGAATAGAAATACAGCAGAGAATTAAAAAACAATAATCTAACATTTTTTAACATATTGGAGCAAATTCAAGCACACATTCATATTTAAGCATAATTACAGTATATTTGATATCCAGATATATATACACCCCATGAACATTAACCACTGTTACTCACCGTGCCTCATGAGAGTCATATATTTATACCTCTTTTTTAACCTCAATAATGTCCCGTCTCTCCACACTTAACTTATTCCACAATTTTACTCCACACATGGTGATACAAAGCTTTACATTGTTGTGAGGACATGATGGATCTTTATATTCAATTTTCTCCTTAAAAAAAAAAATCTAAGGGAGTTTATTTGTCCAATTTCAAGTCTGAACATGTCACTAGACTTATTGTCAGCCAAAATTCCCTGACATGACAACTTATTTTATATGTAAAAACAAAAATAAAGTCTGAATTGCTTTTAAATGCCAATGAGAAAGACAAATTTTACTTAGATGTCTTAGGAATAAGATGTGCTGTCTTATGAGTTATTATACTGGAATTGAAGACCCATATGGAGTACCATTTGTTGTTTCATTGCCAGATTTTTTTTTTATACAAATACAAGCAATTCAGTGCCTAGATTTTGCCTTTTATTACTTGAAATAAGATATCCATCTGGGCTTGTCAAATGAATATGACGTTAGAAATTAGACAAACACACTTGTTTGGATCAGAGTTTTGCCGCGTAGCCTTCCTCCCTATCACAGAACATTTTCTGAATATTCTTGGGTAGCCCATCATTTCTTAAGTTTGCATCATTTGTACAGTTTTTAATTCTACAAGGTCAAAGGATTTGAAGTTTTATATCTTAAGAATAATGTGATAACCAGCATTTTGAACTACTCTCAGTGCTTTTTTTTTTTGCAGTACACAGAGTAGTAGTAGTGAGCTTTAATGTGTTTCCCCAAACATCAGCAGACCTTAAGCCTTACAGCTCCAGGTCATTTTCTGACTTTTTTGGTCCACCCTTTTTTGTAATAATGCATGTAAAACCTTAACTCTGTTACAAGGACTAAGCTAAAGACATTATTTTTTCCAAGACAATCTGGACTATCAGATTATTTATGCTGCGATAACAAATTCATGACCATAGAGATAAAACAAAAATTTAAACTGAATTAAATCTCACTTGCAGAAAAATTAACACTGCCAGAGTTAAAATATCAAGTGTGATTATTGACTCAATTTGATGTTAGAACTTAACAGGTTTTACCACTAATCAGTGTTGCCTGTAATAAATACCTCTATGCAGTGTCAAAACATTTTTTAAGCTTTTTAAGTCTTACCTTGGTGGCGCAGCAGGTAGTGCATCATAGGAAGATGGTTGCTGGTTCAAATCCCGTGTCAATCAGGGCCTTTCTGTGTGGAGTTTGTATGTTTTTCTCGTACATGCGTGGGTTCTCTCTGGCACTCAGGCTTCCTCCCACAGACCAAAAACATCCTCTTTAGGTTAATTGGAGACCCCAAATTGTCCTTAGGTGTAAGTGTGAGCATGAATCGAAGCCCTGTGATTGGCTGTGCGGCTGGTTCAGGGTGTAGTCAGCTGGGTTAAGGGATCATCGGTGTGGATAATGGATGAATGGATGGAAGTCCCACCTTCATTTTAAGACTCCCAAAGTGTTGGTTACACTCTTCCTTTGACCCAACTCCTGTTTCACAAAGGGTAAATTTTTAGGGATTTGATCCCACACAAAGTTTAATTAACTCCGCTCTTTTTGAAATTTTACCTACACAATAATTATAACTCCTCACAATTTGCAATGCACAGAACTTTTTACAAATTTATGGTCAGAAAATAATGAACAAGACTTTTTACATCTTAATGTGGTTCCTCAACTCTGAGCTATTATAGAAAAAAATCTATTTTTCGTTTTTTATGTAAATATATATTTATGTTTTTTGTGTTTGTTGGTGTTGGATCTACTCAGTATATAAAATAATCGGTTATCAATTATTGTATTGGCATGATGGCAACAAATAGTTGCTGCAGACCTGTGAGCTGCACATCCATTTGTGGTGTGGACCCAGTGTTTATATGGGTGTTGTCTTTGGTCCTTTTGCAGATTGGGCACTTTAACTCTCATCATGTGTAACGGTTGACTCTTTTTGGAATTTTAATTTAAAACTTTGTTACTCTTAATAGAGTGACTTTTGATCAACAGTGCTGTGTAGTTTTAGGGAAACACTCTCTCAGGGTATCTTTTTTAACTACTTAAGTGTTAACTCTATTTTAACTGCGCAAAGTGTAAACATTGTTGTATTTTCATGTCCAAGAAACCAGTTAGAGATAATTTGGGCTTTGTGACATGGCATGTTGTCCTGCAGCCATCAGAAGATGGGCACACCGTGGTCGCAAAGGGATGGACATGGCCAGCAGTAATACTCAGGTAGGCTGTGGTGTTTCAGCAAAGCTTTATTGGCGCTAAGGGGCCCAAAGTGTGCCAAGAAAACACCCCCCACAACATTACACTTGCAGCCTGAACCATTGATATAAGGCAGGGTGGATCCATGCTTTCATGGTGTTTATGCCAATATCTGAATGTGGCAGCAGAAGTTGAGACTCATCAGACCTGGCAACAATTTTTCCAATCTCCTAATGTCCAGTATAAATCTCATTCAGTGGTACTCAACTACTACATTTATCTCTTAATAGATTTTTGACTTAACTACAAAAATCTAGGACTTAGTTTTGACCCTTAAAATATTAAAATAAGGTGTTCATCTGGACTTGTTTGGTAAGTAGAATTTATTGTGAATGTAATGAGATTTTTAGGCAAAACAAAAAGAGAAACAATAATTACAACTTGATTAACCCTTTTAACTCCAAGCTAATGTCTGCTATTTTTATTCATCCATCCATAATCTAGACTGCGTTTCCCTTTTGGGGTTGCTGGAGGCAGAAGGCTGGGTACACCCTGAACTGGTCAATCGCAGGGCCACATAGAGAGACAGACAACCATTCATGCTCACACTAATACCTAAGAGCAATTTAGAGTCACCATTTACCTAATGAGCATGTTTTCTGTAACTAATTTGTCTCTTTTTGACTTTTGTCTGATCCTGATTGGACGCTCCTTTCACAGAAAACAAGTGAAGAAGGAATTAGGCTAATCCGATTGGCCAATAGACTGACAAGAAATTGTCACTGTCCCTAAGGGGGTGCTATCAATCCCATGGACTTGAATGGGTTAAAATGTTTAAAAGTTAATTCTGCATAGAGATTTCTTAAAACTATCAGTCATTTATATAATGCTTTACAAAAGTTGTGTCATACTGATTTTTGCATAATAGGAAAAAGTTACACATACCAAACTGTTCAAAAAATAGTAAATCAGTGTGAATAATGTGTCCAGTACTTGTTTTCACAGCTAATAGGAGGTGTTTTGACTCACGATTGAATCATTTATATGTTTTGTTTATGACATAATACCTGTTTTTCACAGTTAAGCACATGCAAGTCTGAATATGTTATTAAATATAGAATCATTAAGCTGTGTTCACTCTAAGTTTACCCTGATTAGCTACTAAGGCTCAAATTAAGGCCCTCAATATCTTAAAATATCATATTGATTTGGACTTCTGTTGTGAAATGTGCTCATATTTAATGTAATGAAATATGTCACACAAGAATTTAGACAGATTTACCCACTTAGATTTTTGCGCGTGTGGGTCTACGCCTGTTATCCCTCCAGATGTTGTTCTGTGCCCTCCTGCCCCACCCTAAATCTACAGTACACTTCTCCAGCCCTGCTCCACAGGTGGCCCCCAGATATCTTCTCCCCTCCTCAGCACAACATGTATGAGACTAAAGAACACAAGCCTTCACATGTGAGCTGCAGCTCGAGTCATGAGGAATCCATTCGGAAAGTCATTTTCACTCTTTCCATTTTTTTAAACAAAGATGGAAAATACCACAAGCACGCTCGAGGTCTTGTGCGAGGCCGAGGAGTGGTAGCAGAGGGGAGGCAGATGCTTCGTGTGCACAGAGACAGGAGGGTTTTTTCTCTCTGAGGGGAGCTGAGGGGAGCCCTGTTTCTTTTTTTAGCCTGTGAGGCTGCACTGTGATGTGTAATAGCTTGCAGCTTTTTGCACAGTGGTACGAGAACATTCAGAGTTTCCACGCCTGAGTCAGACTTCAGGGCTCGGAGCAAACTCTCCCTAAGTCTCTCTCGCTCTCTCTGTAATAGGTGTGCTGCAGTAATGAGTCCTAAACCCCAGAAAAGAGGAACATTTTAGCACACAGATTTGTGTGTGTCTGAAATAAGGACTGCAGTTAAAAAAAAAAAAAAAGCTTAAAATGTTTTAACATCTTTTTCTTTTGTTTTGTCACTACTTACCGAACAGAATGTCCAACAAGAGGTCAGCTAGAACAACTGATCTTAGGTCTCTGTTGTATTTTGCGCTTTTTAATGTGCAACATATTTTCAATAGGAGACAAGTCTGGACTGCAGGCAGGCCACTTTAAGACCCTCACTCTTTTATCATGAAGCCACATTGTTATAACATGTTCAGAATGTGTCTTTACATTGTCTTTCTGGGACGGCCCAGAAAAGACATTGCTTAGATGGCAGCATATGTTGCTCCAAAACCTATATGTACCTCTCAGCATAAACGGTGCCTTCACAGATGTGCATGTTACCCATGCCATGGGCATTAACACACCCCTGTACCATCACATATGCTATCTTTTGAACATTGCCCTGATAATAATCTGAATGGTTCTTTCCCTCTATAACCTGGAAGACATGCCTTGTAGATGTACGGATGAACTGTTAATCAACAGTGGTTTACCGAAATGTCTTGAGCCCACACAGTAATCTCCTTTAAAGAATGATGTCAGTTTTTAATGCAGTGCCGCCTAAGGGATTGAAGGTCATAGGCATTCAGTGTTGTTTTTGGCCTTGCTGCTTACGTGCAGAGGTTTCTCCAGATTCTCTGAATCTTTTAATGACTTGACAGTCCATAATTCAATAACTGCAAATCAGTTCTCATCGTTCACTTAAAAGAGTTGTTCAAAAGACTCGACTCATTCGCGAACATCACATCTCTAGCTCAAACCATGGCAGGAGTAGGTCAACAAAACAAAGCATCTGTTTAGGAGTAGAAGATAATACGATGATAGTAGAAGATAACATAACATAATGAGGTAAAAAACCAAGTCATAACAAGCACACAGGACTGTTAAGAGTTGCTGAAGAGTTTATCTGATGACTGTAGGCAGAGGCAGGCTAACACTACCCATTGAGTCCCAGTGTTTGAGCTAAGCTAACTAGTGGTGTGCAAGCTTTACCCGTCTGTCTCTTGTTGCTGCACATAGAGTCAAAAGAATGGTGTCTATCTGCTTCTCATGAACTCGGGAGTGCGGCAATACACAAAAAGACAACAAAAAGTTGGTGCATCCCTTTAAACTGTCAACCTATTTGCTCACATTTTGTATATAATGATCATGTTGCTCTTCAACTTTCAGACCTGTTATATCAATTAATAATGAATTCAAAAATGTTTTTAAGACAATGCAAAATAATTTGTAGAATCTGTCACACAGCTGTAGCTGCATCTCAATGTTATAAGACTTATTTTGTAAACATTTAAAATTTTACACAAATATTGTAAAATTAGTGAATAATTATGTCTAATGCTGTTAGCCTGCGTCGTTCATTCCACAAATTCATGATCCTTACGAGTTGTATTTGTTGTACTGGTTAATAATCAGACCTTCCAACAAAATAAAATACAGTACCAATTGATATTGTTAAATGGGGGTGAAATAACTTTTTGAAACTTTTTCGAGGAGTGTGGATATTCAGGTAATAAATGGCAAAAGACAACTTTAGTCAAATTAATCAATCCATCAGTACAGTAAAGACCTTGTGTTTGTCTCTGAAAGGTATCATTCATATATTTAATGATCTACAGATGCCCGCCTCATATGTTTAAATAAACAAGATGTCAGGCAAATTGCGATATCTGTGAATGGTTGTGCATATTTACTATTTAAACACTCTTACACAATAAATGTATTTCCTCTTCCTGGCACACCAGCACAGGAATTTAATGACCCTCAGATGAGCAGAGCCCAACTATCAGTGAGAAAAGAGCAAATCTCCATCATCACCTCTGCAGGAATCCGATGACTGTACGTTACTCAATCTGCAGGGATCATAAATCAGCATTTTAATTAGTATATAATAAAGTCTGAAGGCTGAGGGTTGCAACTTTTTCCACTACTTGAAGCAACACATAGTGAAAAACAAGAACTGGTTGAGATTTTGCTGGCGTTAGCCAACAGCTTGGGCCCTGTGGCAACAGAAACTCCCCCTGAAATGCCGATCTCTGGCTCCCTCGCTAACTCAAAACACTGGCTTTGTTTATGGCTGCCAGCGATGACATAACGTCAGATTCATCTTCATTAAAACAAAAAAACCACATTGTGTTGTTCTGTTTTCAATTTTCTGTGCTTCTCTGCTGCCCTTTAAGAGCAGATTCTTTCAGAAATCAGGACGAGATGAGAGAAAAAATCCAGAAGCTCCTTCTGTGAACTGTAACACTTTCTTTGGATTACAACAACAGTGTGTCAGTGCAGACATACTTGGCCTTTGTTTGGTGTCGGGTGTCATTTTAGACCTTCATTCAGAATCAAATCAAGGCCATTCACAGAGGCAGTATTGGCACGGTGTTAGTGACAGATTTTAAGTGTTTATGCAACAGGGACCAGCATGGAAAGACAAACAAATCTACATACAAATAAAATATTACCCTGCTGCTGTCTGAATCAATAATTACATATAAAGAATTACAGCAAACTAAGGCAACAATGTCTGCAAATCTAATTACTGAGAACAGGAGTGGAGTGGTTATTGCCTCATTGTGATTGGTAGAGATCTTTTACTAATGCAGGTGCATATTTTTAATCTGGTTTGAGATCACACTGAGCTGGATCCTGTACCACCAAAATGTTTTGGCATCTAGCTTAAGCAGGTCAAACACATGAGGATTTTTTTTTACCAGCTCTTTTCCCCAGGCTGACAGGGGACAGGGCGTGATTCAGGGCTTGTCGATTACTTGTCCAAATAATCCTCTAATGTGTGTTGCAATACCACTATAGTACTGCTCCCAATTGGGTCCAAGCCTCATGTGGTTTTAAATGTTGGTCCCCAGGTTGTGCTGCCCATGGTGTCATACTCGCAAAACAGCTTAGAGCAAGAATATCAAGTTGTAGCTGCAGATCAGAAAGCCTCACAAACCAACTAATGTTCCTTGTATACATCTGGAGCCTATCCTGGCTGACATTGGCAGGGTACACCCAGGACTGGTCACCAGCCAATTGCAGGGCCACATAGAGAGACAGAGAACCATTCGCGCTCACACCCATACCTAAGAGTCACCAGTTAAACTAATGAGCATGTTTTAGGCCTGAGAGAGGAAGCTGAAGTGCCTGGAGAGATCCAATACATGTACAGAATGTTTTACTCAAAAATCTACCAAACATGAGAGCAAACTTATAAACAATCTAACCTTCTTCTCAGCCAAAATCTCCACTGTTATTCTCCCTTGTTTATTTGTTTTCAAAACAAAATTCATGCCAGGACAGCTTGCTAAGGAAGTGATGGTCAGGGTATCACAGGATAGTTATGGTTTGACCACATTTTATAAAACAATCAAATGTAGAAATGCAAAACTATCCTCATTTTTTGCCCAAAAGGAGAAACCAAACATGGAAAGCACAAGAACATCTTCTATTTATTTTTTGTTTGTTTGTTTGTTTTGTTATTTTTTATTGATCAAGCAAAAAATCGTGCTTTGTTGGCCTGACTGTTGCTCATGCTTTGTGAGTTCTACTATCTTACTGTCTGGTTTAAGCTCCTGGTGTGAGTGTTTTGTAGACTGTAAGTAAAAAAAAACTGTTGAAAATGTCTCAAGGTCTGCGGTCATCCACTTTATCTTTATTTTGTTATGCTCTTATGTACACAAAGTTATCAAAAATGTGTAGAGGATAGCAAGAGCTCATGCAAACTGAGTCATAGTTCACACACAAAACACTTTGAAAAACATATCCAGTATGACAAAGACTCTGAATAAGTTAAACAGAATAAAGTGGAAATGCTCCAGTAAAGTAGCAGAGCGCTGGTGCTCTCCTGATAATAAAAGCGAGCTGTAACTGAGGGGTGTTTACGGTCAGAGAGGGCTCGCTCACACAGGGAGGACGCAGCACGGCGGCTTTGTGCTGCACCGTCGGCTGTTTAATCTCTGCTTTATTACCAACTGTCGACCCGCCTGTCTTTACTCCTGGGCCCCAGTGCACAAGTGTGGTCCTAACAAGGCTTCGACTGTGAGGATTTATGACTGTGATAATCTGGTTTTCTTATGCAAGAATAATGTCATCAACCTCAGATAGGGAAAATATGTCCCGGCTTCCTGATCATATATAATATTCAGTGACATGATGCAACATTGTCTGGTTTTCATTAAGACTACCATTAAAGGATGAGTGTGTGTAATATTGCCCTGAAAAGCCAACCTCATAAACAACAATAAAAAAGACTTATACTATTTGTGTTTTAAAGCTGAGTACTTACTTTACTTAAAGTATTTTTGTTTTTTGAAAAGACCCTTGTTTTAAGGTTGCAGTAACTGTTATCAACATGGATGATAATGGCTTAGTGGTGGAATCAATGAACCTCCAACAAGAAGGTAAGGGATTTGATCCCTGGTTCCTACTGCCAAAATATTTAACTCCTCAATGCTCCCATTGCTATGTCAATGGACTGTTTATATGTTAGCCTTGTACTGCAGCTGGACCTGCCTGATTCAGTGTCTGTAATCAGGCAGATCCATCTTGCCAAGCTCCAGTCTACAACCATTGTGCTCGACACATAGCGACACACCCTTCAGCATCTTTTTAAGCAAGAGGCAACAGCAGGATTATTATTATTATTATTATTATTATTATTATTTAGCCAGATAAATCCCATTAAGATCAGGATCTCATTTACAAGGGCGACCTGGCCCAGAGGTCAGCAGCACACGTCAAATATCAATACAAAATTAAAAAAGGTTTAGGCAATATATTACAACCAATAAATATATCAAAAACAACTTGACAATGGAAGAGCAGTAATTTTTGAGGACAGTTAAGAGCACAGGCATTGTTCATAGGATTCTCGCTGCCTGGTGAGCAAAATGGAATAAAAAGCTTTGAATGAAACCAGTTCAGCCATTTTCAGTCCAGTCTGTATAGTGTTCCAGGCTGTGGGGGCAGCATAACAAAAAGCTCTTTTTCCAAAATCAGAATTGACTACTTGGGCAGTGATTAGCATAACAGCTGCAGTAGTAGTTTTATCAGATCTGGACTGCATTTGTTTATTAAACAAAAAAACAAATAACAACAGTGAAAGTATTTCTTGATAGAAATTATATTTTTGCTTCACTCTCGGCATATTTTGTCAAGAGTATGTTGGCTCATGTTTTGTACTTAATACTGCAGCAGTAGCACCTACTACATTATCTGATTGGCCTGTAATGAATGTGATTGATGAGATCGCCTGTCAGATATACTTCTGAAAGGTTCTGACCTCTTCAAACACTTTCTATGGGCTGTTGCCCTGATAGATTAGTGAAATGTATATTCAGTATACTGTATGTATTGGTCTACCCAATGTGTCAGGTAACCTAATTCATGCTAAGGTCACTTTTTAACAGCTTTTCTCCCCCCTTATGTGAGAATCATCTATTAGAACCAAAACAGTGGCTTGCTGTTGAGAAATACAGATGGAGCCACTTAAATTTTCCCCAATTTCCTTGGCAGAGTCTTGGCTGGTCCATGACAGGAAAAATACTCCTACCTGCCCACCCCTAATGGTTATTTTGCAATCCCTTGCAATTACGTGGTAAACATGTAATACTTACCACTATTTATTTCATAGGATGCATAAATAAAGATGTTGCTTAGCATGGAAAATGCCACAATTAACAGAAATGAGAACAAAAACAAACAAAATTTAAAAAAAAATCCTTAATTAGACTCCCAGTGGCTGGTAGTTTGCTGTTACCTGGATGGAAGTCTGCTGGTATTTGGCTGGAAGGGAAAAATTGAAGTGGCTGCATCTGTGCACCTTATGAATAACATTTTAATGTATATTCCTATGGAGTATGGCGCTGACAGCCTTTTTTGTCACATTTCTAACTGTTAAAAACATTGAGAAAACCCCTGTGGCTAATTTAACATACTGAGAGTTAAAGCTTTGGTATGGTTTCTCTTTCATCCAAATGCTCCTCAGCAATAAAAGAAATGATATAATATCCTTTGCAAAGGAAAAAAGCATCTGTTTCTAATTTCAACAATGCAGACAGTATCCCATAATGCCTCTGGTATGCTGCAGTGGCTCAAGCTACTGTATGATGTGTAATAGTCTAACCAGCGCGTCTCTGTCAGCACATACGTATGTGTCTCCCTGTTAGCATGAGCAGCTGTCCTCCTCCTCTGGGAGTGTGCATGAGTGTGAGTGTCTGTTGGGTGTGTATCTGTGTGTGTGCATTAAGCCAGAGCTTCACTCCGTTACATCTGTGTTCAGCTTCTTGACAGCTGCAGCTGAGCTTTCCCGGAGCACAGGGCTTAGGCACGTACCTGAGGCATGACAGAGAATTAGCAACAACTCTAAGAACCCCCTCAACTACACTGAGGATCATAGAGGGATATTTTTAGTTAAGTAGTACATTATTTTTGCAGTTTTTTGGGGGTGTAAATGACTTATGAGTTTTTAAACGAGTAGATTGATACACACATCCACCGTGATGGTTACAAAGTCATCTTTCAGGGTCAGGCATGATTCAAATACATTTAAGAGGTCATATTTTGCCTTAACTTGGGTTCATGAGTTTGATTTTAATGACTGCTTGGGTATGTTTACAATCATGACGTTCAAAAAAACTTTTTAAGTAGCCCTGATCTAGCCCTGATCCAGCTGTATTCTCACTCTATCTCAAATACTCTGTTGGAGCTTCTGCCTCTCTCCAGTTTTGAGCAGTAATCCCTGATTTTGCTTGTGTTTCCACTGCCAGCTCTTTAATAATTGTTCCATGCAGATATTGTTTATAGCAGAAGTTTTAGAAAAGTTCGATGGCTTAGCTTCATGGTGACTGGAACATGGCATCGTATGTTGTTTTTGTTTTAGCTCAAACATTTGGGTCAGCTCGGTACGCTCGGTGCCCCAACAGAACAGTTCTGAGAAGTGAGACAGCATGGATCAGTTATTTGACAGTGAAAACACCTACAATTGCTGAGCTGAACTAAACTGGTGGAAACAAAGCTTTTAAGAATTACTTCCCTATGTGGGCCCAGTCTTTAGCACCGCTAAGCATCTTCTAAAGCTTCTTCTAAAGCCTCTGCTTTCTTTTTACAGTCTGCTCTGCTCTGCACTGGGTTTACTAACCCGAGCCAATGGGCTTAGACTGATGAGGAAACAGGGAGTGTAGTGTTTTTTTCCCGGTACTTCAGCTGCCTCCAGCTGAAAGAGCCCATATTCTGCTATTCAAGTGCTTAGATGCCCCTTAGTGTGTTCAACATACCTCTTCTGTGTGAAAGAGCACTTCTATGAACAAGACAAAAAATTAAAAGAATCAGGACTTTGCTCCTTGTGAATAGACCTACCTTTCTTTTATCATCAGTTTAAGCCCAGGCTTGGGGTGACAATAACACTGAAGAGCAACAGCTGTAGAGAGAAAGTGTAGCATAGCACTGAACTAAAGAGGCAGTTGGGAAAATTTTGCATGATATTTCAACATAGAAAAGTGCCAAAGTTGTCCCGAAATTTTTACTGAACGAAAAAATGCAAACAAATTTGTGGACACAGTTTGAAACAAATCGAAGGGGACCCTTTTTGTTTTTTAGAAGGAGTGATTAGAAAGTGCTTTAGGACAACTATGACACACACTTTTGTCATGTTCAAATTCTAATGCAAAATTTCCTAAACTTTCTCTTCTCTCTATCAATGACCATTTCTGCTATCATTCTTACATTGAATAGTTGATCTTTTTAAGGGATTTGTTCAGCTTATTGAATGTTTCAACTTCAACTTCTGTGGTCAGAAGTTTTTGATGCGCATGGGCACCCAGGAAATTCCTCACCTTGGACATTGTCTCAGGGTAACAGGCCAAGTGCAGACTGGAGGGAGGGCAAAGGCATTAAAAACATAACATTGAGCAGAACTTCACCTACTGACCAATCATCATGCCATCATCATGCTAGTAAGCAACTTTTTTTTACTACATTAACTTTAGGAATATCTGTAAAGAACAGGGCTACATGGAGTACTTTGGAGGTGCGTGGCTTTCCTAACCTGACACACCAGATAGACCGGTCAATATATTTCACTAATCCATCTGAGACAGAGCCCATAGAAAGTGTTTAGGGATGGCACAACCTTTCAGAAGCATATGGATGATAGATCAGTCAATCACATTTATTATGGGCCAATCAGATAAGGGCGTCAGTGGCCACTACTGCACTACAGAAAGTGGGCCACTTTGTAAAACAAACTATCCTTCCTGTAAAAAAAAGTTTGTCATTTTGTTATTTGTTCTTCATTTAATTGAGAAATGTGGTCCAGATCTGATAAAACTGCTGCTGAAGCTGTTAGCATCTATGCTAATCTCTATGCTAATTGGATCTTGCCGCCTTGGGATGCTCACAGTTGCTGTAAATTGGACCTTGGCAAGATGGACCTGCCTGATTGCAGACGTTGAATTAGGCAGGTCCAGCAGACCAGAAGGTTAAAGCCTTCCTTGCTATTTTTTGGGTGGAGGAAGTGCAGAGCAAGCTGTACATACTATAGCTAGCAAGCCTCATCTTCCAACTTTCACCCCCGCCCTCAGATGAGGTACAGCTGGTGGGGTTAATGCAAGTGAGATCAGGGCTCGCTACTCAGAAAACATGCCAAACTGTGCTGAACCAAATCAAACCATTTGGTGGAAACGCAGCTTATGTGAAAATGGAAAGGTTTAGCAAATGTGAACATGCTTTAGCCGTCATTGATATGGCATTTAATCACTTTTATGTTCCCAAAATACCAATTTAAAAGTCAGATTGAGCATCTGTTTCCAGGATTTGTCTGAGAATATGACCAGGGACATGCCAACTTTAGGTCCATGCTCCCATCCTTAAATATGTCCATGCTTCTTGTGTCCAAATGCTTCAGACATGATTAAGACGGAATAAATAAGTGACTGACTGACCTGAGGGTGGAATAATGGACGTGGGAGACAGAGCTCAGAGATAAACACAAGAAGAGGAGATGTTCATCCTCTGTTCAGGGAGTGGATGGGTGTGTTAAGATGAAGAGCAGGGACCATATTTAGACAGCTGATTCATAACGCAGGCATCCACAGCTCTGCAGGCTCACCTCCTCCTCCTCCTCTTCTTCGTGTGGAGCCAGTCACAGCCCCAATCCTCCCTCTCCTCCCTTCCTCCACCCACATGGATAATTCACTCCACATCTCCTCACCCTGCCCCGCCCTACACACCATCTCTACTCCTTCATTTCCCCCTCACTCCATTCACTGGATTCTTTCCATTTTGTTTATTTTGGAGTTCATCCTCTTAGATTTCTCAAGTGTCTGCGTCAACTCCACTCAAATGTTTCAGAGGGAGATCCACAACAACAAAACAAAAACATCAGGATGACCTCAAGATGTTCATTTTGCATTCCTGACCTTACGTACTTAGAAAATCAACAGTAGTCGATAATTAGAGCCTGACATGAAGCTTTGGGTTTGTGCACTTCAGTTTAAGTGAGTTCTTTTATGGCTGTTTTCGATGGTTGGAATGAGTCAGGAGCTTTAGTTGCTTGTTTATCTTGTAAAATGATTGTAACAACCTCTCTCTTTGAGGGCAAACAAGCATTAAAAACAAAATTACAGAGCAAGGTCAACAAATGGGATTTAAATGACAGCAATCTGAAGAGCAGTTTGCAGAGGGCAGAAACATCTCTTCAAGTTTTATTTGCAAAGGACAAATTTGGTTGACAATTTAAAGATGGACAGAGCAACAGATGCAAGAGAGTGAAGCCAAAATAGTAAAAGCTTTTTGTAAGAGGCAGCACTAGAGGGGTCTAATAGTGCACTCTGTTGGCAGGTTCAAGCCCAGCTCAGACTCATTGGACACTTAACCCCAAGCTGTTCCCACTGCTGCATCAGTGGCTTGTAAATGGGTATGAAAGGGTGTAAATGTATTAGGTAATACTGATGAACATACTCCAGCCATCACTGAGTGAATGGGTAGATGTGACCTGCAGTATGAAGCTGCTTTGAGTAGTCAAAAGCAGCTAGAAAAGCGCTATATAAGCTCAGGTCCATTTACCATTTAAGTCCATCAAGAGGGACAAAATATCTGCAGGGTTCCAAAGGAGAGGTCTGTGGTCAAGAGCCAGGTCTGGCTGGGGATCTTTCTCCTATCACTCGGGTCGGGTTGGACCAGGACTGTTTTCTTCTTTTTTACTTTTGAGAAAAAGGAGAGGGTGGTAACAATCATTAATATTTATATGTATTTAGCAAGCAGCCCTATTAACCCCTAATAGACAGTACATTCATAGTAAGGCCTCAACAAATTATTTTCTGTATGCACGCACTGTTGGTGCACATCTGTCTTTGACTGCTCTCAGGTTTGTGCTTCACCTGTGCAGCAGTTTCATCACACAGATCATCAAGAAAATGTCCCCCAGGCTCACATCTGGACCCTCTGAAAATTGCCATAATTTTTGGTCCAAGCACAATGAGAACCAAGGCTTGAAAGGCTTTGGGATTTCTGACAGTGCAGAGAAGATTTCACAAACAGTCTGTCAAAACAGATATTGCTAATTTCTGTCTTGTATAACTCTAACGTGAAACACCTTTCCTAAATGTCATATTGTTTCACCGTGTTCTCAGTCTGCTCTGAATGTTTCACAAATGAGGTATTCTGAATATTTCAGAGATTCAAACCAGATTGGCAGCTCTGTAGAGCTCAGATAGCCTCAGAGCCTTTTGACTCTTTGTGATGTTTAACATAAAGTCATCAGGAGTGAAGCCATTTGGTCGCACAGGTCGAAGCAGCTCCATATAAGGACATTTGAAGCAGAATCTCTGCTCCCAGCTCGGATTGTGAGAGACATTGTTTGAGCTGGGAGCAGAGCTTTTAGTGGAGTGGTTAGAGCCCCGGTACAGTACGTTCGGTCAGAGAACAGTAACAGAGAGAGAGAGCCATCTAAAAATAGAGACTATCACATACTTGTTTGATTGTGAGAAGGAAGGGGCCTTTAGGAGATTGTTTTCCTGTTTGGTTTAAACAAACCAAGGCTGGCCGACATGATGCTCACAATCGGAAAGAAACATTAACTTATGTGTTGCTTCGTCCCTGTTGGCTTTTGTTTGCAGTGTATCTGGTTGTTTGTGACGTGTTGGTTTTTGAGGAGGTTCATCAATTCAAGAGGCAGCCATTTTCCTATCATTGGGGCGGGGGGTATTTTTGTTAATGTTGTCTTGCAATAATAAAACTCAGGAATCCATGTCAGAGTTAATCAGAACCTGAAATGTAATGAGTGGTAAAAATCCATTATCCATGATGCTCAATCAATCAATAATTTGAAACACAAACATTATATTAAATGTCATATCAAGACACTGTTTGAGACAGTGTTGTATGATGACACCAATTTCAGTGGACAGTATACAGCAGGAACATGGCTACTGTCAATGGGCTTTAATTCAATACAACTGTAATTTTAATACAGTTTTTTTATGCCTTTTAATTTCATTATACAAAATGTACAATGAGATTGGAGAGCTTCTCATTTTTCTGTGCAAACAGATATTTAAGTAAAAAAACAGAAGTGAAGTATAAAATAGTTATAAGAAAGTACAAGCACAAAATATAAACAAGATAAAATCCTACAGGACAGTGCAATTAAAAATCTCTATATACAATTACAAGTTAAGAAAAAAAGGATAAACATTAAGAATATAAGGATATTAAATATTTACTAAATACGTATAGTGCTCATGGTGATTGATTACTCACTTTTAGCAGATAATTACATATTTTTACTCTCACAGAACAAAAGAACAAAGAAAACATGCTCATTAGGTTGATTATCCACGCTTAATTTACCCTTGGCTTTGACAAGAGACTCTTTGATTCTTCTTGGTTGGTTGTTTAGCAATCAGAAATGACTGTGTGTGTTAAAGCTTTTCAGCCCTGTGATTGGTTGGCGACCAGTCTGAGGTGTACCTTCTCTTGCCCAATGTTAGCTCAGGTAGGCTTTAGCCTCGCAGAGGGGTAAGTGGTACAGATTGTGGATCGATGGTTCAGTACCAAACAGTTACAGAATCAAAAAACAGGATAATCATTAATTGGTCACATTTTGGGATTGACTGCTTTTTCAAAAATATGTGTAAAAAACATTTTCACACTTAAGACTGAGTAGTAAAGTGAGGTTGTATGTATTAGGGCAAATTATAAACCTATATTTACTTATACAATGATTAACAAATGTAATAGACCACCCGTCATAAAAATGAGAAAACAGAGAAATGTAGAAATCTTTCACAAATATGTAAAACTAAAAATATTATTGTTATTGCAAATACATTTCGTACAGGAATTTCAGACTGAATTCAACTTTTTATACCCAAATTTGAGCTAGAAATTAATCAGGCATAACATTCAACCATGTGAGCTATTTTTTCTGTTCAGGAATGCAAGTATATAACTATAATTTGACATCTTCATATAGAAATGATATTGTGCTGTATGTTTTTTTTTTTTTTTTTTACTATTTTTTCCGGGTTTTTTTTGTAAAACAGTGAATAAAAAAAAAACAAGGATTAACATTTAATCATATTTTAGCATTAATGTTTCTGTAACATGTATTAAGCATTACAGAAACAGTAGTGATTTTGGTGATGACCAATACTGATAATTTAGGGCAGCTGTGGCATAAACGTTATGCTGGGTGGTGATCTAATAAATTTGTTAAGCTCTGTATATCAGTGAAAAAATTTTTTGGTCAAATGTCATTAAGCTCTTTTGTTCTGAAATAAATATTTGGTGAAATACATCCCACACCAGCTTTTGTCCATACACAGTACTTTGAGCACATTTTAATACTAAAAAGTACTTTTTGCTTTTACTTGAGTAAAATGTTTTCAAAGTATTTGCTCTTTTAGGCTACATCCACACAAAGGCAGGTATTTTTAAAAACACGGCTTTTTCTGTGTGTTTTGGCCTTCTGTCCACATGTTAGAGGCATTTGTCACTGAAAATGTACATTCTGGAAAATTCCTGCATTATGCAGATCTTTTAAAAAGTCAGTTTTAGTGTCTTCCTGTGTGAACAGGGAAAACAGCGTTCTGGGCCTAAAACATCCCACTCTGTGTTGACCTCTCCTCATGACCCTCTGTGGATGTCATGGTTACAGCAGATGTTGACACCAACACGAGTGCTTGGAAAACATTTTAATATCAGGTTTTGATCAGGACTATAAGATATGTCTCAAATGTAAATATAAATGAGAAAATAACACCAGTTAACACAGCCACAAGTTAAACCAGGACACCAGGCAGGCTTACGGTTGAAGTAAATATGAAAATAAAACTGCTTTTGCATAGAAATTACATTGCATTTTTTGGCATTTAACAAATACAGTTACAAGGTCATAAATAGCATTGAACAGTGTGTTTCTGTGGTTTTGTGTGCTTTTAAAAAGTCCACACACACGTGGACAGAATTATTTTTGAAAACACAGGAAGACAGCCAGTGTTTTCAAAATTACCCACCTACATGTGGATATAGCCTGACTTTAGTGCAATGTTTTTGTTCTCTTCCCACCCCTGGGTGATCAAATAAAGATACATGACAGGTGTGAAATCAGTGCAGTTCAGGTTGTCTGCCTGAAGGGGCTTGCAGGCATCAACCCATTAAAGAAAAATGTCAAGGTGCTCAGTTTCCAAACTCAATAAAAAGTCACTGACATGAAATATTTATCAAGACCTAAAAACTGCTTTGACGCATTTTAGTCCCAAGTCATCATCAGGAAGTCAAAAAAGGTGTTAATTCATAAAGAAAGCACTAACAATGAGAGCTTGAGTGGTGATTGTGCAGCCAAAAAGTCTGTGAAATGATTTCAGTTTCCTAAATCCCAAAATATGCATTCACATTTACCTTTCTGAGCTTTATAGAAAATAAGAAAGGGGCATATGACATATTATGCTGCAAGTCAAACTACTGTATGACAGAAATTTCCACTACATGATAAACCACAGAATAAAACAGCCACAAAGCTGATGAGAAAATGTTTGTCCTTTATGTAAAGTCCATTAAGGGCAAGAATTTCATGCAGATTTAAATGTTTGTGCACCCATCCATTAAACTTGTTTACCAATTATGCAGTAGATTTCCTACAGAAGTCATTTAAAGACTCTTCACTGTTTACTGACACTGATCTTATTTTATAGTTTCACACTTTCTTTCAAAACACTGTTGTTATTTTTCAACAGCCGTTATCGTCTGCTTCAATGCTGCTCACTTGACATTAATAAAGAGTTTCAGCCTCTTTGTCGACTCTAAATGATTGTTTTTATGTCTTTGTAGGAGCTTTTCCACATGAGTCAGATGATGATGACTCAGAGTCAAACACTCTTCCTATTAAAACTTTAGTTTGTATCTTCATGTGATCCTCTCGGTCATAAGATACCACTTCTGAATCCTCTCATGGTTATGGTTACATTATTAGTCCTGGACAAAGACAGCTTTGTTTAAAACACCAAATCAAAAGTTTTATGATGACGTGCATGTAATTAACTTAGAGACCAGTTTGACTGTCTGGTTTTTAGGCCATGTCTCTGAACAGGATTGCTTTATCCACCAAATTAAAAATTAAATTGATTTCTTTATAAAGATTAATAGCTAATATAGGCTTTGAAAAATGTATTTTCATTCATTTGAATTAACAAGTTACCCATATTCTGTGGTTCTCAGTTACTCTCTGACACCTAAATCCTTACACTTACTTCACTGAAGGTCAAAAGCAAAGAAAAGAAGGAAGTCCAGGGTCACAATTTCAAGTTCTAGCAAATGAAATCTTCCTCATTAAATAACATTAACCAAAGGAAGCAGACAAGGCCAATTATAGGGCAGAATTTTGAAATGGCTCCTGAGTTAGCAATAAAAACTCCCGGGGGGCCGAAGCACCAACTTGACCGCGCCCCTGCCTCGATAAATTGAGCCCTCCTTGATATGTGACCATGTCCCCCTAGGGGGTTGTGCCCCACTATTTAAGAAACACTGCCCTCATTTAAGTTGTTTGTCATAGCTGTTGGCTGGACCTTCCTGTTTCTAATAATTTATTATTAATAATAATAACTAGAAAGCACTCAGAAAGCGCAAACTTCCACCAAGGTAGCTCACATATTGCTGTTACATCTATAAGCAATAGTTCCATGATAAAGTTACCATCATAATATGATTCATTCAACCTGAAAACCCACACCTAGCACTCTGAATCATGTTGATATCATTATTAGTTAGACAGTTATTGAGCAAAAACGATTGTTTGCTAATGGCAGTTATCTGGATCACCACCAAAATCTAATCATTTTTAAGTTGGGCCATTACCAACATCTGAAAATTTCAGCAAAATCTGTCCAGAAGTATTCAGCAATCTTGCAAACAAACAAACAGACAAACATATGCCAGCAACAACATAACCTCGACGGAGGTAATAAACTTTTAACCAAAAAAGCCTAATGGAGATTAAAAATCTTATTGCAGTAAATCTGAAACTTCTTTTGCCCATTTCAAGGCAAACTTTGGGGACAGATAGCAAAAGTAAATTTTGTGACTCAGACACCGAAAGGCTGAAGACTGAAGCTTCCAGAACTTTTCACATGAATACAGTTACTCAGTGCCGAGTGAAGCAGGCCAAGTACAGCCTTATAAATCAGGATGTGCAGATGATTCAGTCTGCCGATGGTCAGAGAGGCCCACCCAACTCGCTCATAAAGAGCACAATGATGATTTAGAGCCTTAAATTTGTTCTGAACCTTAAAGCACTATGTTAAACAGTAACCAAAGATTTTAGGCATTGAGAAGATGCATGCACATATAAAACATCACCATAATCAGAGCAAAAAAGTCTGTTCTGCAAAAAAGTCTGATTTACATATGTGGAGTTACCTCACAGGACGTCCTATTCTTAATGATGTATGCATGTTTGTATAAATATGGTGTGTGCACTTTTCTTCGAGGTGTGTTTTTTGTTAAATGTCTCCCCTCTCGCCCACAATAGTCCTCTATTGTTTCTGCCTCTCCCTCTCATCCCTCTCTGTGTTAAAATTGGAAACAGTCATTTTCTGCCTTGCTTTCTGCTCTCTCAGGTCTTTAACTTGTTCCACTGGACAATCCAAAACACCCAATTTGTAGAATTTCTGGAGGTGTTGCATTTTTCCTCAATGAGCCACACAGCGCAGTTTTCTTTGTTATCAGGCTGCAGATGAACACAAGCCAATCAGACTTTTTAGCTTTTGACGCCAGGAGCAGTTTTGGTGATTTGTTTTTTTTTTTTAAGGCTGATCGTATGAGATACTTTATCAGATGCTGGAAACAAACTTCTTAAAGACATGACTGGGGATTATCTTGATATTTATTGTTATAGCCGTGGTACAGTCCTGGTGGACCAACGCCCACACAAATGTTTTTTACTTGCTTTTATGTGTTCACAGCATACTTGCAGGGTCCTGTACATGGTCAGTGTAACTCTACACAACATCTTCAGTGGTAATGCTATTCCTGCTACAGTGCCAGTCTCTTAGTCTGTGTGAAGACACACGTTGAAGCATGGATATATTCATGGAGAAGTAAATTGATTCATACATAACTTAAATATAGGTGGGAAAGATGGAAGAATACTTGGAAAACCTTAAAGATAAATGGAAGATTTGAAAGGATAGACCCAAGACCTGAAAAATTCATACTAACGAAGCCCTTCCCCGTGTCTGCGAGGATCTGTTAAACTATGTGATATAAAGACAGTTTGAAGCATTTTGAGGTGCTTTTCATACCCAGAAACCTAAGTTCTGAGTTCCTTGGTTGAATCTTTTACTCAAAATGGAGAACATTGTCTAAATGCACAAATAGGTTGGGAACATTTGAGAAAGTGGATGGGGAGCAAAGGAAACCTGCTACCTAAATGTTATCAACCTATTTGTGTAATTTTGACCAGCGTGCTGCAGCAAGTAATGGCCCAATATTTCATGTTCAGGACTTCTACTTTTGTTTATTTTTGTTTTTTCTAAGAATCATAATTGTTTATTGATTGCATGCCATAGTACCTCACAGTGGACCATTCATTTATTGTTTCAGCATGTCTAAGTTATTGATCTGACTATCAGTCATTTTGAGGAGGGCTGTTCAGGTCTGGAGACTTCCCAAGGGACTTCTTTGGTTCAATAAAATCTATTTTACCTTATTCACTCTTAGCACCTGATTTATGTATGAACTAGACGTACCCTTTGGCAGTTTTATGCCTCTGCAAGGTCTACAATTTCCATATAGTAGAAGAACAATAGTGGGTCAGGAAGGGCAAGGGAGGCTCCAAAGTAGAGTGATTGATTTTAATATTATAGGCAAGGGATGAGCATGAGACCCAGTGACATCAGCCTTTGACCACGTACCTACAGAATGTAATCAGTTCATTGTCAAATCAGAGAGGATATTTGTGCAAAGTTGAAGGAAAATTGGGCTTTTGAAATATTTCTTTAGCAGGGGATGAACATGACACCTTAAGACCTTTGGCCCATGATCTGCAAATCTGAGTTAATTTATTTTTCAGTCAGAAAGGACTCAGGAGAGTCTGATAGTAATCCCTCTAAGCTCGTTTACAATTGAAGCTTAACCTGAAGACTAAGTGACCTTGGCCTTTGAACAATGACCTTCAGCCTCTAAGTAGTTTCATTTAACCTAGATGGACATTTGGTAAGAGTTTGAAGAAAATCTTTTCAAACACTCTTGTGATATTGTGTCCACAACATTGCATGGACAAGTAAAAGGTGATTACAAGACTCCATGAGCTGGACCGTTGACCTATGACCTAAAAGAGTGAGTCAGTTTGACAGTGATTAAGGGTGAACATTTGTGGACAACCTGGAAACAAAATGACTCCAGCCTCACTTGACATTGACGTTTGGGCATAAATACATATCTCTGTCAGTGAAGTGATTACCTTAGATTTGATCGGCAGCACAGGGACAAGTTTGCATGTTCTCCCTGTGCATGTGTGAGTTCTCTGCAGGTGCTGTGGCTTCCTAATGCTGACCAAAAACATGCTTATGAGGTTAACTGGTTACTCCAAATTGTGCTTAGGTATGGGTAAGTGTGTGTATGGTGTCTGCCTCTTTATGTGGCTCTGCAGTTGGCAGGTGACCGGTTCAGGGTGTACCCAGTGTCTTGCCCAATGTCAGCTGGGATACGCTCCAGCCAACCCCGAAAAGGAAAAGCAATATAGATGGATGGACCTTATATTTGATGCTCACATGTGATGACTTTAACTTTTGGCCTCCAGAGCATGAACTCCAGAAATTAGATTTACTTAAAGGTAAAAAAAATAATAATTCCATGCTACAAAGTGAAAGAAATTAGTTTTAATACTCTTCTTTTAGCCTCTGTCTTCAGCTATCTTCCTACATTTAAAACAAAAATTGCTGTACCTCTACCTCTTCTTTCGACTCGATGTCGTACATTCCTGTCACCTCGAGGCAGCGTTGCACTGGACAGGAGCAAACAGCAGAGGAACATGCCACTTCTTCTGCAGCTCCATAAATCTCTCCGTAAACACCAACCTCCTCCATTGTTATTGGAAAGAGTAACACAGGGTCGCCATGGAAACCACCGCTGTCATCCCCGGCTGTCCAAGTGTTAGCCGAGCGTGGGGAACTGTACACAGACCCACCAGAGAGGAAGGAGACATGGCTGGTGTGAAAATAAAATGCAGTTTTGTCCTGTATGTCTTCATTCAGTCTGCCTCCTGGATGGTTCAGTGTCCATGAATCACTCACAGGTGGAATTATTAATGATGGGGTTCAGTGTTTACCCATAAAGTAGAGGCTCATTTACATGTTTAGTGCATTTCTGCTCTCTCTTTCTACATGAAAGTACATGATTAGAATACCCGCAAACCAAAGTATGTCGTAAAGAGAAACTCCACTGATAGTCAACAATGGCATGCTCTGTCTTGCAGTGAAAGGACTGAGAGTGAACGCAGCACAGGGCTTCCTCACACACATGTGTCTGCAGCCCTGGAAACTCTTCAAGAAATCTTCGTTTGTGTGAGATTCATGAACCGTCCCCACAAAGCTCCCGTGTTAAACAGAAGGGCAGTTTGTGCAAACTGTTGTGCTCTGACGCTCCTCATCCTCTGTACACAAAGAAACATGTTGTGCTGCCTTCAGGAGCTGTAGGAAATATTGTCGTCACATGTTGGCAACAAAACAACACAATGTGGAGAGTGGTTGCCGGGGGGTGGGGGGGTGGGGGTGGACGTGATGAAACTTGTTTAAAGGAAAAGTTTGTTTCCTGTGCTTAATATTCAAAATAACACCAGACATGTTTAGAGTTTCAGAACAGAAGGGAAAATCTTAATGCTCACTTGTGGATCACAATGAGCTTTGTTAAAGGGATAGTTCAGGTTTTCTGGAGTGAGCTTAAGGTCTATGGCACTAGTGAATAAAATTGCCATTAAAGCAACTGGCCAGCTGAGGGGAGCTAGCGGGACAAGGCGTAGCAGTAAAAACACACACACAAACACATTGGCTTGACGCTACAGTAAGATTCTTTGCAGCATTTCCCTTTTTCTCAGTAAACCCTTTAAAGTTTGGAACTCATTTGTGATGCAACATGTGGGCTACGTATCCTTGCACCAGCCAGTCGCTCTCCTCTCCCCAGCTGTTCAGGTCAGTGCTGTTGGGGGTCAGTTAGCGGTTATTAGAGCACAAACTAATACAAATCTAACTCCTGAATATTAAGAAGATGGGTCACTCCAGTATTTATCGTGTATGTAAAAACAGGCAAAACAAATGCTCACAGTGTGGATTTCCGTTGCTTTACGTGGGCCTTCGCCACATTTGGTTTGTCATTTTGAATATGGAAATCAGGTCTCCCCCACTCTGCAAGGACAAAGCATCATGTTTGCAGCGCCTAATCTACCTTTTAGGAACAGAAAGTCCAGAAGAAGTGTCACTACCAAATCCCACTCAGTTCTTCTGTGTTCTCTGGTTCATGAAGCAAAAAAGCAAAGTTTAAGTTAGTCTTCACACCAAATAGTTTGGAGGGCAGAGTGGTAAGCATTCAGGCACGTTGCATATACTCTTCAGCTGGACCAGGTTTGATTCCCAGCTTAGGCCTGCCAAGTGTCCTCCCCTGCTCTCTCACTCCCTTTCACAAGCCTATCTACTGCCTCATTCTCCACTGTCCAATAAAGGCTAAGGCCCCTGTTTTACTACAATGTTGTCACCAGAAACTAAAAGGTTTTTCCTTTGCGTTTTCAAAAGCCCTCCCCGTTCACACAGAGACATTTTCCGGTGAAGCAAAATTTTCAAGTGCGTCTCTGCTGGTCAGAGTATTTCGAGCAAATCCACATTTTGTGTGAGAAGCGATAACAAACCGAGCACAGATAGCAGCACAAATGTTGCTCAGTAACAGGCCATAGCTGCTGTTGTTGTTCCTAGAACCTTTATCTGTACTGCACATGTGCCACAAGTCACTGTTTTCCCTGACAACGCTGATTCCTGTTTACACAGAGCATTTTCATAACTTTTCACTCTGGACCCTGGTTTCAAAAGTTTGTGGATTCAGGCACTCCGGGCACTCTTCTTGAGTAAACGGAAGACGCAAACGCAACGAAATTCTCTGTTTTCGGCCATTTTTGTCATCGTGTAAATGGCCCCTCAGAACAGCCAAAAAAATACTGTAGATAGTTTGATAGAGTTACTCGGATACAAGTGGGGGGCACAGTTTGTTTGAATACATATAAACACATCGATCACTTCTCATTTCAGTCCAAGCTCACAGGTGGTCTTGGATCTCTTTCAAATGACTCCTGCAGGGATCTGTTTGCAATGAGGTTACAATCAAACCAGCAACTAACACAAGCAGGGTAATGTACTAATGAAGTAATATGAGCAGTATTAGCATTAATAATAGCACTACAGTTACAAGGCAGACAGTCTGATGACAAAGTATAAATGATAATAATAATTAAAATGTTCTGATTCCCACAGAATCTCTTTCTGTGCACAGGCACAGCCTACCAGGAAAATAGCAACATGTCACTCACCGTCTCTACAGCAGATCATCACAGGACTCGACAGCTGATTGAAATACTAGTTTAGTTCTCAGAATTTTGTCCAGTTCATTTAAGCAGGTGAATTTATTATTTTCACTAAGGCTGTGTTTTACTTTTCCACATTATAAACTGCTTCTCTACGGACACTTCTACAGGTGTTATGGTGAAATAAGTCACAATGCTATGTGGTGTCCTCTGTAGTCGACTGAAGACACCGACAAACATCAAACCCCCCTTTTCCAGGTGCATAGAGTTTGTTTACACTTATATCATACACCACATACACATGTCACACATTAATTAGTATGGTCATCTGTATGATTGTTAATAGGTCATTTGACCTCCTCCAGTAAACAATGACAACAGTTTTGTGGGAAGCATACCCTGTTAACTTCCTGTTAATGCAGAGCACAGCTCGTAGTCATAGCAACACTGGCTGTGACTTAATCACACAAGGCCAGCCCTGCTTTCTTGGATGGTGAGGTCCATTTCAAAATACTGCTGTGTGAACATGAAACAATCCAGAGGAAAAGCACATTTGTGGCATTTTTTTTAAGGTTTGAAAAACATCAGTGAGGGCTAAAAGCAACATGAGGAGCTGCAGTTTTTGTCATCTCTGGATTGGCCTCTTTTTTATTTGACAAGAGTTCTTGCCTGTTTTTCCTTTATTTAAAGACCAAACTTGGCAGCCTCACTGTGATGAAAAGCCTCCAGAAGCTGCAGACACTCATTGCACCTGGATGGACCTACACCTGAGAGGGACTTGTCTCAGCATGAAAGTCTGTCAGGTCAAAGAAAAAACATTCATGATGAAGCTTTAAGGTTTTTTTTAATCTTTGCACAGAGTTAGTGGTTTTCTGTCTCTTTGCCAAGTTATGCTACACTGATTATCTCAAAGTCTAGTGAGAACATTTTTCTCATTTTAAATACAAAATGTCACCTTATCCTCATTAATAGCGACAAGCACCTGAAAAGTTTAGATAAAACACTTGTTCTTGATGTAAATCTACTCCTAAAAAGGTATGGGATCATTATTTTGATCAATTATTTCCGCCCTTCAGTAATACCAATTGGTATTGTAATTTGTGTTGCTGGAAAGTCTGACTTGTCACCTTTACAATAAGATACAACTGGTAAAGATAGCTCATTTATGGTATGTGCAACACATTTAAACGTGTGGGTAGCTCCTCCTCAAAAAGAGCCAAAATCCCATGCAACTACAAGCTGGTGTTACAAAGTGGCCGCATTATTTGGTGCCAAACTTAAGACTAAATTCCATGAAACTGTTGAAGTCAAAGACAGACCTTGAAGCGTGAAGTGGGTGTCCCAGGAAGACAACCCACCAAGAAGACCAGTTTCTCCCCCTTTCGTCAGTGGGGAACCAAGGGCTTTCTTGTAAGGAAAGAAAGGACTCTCGGTACATTTTTGGGGCACCACCCACACGTTTAGCTGTGTTGCTCATTCCAAAAATACATGATGCGTACAAGTTGTACCTCTTTGTAAAGATGGCTAATCAGGCTTTCCAATGATTTAAAATATGATACCAGTTAGTATTATAAAAGGGGAGAAACAATCGACTAAAGTAACATTTCAAAACTTCTTTTGAGGACTATAGATTCAGATTAGATTTGATGTAAGTTTTTAAATTGTCACTAATCACATTTTAGTTTTTGCATGTACTAACTAAAACACTGTACAGTGTCATAATCTGCCCAAGGCAATAGGAAAAATTGACACTGTCTTTATCAGACTTTATTATTTTTGACTTGAAGACGCTAAGCTTAAAGTTTATCTGAGGACTCTTGGATCATCATCAAAAATTCGCTTTTTATTGACCTGGAACAATTTCATGGCCTCGAGTCACAAACTGCAAAGTATAATGTGCTTATACTCTATAATCATATTGTACCTGGGACTAACGTCGCCTTTACAGTACAGCCATCAATGCTTACAGAGATTTTTATGCACAAATAAATAAATGGTTATATGCCCGTCTATTTGATATGGATAGACTTAATATCAAGTTTGGTTAAATATAACATTTAATATATTTAATATTCACTTGAAATTCCAGATAAAAATCTCTTGCTATGATATAAAAGATGAAAATGTGGCCTGAGTTCTTCATCATTTGTAGTAATATCTGCCAATGCAGTGAGCAAAAATTCATCTGTTCGTGTTTTAAAATTGTTGTTAATCCTAAATCTCTTTAATGATCTTTCCCTTCTCCTGGATCATATCGGATGTCTTTTCAAAAGTTTAGACAAAAGTGTAAAAAAAATCAGGGCAACAGGGCACAACATTTTTGCCTTGATGCTTAGTTTCTATTCTCCTCTCCATTGCTGCCAGCATTGCAGACACGAAGATAGAGGAATGAAGTGGTGCTGGAGGAATTTTGGGATTATTTTTTCATTTTCTCACTTGGCAGAACTTGTAAACATGTTAAACAAAGCCGCAATAGCCAATAGCAGTAGTCAGTTTCCGTGAATGAAATGATTTATTTTCACTTTCAACACTTTAAGTGGCTTATAGTGGGCTGTGTATTATGAGTCTATGAATTAACAACTTATCAGTACAAAGCACTTCATACACATCTCTCCACCTTTACAGTTACAGGACATACTGTTGTGTTAGCAAGGGGAAACACAGGACACAGAGTTACGTTTTAAATGGATGCAATTTTGACAGCAGCAGTGCGACGCTGCACCATGCAGTGTGACTTTTGATGCTCCTGCTCACTTAGGACACAATGTATTATTAAATGTGGTTTCACGTTGAGGAAGCAGACAGTTCTGTTACTTAACAGCTATAAGGTTGCTGTTTGACTCCCTGGGTTTTATGTGAGGAGTTTGCATGTTTTCCTCGTGCATGTGTTTTCCCCCACGGGCCAGAAAGAGTCTTGTTGGGTTCACTGGTGACCTTGAATTGTCCTGAGGTGTGAGTGTTTGTGTGAATGTTCGTCTATTTATACATCAGGGTTTTGATCGGCTGGCAATTAATTCAGTTCCCAGCCTCTCGCCAAATGTCAGCTGGAATAGGATCCAGCCCCCTGTGACCCTTGAGCAGTATGGATGTTGAGATGGATGGATGTTTAAAAAAATGAGGGACTCATGGATACAGGTTGAGAGACTTAAAGGTTAAGTTCGGTTTTTTGACACCTGGACCTTATTTTTAGGATTAAATACGCTCATAGACTGACCCAGACAATTTGGGCGGAGCTCGGAGCCGTTTTCTCATGCCATAGCAGCGGATGGGGACAGAAATCGAAGCCCCTAAATTAGACATTATCTGCTGCGAAACTCACTCCTCCTCTGTTACCATTGCCGTGCAATGTCCACAACAACACCACCAGTTAGCCCCCATTCGTAGACGTGCAGTGGTTGCTTGTTCTCTGGCCAGCTGTTCGGCTCTTTCCCTCTGCATCCTCCTTTCAAATAGCTCCTCGGTGGTATATTCTAGCTCAAAACGATACGGGCATCCATTATACTCAAAGTTGTCGTCAGACACTTCTACATTGGATAAATATTCCACCATGTTGCACAAAAATAGCCGTGTAGCCGTGTAGCCTAGCAACAACAGCGGCTCTACTCAGCTGCGCTCTTGCGGTGCATGTCTATGATGTCACCAAAAGTTACCCATCCTTGTAAAGCCCCGGATGACCATAACAACGAAGTTGAGCTGACATGGTGATAACACTGGCCATTCATTTATAAAATGTAGCTGAAATGAGCGAGTTTCGCAGCAGATAATGTCTAATTTAGGGGCTTCGATTTCTGGCCCTGTCTGCTACTATGGCATGAGAGAAAAACGCCGTCGGATGGATCTAAATTGCTTGAAAACGGCTCCGAGCTCCGCCAAAATTGTCTGGGTGAGTCTACGAGCGTATTTAATCCTAAAAATAAGGTCCAGGAGTCAAAAAACCAAACTTAACCTTTAAGGGATACGCTGGCATATAAATAAAGTTACTATAAGTGATCCCATCTTTGCTGTTTGCTTTTTCTGACTTGATAACTTTGATCAGAATTTTGGACTTGTCAGTCAGATGTACATTTAGGCCAGGATGTTTTTTGTCACCTTCTTTTTTTTTAACTATAATTTCTAGTTCACCCAAACCTTGAGCAGTTGAGGACAGCAACCACCTCCAATTCCTTCTCGCTGTGAGAGGGGATGACCTCTTTTTTTTAAAGGGCTTGTTTGCCTTGGTGTTGTATATTTAAAACATACTAAATACATAAAAATACATTTCAATTCATGGATAAATGTGTGTTATTCTATGTAAGTATTCACTCTTACGGTTTCTTTACTTCAATTGATAGCAGAAATCAAACAAATGAGGATACTGTTTAAAGGTAGTCCCACAATGACCCTGAGGCTGTCCACACGTAGGCCAGTACTTTTGAAAAATGCAGTTTTTTCCGTTTGTTCTGTCCTTCTGTCCACATGTAAGCAAAAACTCCTGCCAAGGCTTAGTCTTTTAAAAACTCAGTTTTTGGTGTCTCTGTGTGGACTTGAAAAACAACACCCCTCATCTTGGAGTGAAGTCACACCACAAAAATTACCATCGTTGTTGACATGTGTTGCATCATTTACTGCTAAACTGTTGCTGTTTTAAGTGTTGCTGACTGGACTATTTACATGCCAACAAATACTTTCTGTCACTCCTTCACTGTGATGCTGCCTTAAAACATTCCAACAACACAAATGCTGCCAATGTTTTTGACCCGGTGTTATTGTTTCAAAAGTGACGGCGTTGACTGGTGACCCATGGCTACTGTGGCTATAACAGATGTTGAAACCAACAAGAATACCCAGGAAACTTTTTGTTAACAGAATGTAATCAAGGTTATCAGATATGTCTTCAATTAAAATATAAAGGAATAAATATTTACTCCATACGTCTGCTATCACCAGTCAAGGTTTCCACAAGTCAAACTGAAACTCTAGTCACAGACGTCACTGCAAGGTAATAAACAGTGTTTAACAGTGTGTTCAGTCAAATAAAAGAGACAAAGTTCATCTTGGGCTTAAATTAAGCAAATAAACATAATTTATGAGTAGCTTAATGAATATGATTGAGCCAGTTACTTTGGCCATGAGGTAATAAAATCATTTTTCAAGAGACTAAGTGTTGCAGACACTATTTTTGTTGTCTTTCTAAAATCTTAAAATCTAACTGCACCAGTACCAGACCACGCCGCCTGGACCATACAGCCCTGAGTTGGAAGTGGTTTTTGTCAACATTAAGTGATGGTGGAAAGTTGGGGTGAACAGAAATCAAAGTTTAATAAGGGAAGGAAAAACATTCGGAAGGCTGGGTCCAGCTCGATGCCTATTGTTATGGATCCAGTTATCTATGATCAGGATCAGAAAGTTATAAGCCCAACTTTTTTAGTTGTTGTAATGTCTTTGTCACCAAAAAAAAACTCTTATTTGATCACTCTTTGTTTTATGTTGTGTAACTAGTGAATATATACCTGTACAGTGTAATGATCTGCCAGATGCAATAGGAAAATCTGACACCACTGTCATCAGATTTAATTATTTATGACTTGAAGAGTCGGAGCTCAAAGTTTATCTGGGGACACTGAGAGAAAATGATTAATTCGAGTTTTTTTTTTATCCTGGAACACTTAAACACCTTCAGTCACACACTGCAAATAAAAATGTGTTTATACTGTTTAGTGTTAACAAGGCAGCAGCACGTTTGCAGTGGTGTCCAGACAAAATACTCACACGGCTGTGAGCTCATGCCAATGAAGTCCTGATCCCTTACCTGACCAGTGGACCTAAATCCGAGACAGTGTGCTTATCTACTTTCCCAACAGGGTCAGACAAAGATATATATTTAAGGTACAAGATCCATGGCAGTTTTGCATTCTTCAAGTACAAAACTGTCAGAGTGAATTTATTCAACCAGCTATTTTTTTGAAATCGAGATTTTTGAGGGAAACATGGTCAATACAGCCTGACAGTTACCAGTAGAAAGATGAAAATACAACAGAATGGGACAGACGAGCTTCAGGAACAAAGAGAAGAAATAAAATAAGGATTTAGGAAGATAAATAAAAGTAAAACAGTAGAGTGATGGGTCAAGAAGATGAGCTTGTTGTTTTTGTAGCTGTGTGATCAGGAGAAACCTGTTTTAATGGTACAGGTGCGTGTTTTGTTGTAAATATCCTATGTATCAAGATCTCATCAATCAATGAGTTTGAGTTCATGGTTTGTGTGACACCCTACCTTTTTTTTATCTGCGGTTTATGCCTGTAGGCTTGGGTATTAAGCCCAGACTGCAAAGATTGTAGAATGAATGCAGAGCTTTTGAAAAATTGATCGCAGTCACGTCATCGTGGGGGTGAGGCATCATCATGGGGCATAACAATCAGTTACCCCAGCCCGGGATTTTAAAACTGTGATGCTAACAAAGTGTCGCACTCAAGAGAAAAACAAGTTGAATATCTGAATTATTGCTGTCAGTTGAATGAAAAAGATATTCATAGATAAAGATACAGTTTGGATTGTCATCTATATTAAAAGACTGGATGAATTAAGCCACTCTATGGTTGTTGTGTTATCTCAGATGTCATCTGCCATCCATTTGAATCACTAGTTAAGAGTAACTATCATATTTTCTGAGAAATGATGATCTTGACAACATTTCACTGAATCCAGTGGTGATGGTGGCCCTAAAACATGCTGCTATTTTAGGCATTAGGATATTAATACTGGAAATGTATTATTATTTGATGAACTGATGGTGGATAAAATAGACTTAAAATCCACTTTCTGACATGTTTTGTGGTGCAAAATGGGCAGCAGGCAGACATTATTGTCATTAGCAGGTAGTTTCCCTCTTTGACACTGACCACAGGTGATGTTTTGTGGGTGTTCCCATAAAATCAGACTGCCTCTCCGGTGCTGTGTATGTTCAAATATTACACAGCACGGCCGTTACATTTGTGTAATTTACACACTATAGAGTTCACGTCATTATCATTTAAAGTCATTTCACATAGCCTAAATCAGAGCTGGTTAAGTAATTGAGTTTAATTTCTATTACAATTACTGCCTTTTTTGGAGACATTTGTGTTTTTACAAGTATATTTCTGCCCATTGGCGTTTGTAACGTTCACAATGATATTGTCAAAAGCATATACATTAAATGAAAGCCTATTGTGCATGTTTTAAATTGGTGAGTTATCCTGTTTTATAATCATCATATCCCTATCTTTAAGAATAATCCAGATTCTGATTTTTTCCATAATCGAGCAGCCCTAGCCTTTATGTTTAATTTGTGAGGCCCTTTGGTGGAGAAGGGCCCAGACAATGAGCCTTCTAGCAAAATGCTTACAGAATAATAGTTTCACTTCCTTTAATGATCTTCCTTTAGGGTTTTTCTACCTCGTGCCCCTTAATTAAACTACCCACTCTGTTTCTCCTCTTATTTCATGGGTCAACGTCTCCACAAACTCACTGAAACAATGGAGGTCTGGCACACCACTGGCACAGGAGTATTTGTTTGGTTTCCATGGAATCATGATGCTGATCTGCCTCATTCCTCTGTGATCTGAGGATCTAAGTTTACTCCTGAAAGCGACCACAGACAGTGGAGAGAAACAAAGAGAGGAGGAATGAAAGGAGAATGGAAAGAGGTGAAAAACGAGAGGGAAAGGAAGAGAGAAAAGAAAGTTTTTGAGCTCAGTGTAACAACATGCCGAGTGAGTCACCCCCCTCTCTCTCTCTCTCTCCCCCCTCAGGGACGTGCAGCATGCCATCACTTTATATAGAAATCTCTCCCTTGCTCTGATTAAAGGGGAAGAGTGGAAAACTAGAGGAGAGCAGGGAGTTCTCTCCCCAGAGTTTTATGCTGTGTGCGACCATCACACTCTTTCCCATGGAGCTCACATGAATAATGAACACAGTACACACACATGCACACAGACTCATGGCTGCTTACAGTAAAGTATGCCCACATATCAATCAAATAAAAGCGCCAACAGAGTTTGGGGGATAATCTGTCTGCAGGCTGATTCAGGCTTCAGTAGGAAAACAGAATCAAGCTGCTTATAGTCATCTTGGTCTGTACACTCACAGAAAGTCCCTCTGGGAAATCCACAGATATCTACATACCATAAACATCAATGTAAACGCTGATAGATGTTAGCAGGCTGTTGGTCGTTACAGCAACGCTGCATACATCAACAACAACGGATGCTTTCTGCTGCTACCAGCTGTTGAAAAGACCTTTAATGAGGGCTGGGCAACATGGATCACAAATCATAGCTTTTAAGGTCACATGTTCTGCTGTGCTTGACCGTTTGACTTGAGTGTCTTTTGAACAAGGATTTGATTGAAGTTGAATAAAAAAAACTAAATTCAGTCTCTCTGGAGGATTGTGCAGCTCTTTTACCCTCCATTTTAAAAACACTCTGATCTGAGGGGGACTAGGAGGCTACGAGAGGCTTAGTTACTGAGCTTTGTGCTGATCGGCTGCCTGGAGATGCCCTAATTGTCTACTTGAGTCCCTGGAACTGTAAAATGAGAGCTGTTTTAAAGGTCACGCTTTTGAGGACTCTAGGTCAAGTATTCCCTTCCAAAAAGCATTTCATCTATCTTTAGAGTGTATTATTTTTTGGTTGTATAATGCATTTGTGATGCTATCATACACTCATTTGTAATGAGTGAAGCCTTGGCCTGGGAGAGAGGTCATCAGGCGGTCCATTTCTCTGGGTGTTACCACCCTTAACCACAACACCGTCCAGCTGGCGGGTCAGCAGTGACTGGCCAGGTCACTGCCCCTCTCCTCCAGGCTTCCAGCTTGTGTCCTCTCTCTTGTGCCAGAGCCAACAGGAGGCTCTCTCAGACGCTTTCCTCAAGTGGCCTCTCAGTCCAACCTTTGTCAGTAGATTCCACAAAGATTGAGAATCCTGGACATCCAACTTCAACATCATCAGCAAGGTTGTCCACCCCTTATCCCGGCAGCCTTGAAAAAGTTGCTGATATTTTTTTTCCTCAGCTGGAAAAAAAGCCAAATAACAATAAGAGATGTTGTATTTGTAAAAAGAAAAAAAAAAGAAAAAGGAAAAAAATGGATAAAGTGGGCTGTGGTGAGATAACAAAGCATTGTCTTTATCAGTGTTTTTCGTTTTGTATTAGACTTCCATTTTGAGCCTTGAAGGAAGGAACAACCTGTGGTCTCTCTGTTGATCAATGTGTCCAAGTCCTTTCTCTCTTGGTTTCACTGAAAGGTAGAGAGCAGCTTAAAAAGTAAATCAGTCCATGTTTTTAGTCCTGTGATGATCTACTTTATAGACAGTGAGTATCGCCCTGTTGATATTTTCATGGTCTGTTGTGCCTGTGCACAGAAAGTGAATCTGAGGGCTCTACAACATTAGTATTAAGCAGACACCTTTGACCAAACTCTCAGCTCACAGTGCCTCTTTAAAGAAAACCCTCTGTTTTTTACTTCTTGGGGTTTATGATGTCATACCTATACAGCCTCCAACTTCATGTTTTCTGTCATGACTGTTTTAAAAGTCCACTCAGTGGCCTGTAACCCTGTCTCCCCTCCCATCAGGCATCACTTGGGCAGCCAATCAGCACAGCAGGCATTATCATAGCCTACTGTAGCCCCCTCAGACCTGAGCATTTCCAAAGGGGAGGGAAAAAGAGCTGCACCTGATCCTCTACATTATTTATTCAACTTCAATGAAATCCTTGATCAATAGACACCCAAGACATGATGTAAACAGTCAAAGACAGCAGGACGAGGGACCTTTAATGGATTTCGTAACAGTGCTAAATAGGGCAGTTCTGCACATTTCTGCTAATAACTCAATAAGTTGTCCAGGAATTTGATGATATTTCAGGGAATATTAGTCGTGGCATATGGGACTAGTCAGATTGTGGTATGTGGAGCCAGGATTTTTTTTTTTTTTCGATTATTTTGGAGCATTTCGTGCCTTAATAGATAGGAGAGAGAGACATTGGATAGGCTTGTGAAAGGTGGTGAGAGAGTAGGGAAGGACACTGTGAAAACTGGACGCAAGCTGGATCAAACCTGGGCCGGCAGAAGTATGTTTAAGGATCGTGCCTGGTTGCTTACCCACTCCACCAAACCAGCACCTCCAGGATTGTTTAAAATCAGAATCAGAATCAGAAGGCCCTTTATTGTCATTATATGAAATGTACAACGAGATTGGAGGGCTTGTCTTTTTTCAGTGCAAACAGATAGTTACATAAAAAACAGCAGTGAAGTACAAAATAGTTGGAAGAAGTATAGGTTCAAAATATATTCAAGATAAAATCCTATAGGACAGAACAATAGATCATCTCTATATAAAAATGGAAGATAGGAAAAATGATGAATATTAAGAATATAAATAAATACTTCTATGTATATATGGAAATGTATTGCACAGGACAGTTGAATATTTACTGAATACTTACAGCGCACATGGTGCTTAATACTTACAGATGACTACCACATATGACTGTACTGCACAGGATGAATAAATATTAAGTGATAAATATATTGCACATTGTACACTATATTGATGGCTGGGGTCATTGCATGTGAGAGTTCACGATGTTCTAAAATGCCTTGGTGGAATTTTGAGATCTCAGAGCACTTCTAGTTTTGCTTTTTATAACTTGGCAGATAAACATTAGATATATTAAAAAGCTAAAAATCTGCTACCATTGTGGTGAGATTATTTTCCTCTCTTAAGTGAGCTGGTTTGTGTCTCCCAAACTACAGAAACAGACCCTCAGTGTGTCCTCATTTGCCTCTCAGAGCGTCTCAGTTCCTCTTTACATCAGCAGCTGTAGCGTGAGGATTCCCTGTTTTCCTGGATTTACTGGAAAATCCCCTCCGTCTGTGTGAGTGTGCATGAATCTGGCTTTTCCACAGCAGCCGGGGAGTTCTTGGTCGTTTGAGTTTAAACAGGAAAAGAAAAACAGAGAGGGGTGTGTGACGGCGGGATCGCTCTCTCTCCTCCTCCACATCAGGACGATGAGTGGTTACCCTGTGGGCTCCGAGTGGAAAGCTTTCATGGTGTCCACAAACCCACACACACACACACACACAACACACACACACACACAGAATCAGACAAAGGCCTTCACACACTCATGCTCTGAGGCTCATTTGCGCATAAAGATTTCTCCATTTTAACACAAATATCTACACACTCTCTGCAGTCACAGTGGGTCATTCTCTGTGACTCGTCTGTTTTCTTCTTTCATCTGAACAGCGTTATAGTTCCCGTCAGACTCACCACTGTTACCATGGAGACTCAAGTACAGCTAAATATTGTTGACTCTCAGTGAAGGCCGTTAAATTGGTTCATTCTGGCACCGTTTTATTGGTGCACTTTATCCAAAACACTCACAAAGTAAACCAAAATACCAGAGACACTGGTCATCAGTCAAGACAGATAAAAAAACATAATGAGGGGTTTTCAGTCAGAGACAGGAAGAGTTGGCACGTACACGGCTGAGGTCACTATCATGGGTTTGTTGATGCTGCCATGGTTTCAGTAGCTACACTCAGTTATGGTTATGTGAGCTTGAATTAATAATTACACAACTGTGATGTCTCAGGATGTGGTTAAGTGGGTTAGATCTCACAAACCAATTCTGATGAAGTTGGGACGTTAAGTAAAACATGAATAAAAACAGAAAACAGTGATCCGAAAATTTATTTTTGAATTGTATTTGAATGAATTCACTACAAACACAAGATATTTATTGTTGTTGAAACAGATAACCTTTTTTATATATATATATATAAATAAATAAATAAAAAAATAAAAATAATAATAAATAAATAAGAAAGGGACAGGGCCATGTCTACAGCTGTGTTACATCACCTTTCCTTCATATTTATACATATATATATAGATATAGATAGATAGATAGATTGATAGATAGATAGATATGTACATATATATATACAGTGCTCAGCATAAATGAGTACACCCCTTCAGATTTGTCAGAACCTTTAGTTTCCTTTCAAAATCAACATTTTCTATGACGTACTATACCACAAAGTACTCCCCCAAATGTTTGCCGTTGATTGCAAACAAGAGTTTTTAAGTTACAGACAAGAAAGTATTTTTCTCAATTTAAGATCAGAATGCAAAAATGAGTACGCCCCAATCAAAGGGGTGGGAGCAAAGCTAAATTTTAGTAATCATATTACCCTTATTTTCATCTTATGATTAAAAATGTTATGTTAAACTCAGCTTTGTCAAAACTTTGGAAATTGTTCTTTTTTTCATTTAGATATTGATTAATACATTACTTTTAGTAGAGGATGTACTCATTTATGCTGGGCACTATATATACATTTATACATGTATGTTGATTATTGTTGTAGATGTGGAAAACTGCCCTTCTTACACTGTTAACAAATCATTTAAAATATTCTGGATCCACATCCCACAATCTCAGCTCTGGATGTCTTTCCCATTCGTACTTGATGACTTAAATTACTCAACAGTCCAGGGCCTGCACTGCCACATTTTGCACTATATGGTGTCACACATTTTCAATGAGAGACGGGGCTGGACTGCAGGCAGGCCAATCCCCACACTAAGTCACTATGAAGCCACACTGTTGTAGACATATGCAGGATGTGGCTTCCTTTTCACTGAATTTGTTAGAATTTGTGTAATTTGGTAGTGTTTGAAAAAAAATGAACAGTTTCCCAGACAGCGATACTTTCACTGTGTGCCTTTCACCTGTAGAAATTATATTCTTGCAACAAAAAGAAATCTGTTAAAACTTAAAAAGATAAATAAAAGTTTATAAAAGACTGCAGAAGTTCAGGCTTCATGCACCTGCTGAGCTGGAGCAGTCAGAGTTTACAGTGTTCACTCTTCATGACAGACAGACAGAGAGTTGTGCTGACTTCAACAGAGCTGCAGCGAGCTGATCTCAGCAACTGACACACACATACCCATACTCAGTGATCGGCTTCTGTCTGAGCTTCAGGCTTCAGGCTTTTTAACAAAGTACACATATTTTCTTTCCTGCATGTTTGTAATAGAATTTATCGTATTTATTTAGTTTTGATGGTGAGAATGTTCACGATGTACAAAAAAACTTTGTTTATGTTTTTCACATCCAGCTGTGTTGTTTCTCTCTGTCTGAGATGCTCTGTGAGGGCCCCTGTCCCTTTGGGCAAAGTCGCCTCTGACTGGTTGACTGGTCAACTTGGAGACACATTGTCAATGACTCTACATTCATTCTTATTTCTGCACCATAAGGCGGGGCAGAGGAAGAAGTCCAGATGCCGCTGACTTTCTGTCTTGTTCACAGAAGTGCTCTACATATTAAAAACTCTAACACGCATATATAACTCAAAAATCAGAGCACGGGCTCTTGAGGTTATTTGAATAATTGTCCAGGTATCATTGAATATTTTTACGTGCCTAAAATTTACAGTTAATATTAAAGAGGTCACATCATGCTTTTATTGTTTTAAATGTCTGTCAGTGTTTAACATGTCTCTGTGAACTAAACCAAATGTCTGAAGCAATAAGAGCTCTCCTTCTCCCCCTCTGCCAAAATGGACAGACCTACCATTGATGCCTTAACATTGTTTCATCAGTTTGAGCCCATTGGCTTGCAGTATGCCAGTTGCAGAGCATATACTTTAGAATAGATATGGAGTTGTTAACAACATGACCCCACAAACCAATTGAAATTGACTGGGTCCACATGCAGAAATCTTCAGAAAAGATTTGAAAAAAGAGAAAGTAATTATAATTTAAAAGGAATCGAGATTTTTACAAAAACAAAGTTTAGGACAAAAATTATGGGTTGTTGTGTTTCTGTTAAAGGGGTTAATTTATGGAATAATCTAACCAAAGAAATTAAACAATCCATATCAAAATTTACATTTAAAAGAACATTAAAGGGCAGTATGTTAAGTAAGTACCATTACCATTTTTGTGATTGATGAAATCTCACAAACATTATAATTATTAGTATTAATTTGGTTGTTGTTGCTTGTTGTTGTTGTCATTGAGAATCAAAAAGGATTTGAGACCAGCAGTGTTGATGACGGCTGTTTTATTTTATTATTATTGTTGTTGCAAATTATGTTGATCATTGTGTTGTTGTTGTTTTGTTGTTTTTGAGATATTTTTTTATGTGTTTAAAAGGGGCAGATAATATAAGATTTTTCTTCTTTCTGTTCCTTTTCATTCAATTATATGAATGCTTATATGCTTGTATGAAAATGTTTTATTTCAGATATATGAATGAAATAAATCACTAACTAACTAACTAGAAAGGAGCCTTAAAGGAGCTCTAACAGAGCCCCTCAGACGGACTGAACTATTTGACAGTAGTGATCAATGATACATGAAGCTGATTTAAGGCAAAGTATGACCTTTTCAGTGTCTCAATTTTTCTGTGTTTTTTCATGGGATGTAGACATGAGTCATTATGTAGAGATAAAAATCAAAAAAACCTGTGCAGCAGCTCCTCACGGTGGTCAATGCAAGCTACAGCCCTCTTCACCAGTGGCATAATTGAAAGCAATCTTACCAGTTATTGTACAGTAAGAGGGTTTTGGTAATGTGACTGGAGGAAATTTTGTGCATATTGAACATGGGGCCCGTTGACCTTGACCTGTGAGCCCCAAACTCTGACCAGTTAATCCTTGATCCAGAATGGGCATTTTTGCCAGTGTTCTTCCGATTGTGTGCTTACAAAAATGGCCCTGAAGGACATACTGATAGACAACCCAACAACATAATCTCTCAGGCCTTGGCAGTTGCTGCAGAGGTGAAAAAAGATTAATAGTAACATTGTGATTAAACAAATCTTGTGACATCTCTCAAGACACCCTGGCATTCCTCTCCATCATACACATACTTTGCAGTGTAGTGTGTTCACAACCAACTTCCCCTCCCATCAGTTATTTTGTAATGTAAATGCAAACCAGACATGGCAGCTGCGTACATCCTTGTGTATGCTGTTGAGAGCTAGAGGCATCGTGTAGTCTCACACTCCACACAAACACCCATACTGATTCAGAGACCCATTACATACCTCGTTCGTCTATTTTCCATGGCTCTGAGTGTACCTTCCTGTTGAAGGCGCAGCAGCCTCGGGGAAGAACAATGTCCCATTAAATTAGGAGGGTCAGGAAGTCAACACACTAAGGTGAATGCCTGAACTTCCCCCTACACTCTTTCCATGCACTGTGGACACACACAAATACGCACGCAGCACAGAAAACCCTCCTGTACGCCAGTCTCAGTCGAATATTTCTTATGCAAACACATTAACTCATGATTGACGAGGCTTTCCCAGGCATTGGTCTGTGCACTGTTTGTCCAGGCTCTGCAGCGATAAGTGATCAGTCCAGCAAAACGTCATTAAAAAAGCTAAATGAGCTTTTTTAGTGGGTTAGACTGTGTTTCAGTGGCAGTCCAAAACATATCCTTGCTGTATTTGCTCTGGGAACAGAGATATAGCTATTGGGTTGGATATTGTTTAAAGGGATAGTTCAGTTTTTTTTGAAGAGGCTGCTCAAGGCCTATGTAATTGCCAAAAAAGCAGCCAGCCAGCTCCACCCCTGAGGGGAGGTAGCCGGGTGTGGACACCAGGCGATACATAGCAGTATGCCACCAAAAATCCTGTAATTACCCCACTTTAAGGGTAAAACTACACACAAAACAGTGTTGGCTCAACTGGATGCTACAGTAAAAACCTTGAAAAAGTTTCAGTTTTCCTCAACAAAATCTCTGCGTTTGGTACTTTTGTGTGATGTGATAGAGGGGTCATATATCCTGCTCTCAAAGAAACATCAAGCGCTAACTTCACTAAAACTGAACTGAAAATCAGCAATTTTGACTCAAGTGATGACAGCTTGCTGTTGGTCACGGGTACAGCCGGATATCTTTGTGAACCGGAGGACACAGAGGAAGAACCTTTGCAGATAGAGTCACAGGTAGAAAGAGGGATGGAAAAACTGTCGTGGATACTGAGGAGCAGGACAGATCACAAGTTACCTGTGGTGCAGATGCATGAACTGTGAGACCATGCACATGAACCCAGAGGCCCATTGCTGTCATGAGTGAGACTGAGGCCCCGTTTACACGACAACGTTGTTACCAGAAGTGGAAGGGTTTTCCTTTGCATTTTCTAAAAGCTCTGTGTTCATACAGATCTGTGAAAAGAACTGAAAACACAATAGCATGTATGCCAGGCCAGTAGTTGGTTATGTAGGTTTGTAGTGAAATCAGCAGTGCCACAACACGTGTACGCTTTCCGGTAAAGACAAACTTTTCACAAACAACGATGGTGAGTGGACGCACAAAAACGCAGGAGTTTGGTTTCACAATGCCATAACCGCACTGTGAATTGAGTCAGTAAGGACTTCAGTTTTACACCATGGCAGGACTAATGTGAATCTCTCAATGCGTAATGATGGCGGAACATCAGCACAGTACATATGTGCAAATGCAGTGTGAAAAGGGTTGTTGTTGCCATTTAATCCACAGAAATCACCAAGGGAATTGTTAAAGAACCAGATCAATAAGCAGCATCAATAATGGGATTGGAAGCTATTAAACCATATCAATTCTCATCCCTACTAGTTAGCTTGCAAGTCTGTTCCCTTGAGAATGACTCACAGAAGTGGTCACCCTGAGAATGGGAGTCCTTTCTTTGCACTCTTGGCATTGATAAAGGCTCAACCCCTGCATCCTTGGCACAAGGGGCACAGTGAGAACACATCTATTACTATAATTATCCTGGCAAAATGCAATCTTGCATCTGGGACAGTACTTGGTCTTCAAATTATGATGTTTCACGAGAACAAGTAACACAAGTACAGGGAAGGATGAATATTAACAAACAGCTGTACTCTCAAAGACAAAAGAATGTGATTCTTCAAACTGTGAAGAGGCTCTCGTAAAAAAACTCTTGGGTCATGATGGAGCACACACTCCTTGGTGTGTTTTCAGCACCTGCAGCATTGTCTTCAAGATCAAAACAAGATGTAAAGAATGTGATCATTGCAGGTATTTTCCATCAGCCTCACCCCGTCCACACAGCTGTTCAGGAAAGCCCAAATCCTTCATCCAAGGTCAGGTTTACCCAAGATACAGCAGCACAATACCTTCATAAAACCTCCATCACACCATCGCTGAAAACAATGGAGAGGAGCCCCCCCCCCCCCCCACTCATACCTCCACCTTCAGCACTTTGATGCTATCATCTTCCTGCTGAGCAGATGGTTTTTCCAACACTCCAAAGCATCATCCCACTTGTGCCATAACTCGAATCCTAAGACAGTGAAGGAAAAATGCCCCCCCCTCCCTCTCCACACACCCCTTTTCCCAGGGCTCTTTTGTTCTGGCTCGGCTGTGTTCCTGTTTTGACCATAAAAGCTGCGTAGAGGGAGAGGAAAAGGCAATACGCACAACAAGTTTTGGCCCTTGTGCAGACATTCAGGAGCCCCCATTGGACAAGGGTTTGCCGTGATGGAAAGAGGAAGACCCCCTCCTCCCAGCCCTCCTTCCATCCCTTCATTAGAGGCTGGAGCATTGTATTCATGAGGTGAAGAGGGCACATGAGAGAGAGGAAAGAAAGGATCCTCTATCAGGAATATACAAGCAGGAAAAGATGAGAAAATGGCTGATATGAGATGGAGGGATCAGGGTATGACAATCATAGAGGAGGGGTTTGACGTGTTGCTAAGCAGGAATGTTTTATCAGGGTGGGCCGGGGTTAGATGAACTCTGTATTTGGTGATCTACTGGAGGTGTAAAACATGGATAAGCCAAACGGTTATGTAACAAAAATAAACACCAAAACTAAACCTCCTGGCCCTGGAGACAGCAAGGGCCATGCCTTTGGGAATGACGGAACAGCTATTTAAAGAGCCTCACAAGCACTTCTGTGGTTATAAAAGTCTAAATTATCAGTCCCAGGGGATGATCACATGAAATGTCTTTGCAGGACACACTTTCAATCAGTCTTTATTCATAACAAGTGTTTTCTCAAGGCACTTTACAATAGAGCAGGGCTTCATTCTATAGGTACATAGACTTGCATATATATACAGTATATGGGCGAGTTGTGGCTGTCTCTTCCTTGTTACTTGACGCACAGTTGAGAGATGGTGTCTGTCTTCTTGTCATGGACTCGGGAGTGAGGCAAGACATGAAAAGAAAAAAAATGTATTCACATCCCTTTAAGTGTGGAAGATACTTCATGGTCTTGATGAACATTATGTACTGCATCAATAACTGCCGAAATTAGTTAAAATATTGGCATATCAGATATCAGCAAAATCCAATATTGTGCATCCCTACGCATTTAAACTCACGGTCATGTCTGTCCTGCTGCTGTCATGTCCCTTCAATAAGCTGACACATTTTTCAGAACCAGAGCGTGTGGAAACCCGCAGAGAAAAACACAATAAGACCACTAAACTTTGACTCATCCTCACCTTAAACCTGACAGGAACACCCTCAGATTTTGCCCTTTTTTGTGTGTTTATGTAAAAGAAAGAGAGAGAGAGAATTGCTTCTTAGGCCGTGTTAATCATTTTAACTGCGTATTTATGTACGAGCATGGTTTTACACTCAGATTGTGGGTTCATTGTGCAAGCTCTCACAGCGCCCCTCCCCATCTATTTCCATCTGCATGTTTCCATTCCTCAGTCACACATTTTTCTGTCATTTCTCCCTTTCTATGTCATAAACGAGTAAACCCTGGAGTCTTCTCACAGATTCCTCCCCGTCTCTGCCTCTAATTCTTCTATAGTTGAATGAACCTCGGGCTGGTGAGTCATATGATCACCTTCTTTCTCCTGTTTGTACCTGTGCAGAGAGTACAAGGATGGAAAAATGAACAAACAGACGTGTGTGTATTTCGTAAGAGCTGGGACATTTACATTCTTTTGGAGGTCATACAATGCCACAATTCTTTTCACTCTAGTTTTTAATGATCGACTGACAATACTTTTATTCTCAGTCAAGAGGGTTTTGGGACCTACAGCTCAGATTTTTCTGATTCATTAAAAAAGTCATTATCAAGTAAAAAGCACATTGCCACCATTGCTATAACTACTAGCTGTATTATAGGAGGTAGCTAGCAGGCTAAGCTATCTGCAAAATGAATTGTTTAATAGAGGAGGTCAATGGAGGAGATGAGCTGTGTGACACACTCTATGATATGAGAGTATGCATGATATTATCGGTACGATATCAGTATTGGCCAATATCAGCCAAAAAAGTTAAATATCGGTTTTTGACAAGTACAAAGATTTATGCTTATATTTACAGCCTGTAAATCAGCCATGCATATCAACCATATTTCCCATACATCGGCTGTAATATCAGCAAAATCAACAAATATATCATAATGCTTTACCGTATTATCACTGCAGGATACATTTAAATATCAAAAGTTCTGTTTTTTTCAAGAGGTAAATGTTGTTTTTGTTGTTTTAGTACCAAATAGATCTTCATACTGAAAGCAGCAAGTCAGTTTTCATAAAGTAAAGACTTTGTGCACTTCATGAAAAAATATCTGTATCAGCATCAGGAAAAAAAATTAGTAAAAACAAATTGCGTGTTGGATATCGGCAAAAGTCCAATATTCTGTATCCCGACTTTTAACACTACAGCAGACCACGGAGGGCATGAGATAGCATGGTAACTTATCACACTGTTACACCTGAAGAAGCATCCTTCTTCTTAGTGAACTGGATTTGTTTACATTTATGTCATCGGCCATGCAAAACGTTGATATCTTCCCACAATACAGAGCATGTTTTGCAGTCATATCAATGCAGGCTGTGATGTAGAGATATAAGGCCGTTTGTGTGTGATTTGGACCATTTCAAAAAAACTGACAAATGAACACGAAACGATACATTCATGTCTATGCCTTTTTTCTCTTTTTTTTACCTGCGTGTGTGTGTGTTTGTGTGTGTGGGGGAGGCACATGTGTGTCATCAAACAGTAACTTTTATTTAGTTTTACCAAATGCATGCAGGAGGGCTGAATAAAACAAATCCACTGTTTTAAACATTTTAATGTGCTTTAAAATGTTATAATCTCTGATATCTGAATAATGGGTAGTTTTAAGAAGTGTCATTAGAGCAATGTCTGCACAAGAATATTTGGTTATGGAGCCAGTTGCAATGTATTTAAGCAATTTCACCTTTGCCAAGATTGGTTATGGTTATGTTAGGTTAAGCTTTTCTTATTTTGTTAGTTTGTGAACATGGTGACTCAAAACATAAAGAGTTTCCACATTTTTTTGCCAATAACTCAGTAAGGTCTCTTTAAATATTCATGATATTATCAGGGGATGTTGGTCATGGCAACAAGAACAAGTGGTTAGAGTTTGATGATCTGAATCTAGATGAGGATCCAGGATTTATTTCAAGGATTGCTTAATATTGTGAGGCAGTTTTTCACATTTTTTGCTGACAATTCAATAAGTTCTCTATGATTTTTAATTACATTTTCAATGAATGTTGGTTATGGCAAAATGAAGAAGTGATACAGATTTGGTGGTGAACAGAATCTAAATTATCCAGGAATTATTTAAAGGATTTGTAAACAATAGGAGATAGGGCAGTTTTCCACATTTTGAGATTAACTTGCCCACCAATGTTGGAGGTTTGTTCTCCTGGAGCACTTCTAGTTTATTAAATGTGCTTAACTTTGTCTGTATATTGTTTGAAGTAACGATCAGGTAATTATATAATATTAGGTGCCGAAGGCTAACATTGCACTTCCTATTGTATCAAAATAGTCATCAGTGTCATGTGGAAGTTAAAAATCTGATGTTGTCTCAAACCCATCCCAAAGTGTAAACTTATATTATAAAGTTTTTCTTCAAACATTTTGTTTTTGACCTAAAATTTCACCTCTTTGTACTGATATCCTGACAGTTCACAGATTATTGTGGAACAGGATGACACAGGGCTCTGCTTTTGTATATTTATCCCTCTGGTTGATTTGCAAATGTGTACTTTACTTAAAGTGCAAAAAGAAAACTGCTACTGAGTGTTGAGCATTTACCAACAAAAGCAGTGGGCAGTGGATTTCTCGGTCTAAAGTGAAACATGATTATCATCCAGATTAACATGAACCTAGATTGATGTTCTCTATGTTCTTCTCTCTGCAGGATGAAGTAAAGGTCCCCTCCAAACTCAGCATCTCCAAATCCTTGAAGGTTTCTGAGTCAGTGTCAGGAAGCAGAGGAGGCAGCCTGTTAGAGCTCAAAGAATCTGCAGAAGAAGAGCCAGCAGAGGAGGGAGGAGAGGTAGAGAAGATCGACAAACCTCAAATAGACCTCTCGTCTGATGAGGAGGGTGTGGCAGTGGAGGAGGTCATCGAAGAGACCCGAGCAGAACGCATCAAACGCAGCAGCCTACAGCGCGTACAAAACCTGAAGACAGTTTTCTCCAAGGAGAAGATGGATAAGACCAAAGCTAAGACCAAACATAACCTGGAGAAGACCAAACAAAAAGCCAAGGAGAACCTGGAGCAGACGAGGCAGAAGACAAAGGAAAACATTGAGAAGACTAAGCAGAAGACCAAGGAAAACATCGAGAAGACCAAGCAGAAGACCAGGGAGAACCTGGAGAAGACTCGCCACAACATCGAGAAGAAGATGGGCAAACTGGGAAACAAAATCAGCGTCAACCCTGAGCGCAAACAGAAGATGCAGACATCCCGTGAAAAGGTGAAGAAGGCCTTCACGCCTGACCATGTGGTTTACGCTCGGTCCAAGACTGCCGTGTACAAGGTGCCACCTTTCACCTTCCACGTCAAAAAGATCCGAGACGGTGAGGTGGAGGTCGTCCAGGGCACCGAGATGGTGGAGGTGTCCCCAGAGGAGCCTTTCAGCCCGGTGGACGGGGAGATGGAGGAGGGAGTAGTGGAGGTGGAGATGGAGATGATGAATGGTGGAGGAGATGAGGAGGAGATTGAGGAGGAGGAGGAAGAAGAGGACAGCCAGGACGTCCTGCAGGAGAATGAAGACAGAGATAGAGACAGCGATTAGATTCAAAGAGTGAGAAATTACCAACGTCCCAGAAATAAACCTTAGCACAAACCCTGAGATTCTTCTAACAGAATGTTTGGTCTTCTAGATTTTGGCCATTGCTCCTATAACTATGATAACTCTTGAGTCTATGAAAAGTTATTGTTGAGATCTGGGAACACGGCACAGCTGCCAAAGAAGAACACAGAAAAAACAGGCCAGTTTGGCTGAAAATATTTTGGAAAGCTGCACAGTTAAAATCCCAAAGAGAAATGCTCTGCAACCAATTGTTGGAAACTTTTAATGACCACCAGTGTATAAGAATGTTGATTCACCCCTTTACTTTATGGAGCTGCGATAACATGCAGTCTTTGGTTACTTCCACATATACTGTAGATCATTTTGGAGAGTTGTGTGGCACCCTTGTTTAGCACGGTTTGTTTGAATATATATATGAACCCTGCAATGGATCCCTGTTTGGGGTACAAACAATCGCACCAAGCTCTCTTGAAGGAAGTGGTCTCAACTCACTTCAAATTGACCCCTTGAGCTGTTTGTTTGCAGTGAGGACCCGATCGACCCAGCAGCTGACACAGCTGCGATACTGGTATATAATTACAATACAGCAACCAGGCGTACAGACTGATAACAAAGTACTACTTAATGATAAAGTTTTGGACCCTGCAGAGTCTCTCTCTATGCACAGGCAAAACCTTCCATGAAAATATCGTCAGGTTAACGTCACTCACCGTCTCTACAGCAGATCATCACAGGACACAACAACATGGACTGATTTAAAATCTTGTTTAGTTCCCAGAATCTAGTCCAGCTCATTCAAGCAGGAGAATTTATCCTTTTTAACTCTTCCATCGCTGACAGTTTTTCTGCAGACACCTCTACAGATGTTACATTATAATAAGTTACCATGCTATGTGGTGTCCTCTATGGTCTGCTGTAGACACCAGCGAGCATTAAAAGCCCCTGTTTTTCGTGAACTAAGTTTGTTCACGCTTATAATGTAGGGCGTGTCACACAATGACAACATTATACAGATGAGCATAAGGTTGCTGTTGGGCACAAACCTCCTATGTCCATTTTTTATGATTTTCATTTTCTTTCTTGAAACAATGTTGTTTGTCACCTTCCATGTTGGTATGTGGGTTTCATAATCTCTTAACCAAATCAAAGAACAAAAGAGAATTTTTTCATTTCCTGAGAAGCAGCAATTTTGGAGTTAGGAGTTTTGTGCCTCACAGTCTCAATATTTAACCTCAGCCATTAATCAGTGAATCAATTTGTGGGTAGCTTAGCCTGCTAGCTTCCATCCCATAATGCGCTGTGCAACTGGTAATAATAGCAACGCTGGCTGTGACGTATTGGCATACGGTCAGCTCTGGTCATCGCTCTGGCCTTTGGGTGACACCAATATTTTCCATCTGAACACTGGTGCCATTTTACATCTGGAGGTTACCTATTGGGGCGAATACACAATCCATGCAACCTTTTTGCAAACCTTTTCACAACTTTATGTTGTATGTTGAGTAGATCCATTTTATACAAATTATTTAAAATTAACAAATTGTTTCTCTGTTTAAAAAGTTATAGATATTACTACAAGGCCATGGGTTTAAAAGAATTTAATGTCCTTTCTGAGGGAATATTTATATTGGTATAAAGACAGCAGCCAGTACTGGTCCAATTTCATTCCCAGATCTCAGCAGTTAACTTTGACAAAACTTCAAATGTGTTATCATGCATTAAAGAAGTCCAGATTCAGTCTAGCAATAAATGGACAGTTTCTTACTGCATGTAAAAACACTATCATCATTGTGCAGGAATAATGGCCAAAAGGACCCAAGCTGAATACAAAAAGATCATGGAGTATCTTCAGGTTGTGCTTTTTCAAAATAAAGGCAAAATCACGGTCTATTTTTGCTTAAGCACTTCAAGAGTTGCTTGTGTTTATATGGTATAATTAAGTTCATTCTAAGTAAAAGAGGAAGAGGAGGAGTTTGGGATGAGGAGACGGAGGAACAACTTCTTTATGGGAGAAACTTTTGGAGGTGGGAGTACACGACAGAACTGATGATTCTTATGGCCAAGACTTCATCAGGAGACAAATAAGTACAATCACAAGAAGATGTAACTTGACCATTTCATTTCAAACCAAAGCGCTGACCATTCACAGGTAGCAGCATGAGAAAATCCCATTCACTGCATTTGATGTTGAAAAATAGATGTTTAAGCCTAAGTCTGAAACTCTGTGAATTGTGATCATATTTTACATTTTGGCGACACAAACTCATTCCCTCCAATCTGTTCATCGCTCAGCAGTCTATCAAGTGACATCTTACCCTGATTTTAGTCATGAGTTAGAGCTCACAGGTGATATTTGTGTATAATTTTGTATGTGGTCACACTTCACACGTTGCTAATGTCATCTCCTTTTCCATACACAGTACGCAGCCTTTTAGTTGTACTTTTAGTTCACTCTGTTTAACGCTTTTGTCACATTTTACTGCCATTTTTCCAAAGACTAAATAGTGAAAATGAAGGTCTAAATGGCTCATTGATAGGTCCATTACATTTCACTCACTGCTATTATTTACACTCTTTTCTTCAAGAGTTCTGTGTGCCATTTAAAGATGTTTTTCATTATAAACTGAGATAAGGACCAATTCTTTCTGCTTGTTTTAAAACATTCAGTTGAGCAACTCCTCTCAACACTGTGTCCTCTGCAGTCTGTATGCTGGACTTAAGTTCAGTCTGTTATTTCTGCGGCGTCACACCGCCCCCTAGTGTCCAGTCATCTCACTACTGCTCCAGATTAAAGGTGCATTTCACCAGATGTGCCACTGCTCTCTTTGAATTGTTTCTTTAAATAATGTCCGCATTATGTCACATTTTAGATGTATAAATATGTTTTATATAGTCACTATGAGTGCCTTAAAAGAATTAATTCAAGATCTAATGTCTGACACTTGAATGTTCTGCTCTGACTGCATTTTTGAAGCACATTCAAGATTAATTAGCATCTTTCTTTGCATCATTATGCAGTCAAAAAAGAAAATAGTTAGACCTTGAGAATTTGCTTCATTTGGTGATGAGCAAATGAAGAGGGGTGTGAGAAAATACCAATATAGCAATATATTGTGATATTTTGTGGCACAACACTGTTTCAATATTTTTAGTACAATATTGTGATATTATACTTTTTAATATTTTATATAAATTTTGGATGTTTTTGTATTTTAGTGCATCTTCTGGTCAATAGTTGGAAGCAGAAGTTCTGCCATTTTACTCTCCGTCTCTCTGTCACATTTATTGATATTAAATCTGTCACTAGGGCACACGGTAAAGTTTATTGATTATGTTTTGTATGAATAACATGGATTAGAAACTATTTTATGCAAACAATACTGTGGGTTCTTAATGAGATTAAAGAAATAAAAAAAGACTTTTTAGTGAGACAAAAAAATTATGAAGTATCCCCATTTTTAAGATCATGATATATCATGATATATTGCATTGTCAACCATGAATCACAATATGTACTGTATTGCCAGAGTCTTGCCAACACACACCCCTACAACTGAATATAGCTTCAAAGTGAACTGTTTAACTAAAGATGCATTCTGTTTACATGAGCTTTGAAAGGTTTCATTGATTGTTACCAAGTGAAGCAATTTTTTACGAGAGTCGATAAAAGAGGCAGAAATAAGCTTATGATTTATTTAAAAAGAGATTTTTCAATAACCAAAGACCACAGTAGTCATCGCCACAGTATTTCTTCTCTATAAGCCTTATTTCTATCTCCAAAAAAAATCACATTTTTTGTTATTTTGTGTGTATATAATGTGAATCACTGCCGATGCAGATCAACATGCAGTATGACTTTATGTATCAGAGAGCCTCCTGCCTTTAAGTGCCTGCATTTCTTCATTTAAATCAGCTTTTCTGCAATATTGTTTTTGATGTTTGTACAGGTTTACTGTGCAGCATGTGATATTGACTCACTTACATGTAAACATTGGAAAATGTTGTAGCTTCTCGATGCACATTTTTTTGATGAAAGTAAGTTCTTATTGTGTTTAGCCATTCAAAGAGATGTGACAGTGTCTGTTGGAGCAGAAACAACATGCAGCCGTGCTGAGGCCTGAAACAGCGAAGCACAAAATGTATTTTTTCACTCTTTCTTTGCTTTTGTTTTGTTGGTAACTGATTCCTGTTTACTGTTTCTTCGCTTAACCACTAATGATTTAATTAATAAAAGCTATTTGGTTCACAGTTTCTGTGTTTTTCTTGTGTTTATTTTTCACAAGAAACAAGAGCAGAGGACACAAGAGTCCTTTATTGCACTACATTATACATCTTTCGACAGCTATGTTTAAAGGCACAGCTAATGAAGCGATTAACAACATCACATCTGTTTAAGGACAAAATGGTTCACAGCAGTTAGTGCAGCTGCCTTTAATGTTGACCTGGGTCTTTCTTTGTGGAGTTTGCATGATCTCTCTGTGCCTGAGTGGGTTTTCCCTGTTTCATTCATTCATTTTCTACACCACTTATCCATGCAAACCCCACACAGAAAGGCCCTGCCCAACCTGGGGATCCAACCAGCGACTTTCTTGCTGTGAGGCACACGTACTATCCTGCTGCACCACAGTTTTCTCTGTTTCATCCCACATGAAAGAAAAATGCCTGTTCTGGTTAACTAGTGACTCCCTTTGGTGTGAACGTGAGCATGAATGGCTGTCTGTCTCTCTATGCCAGCCCTGTGACCAGCGGGTGACCAGTTCAGGGTACCCCTCCGCCTCTCACCTAATGTCAGCTGGGATAGGCACCAGGCCCCTGCTCTATCTTGCAATGTTGGCAAGTCCTTTAGAAAATCCTGGATCCTCATCAGATCACCACCAGACTGGAATCACTCTCTTCCTTGTGCTATGACCAATATTCCCTGAAATTTTCACCAAAATCAGAGAAAACATAACCTACTTGGCAAAGGTAATAATATGTTTGTGAGACCAAAATATTATCTCTGTATATTTAAAATTTGGCCCCACAGTGTCTTAAAAAAAAACAAAAAAACAAAAAAGCCCTTTAGACATGCAGTTGATGATCCCTGCCTTAATTGTTGCTCATCCTTTGAGTAAATTTGACTTCTTAAATTTCTTGCAAGTGTCTGATTATCTTGCTGAAAATAAAAAAAAAATTAAATACAATTAAAATAAAATAAAATACCTAAACCTAAAAAGAGGAATATCTTCCTCAGGTAGAGATTTACTTAATATAGCAGTGATGGAATCATGTAGTGACACAAGCTCTACACTGTACACCAGGGGTCATCAGCTACATTTTTTCTTCAACAGATGTCACCGGGGGCAGATCTGAAACAATGAAATTGTAAGTGTATCTTGATTTATCCAAAATAAAGAGAGAGTATGAAAGTTAGTTAGTTAAGACACTGCCATCCATACTGCTGCCAGCCCATGGGAGGATTAGATATTTTGACTTCTTTCTGGGAAAGCCATGTTTTCTGTCTCTGGTTTTGACTGCAACACACCCGTTCCCTGGTTAGATACTGGCAAACAAAGATCAAACAGGAAGTCATTGCTGATAAAATTGTTTAAGTCACAACTCTTTTGGGGTTTATATCATAACAAAAGGGATTAAATGACAAAAAGATACCCTAAAACCATGACACATTTCCCCCTCACATTTCCTGATAGAGTCAGGGAGACGGAGTGGAGGAAGTAAATAAAATAAATGAGTATGTGAAATAACAGTAGATTTAAGAAACACACATTAAAATGTCAGTGATTGAATATATAAAATTTATAGTAAAAATCATAATAATGCAAAAAAAACCATATAAAAATAGAATAAAATAAAATTACACCTATAATAACATATGTAATTTAGTTTCCAGTAAATATATCTTGTTGTAGTTGTACATTAAATGTTATTCTTTCCTTTATAAAATGTTATAAACCAGATCAATCCATTCATCTACATTGGGTGTTTCATTTTCAAGCCATTTTCTTGTTAAGGACTTTTAACATGTTATCAACAGTAACCCTAAGATGTGCTTATCTGTCTTCATTAAGGACTCATGTCCTGACGTGTCTGAATGTTTACATCATGATTTCGGTGTCTGTTCAGCAAGGATTTGATTGAAGTTTAATTAAACATTGAAAAGTGTTGGATCAAGTGTAGCTCTTTATCCCTCCCCTTTGGAAATACTCTGATCTGAGTAGGCAGGGGTGGGGGCTGGGAGGTGTACGAGAGGCTATGATGATAAGCTCTTCCCTGACTGGTTGCCCAAATGATGTCTAAGTGGAGGAGGGATATAAATATATACATATATATATATATATATATATATATATATATATACACACACATATATACACAGTTTACACACATATACAGTTATTGTCCAGTGCCATGGATGTTTTTGAAAGTACTGTTTATTGATGATTATGTATTCCACCCTCAAAGTTATTGTGCTTTTGAGAAAATGTTTTTTAGATTTTTTGAAATACAGGAAGCAAAACCATTAGTCTATTCTTCAATGTCTTTCTCCCCTTTTGATCATTTCAGATTTGATTGGGTTGCAGGTAACTGGGGATGCAAGATAGTATCGGACCAATATCTGTCAAGGCAGATATGAAAATTTTTGCTGACATTTACAGCTGATATTTTGGCCATATGAATTAGCCGTGAAAATCCCAAATATCTGGCTGTAATTTTGGCAAAATGTAAAATGTACTATGATCGTTTACCTCATCATCAGGCAATGTTCACTTTTATGAATCCAAAGTGTGATTTATTAAAATATATATAAAGCAACAATTCTATTCTAGTTAAGTAGGGACTTCATATTCTTGACACAAAATATTGGTATTTCTGAACTCATTGGGCGAAAATGAGTGAAGAAATATCGGCATATTAGATATAAGCACATATCCAATATTGCGCATCCTTCTTGTAATGTTTTTGACGAGTGAGGTATTTCCTTATCATTTACTGATCTAATAACACTGGCAAAGAATTTTATCGGTGATATCCACATTCAATCATATATACTGTAATTAGCCCCACGTCTTTTTTTGCTTGAAGTTGGTTTAAAACAATAACAGTTGCCATAAATTTAAAAAATGATTTTCCGTAATGATTTAATCTTTTATAAATAAATCCAAGCTCTTTTGATTTTTTTAAAACTATTTTTTCTTTAATAATCATTTTCATAAACTGTTGCTTCTTTCGTGATTCATCACCCAGAGGTGGGGCCGTTAGCGGAAGTACAAGAGTGAACAAGCTAGCGGAAGTTAGCACGATCTAAACCAGAAATTAGGGATTATATTGCAAAATAAAAATGTTATGCCTTTTTTGTTATTATTAAACTTTTTTTAAGAGTGAATTTCCGGATTGATTCTTCCGTCATGTAATATCAAAAAAGGGCCAGAGATAGTGAGCAAAGTCATGTAAGTGTATAACTGTGTATGAATAATCGAAATATTTCATTTGTTTTATTTTGAAGCTCACAACAGGAAGCGTCGTTTTCCGTTTGATTAAGAGCTTTTTGCTAAATAACAACAGCTGCTTTACCAAAAAGGCGTTTAAGTTGTTTGCGATGTGACATGTACGCTAACTAACCTGTGTTGGGTGTAAAAGTTGGGTGTGTGGGTGCTGTCCGCCGCTTCTTCATGGTGTTTCCGTAACATTTGCTGTAGTCTTTCTGAAGGTAAGTTGCAGCTGTAACATTTAGCTGTTTACTACTTGTGGCGTATAAAGTGAAGTTTTGTTCGAGCTGCGTCCAACCCAGCTAACCTGCAGTAACGTTACCTCCGCTGGTTAGCCAAGGCTGCACTGTAATGTCATGTTATAATGTTGTTTCATCGCTTTCACGGTCTGCATGTGTAGCCATACATCTGCTCACCTTCTCCCAGAGATCGCCATTTGCAAGTTTGCTGCCTGTAGATCACTTCTCCGGAGCAGATCAATATTCAGCAAGTGTGTTTGCAAGCTAAGCTATTTCTCAAACTCGTCGAAAGAGAAAGCTGCAGACTGGTGTGTTCCTCTTTTTGCTCAGCCTGAGAGGGAAAATATGAAAACACACCCAGACCAATGTGAAACAAATGCAACACTACTTTCCTCATTCCACCTCTCTTTTCTGATTTACTACATGATACCGTTTGATAATGAAATGCTCGTCATGTGTTTTTAGTTTATTTGCTGTGACAAGTTCAAACGGCAAGGTGATTACTAGTCTGTCAGTGGGGTTAAAATCACTCCTTTCAGGTCTGGTATTTATGAAAGTATTGCCTGTTCAGGGTTCAGGGTGTAGGGGGGATACAAAGAGGGGTAGGGTTACAATCTTTGGGCTCTACCTCAAAATCTCCTCTCACATGGACCTATGTATGCATCAAGTGGCATTTATTCAGTGTAAAGACAAGCATAAATAAAACAATGATTTGACGTCCTCAATTCACCTTTCAAAGTGGGGATGGGAATCAAGATCCAGTTCCAGCAAACAACTATTTATAACTTGCTGAAGGATCAATATAATTTTCCCTTTGTATAAAAATATTGTTAGCAATTTATGCCACTTAGGTCATTTTAGATAGATAGATAGATAGATAGATAACTTTAATGTCCCAATGGGAAATTTGTTTTCACAGGCTGTCAAGCAAGAAGACATACATTTAGGAAACATATCACACACATAGAAACATAGAGCACACATGTTTACATCACAATCAGTGGGTTGTTTTGTTGAAGATGGAGATGGCAGATGGAACAGAGCTATTGTTAAAGCAAGTCCTTCTCCATCTCAGTGTTCTGTACCTGCGACCTGATGGCAGAAGTCTAAAGTGGGTATTGAGGAGGTGTCTATGTCCATAGCTATAGTTCTTCCGAGGCGGGCTCTTTCATTGAGTTCTGAGATGTTGGGTGTGGGGGTGCGAATTATTTTTGAGGCTATTTGTGTGATTTTGTTGAGCTTGCTTTTGTTGGAGACAGACAGCATGTTGTAGAAAGCAGGGGAACAATACATCAAGATGGGTTGGATTATGCTCTTGTACAGTAGTAACAGAAGATGGGGGCAATGGAGAGTGCACAAAGTGAACGGATAGCATGTAACCTCTGATGTGAATGTTTATGGATGTCAATTATGTGGTGGTCGAAGGATAGGTTATTACCCAGGGTGATCGTTTGGGAAGGTTGTTCAATAGAAGTGGACGTTCTCATTTGCATGTTATTTGAACGGTAATGTTTCAGCACAAACAACACGTTAACTCATTTTGCTGTAGCGGTACAAACAGCAGTAGGAATAATAAGCAGTAGATCAAAAATGTCAATGTCCAAGCCAACAAATAAAGTTTTTCTTTGCATTTCTTGAGGATTACAAACAAGTTGGTGTCCTTGTGCGCTCTTGTCCTCCTGTCTTCCTGGTGAAGAAAGCATTTGCCTTTCCTGGTGCGTGTCCATCCTGTCTTGTCTGCCCCTCTATTTCCATATAACCAGATGCCAAACAACCAAATCTTTCAAAAATAAAAGCCGTAATGTATGCCCAAATATTCTAAATAATAAAATTGGAACTAAAATTTGTAATTCTCCTATCATATTTAAACAAGATAGCAACAACTAAATGAGTAACTAAATTTAAATTACTGAATTAGTCAGTATACTGGGAACAGCTCCAACAATTGCATTACAGCAACCAGGCAGTCAACAAAATACTCCTTAACTAGAAAGCACTCAAAGAGTGCAAACCTCCGCCAAAGTAGCTCACATATTGCTCTTAAACGTATAAGCAATATTATCATCATAATATGGTCCCTTGACCCCGAAAACCCTCACCTAGCACACAGAATCATGTTGATATCATTATTAGTTAGACAGTTATTGAGCAAAATCGATTGTTCACTAATGGTGGTTATCTGGATCACCACCAAAATCTAAACAAATTGAAGCTCATTCAGTAAAGAGAATTGATCCTTTTTAAAGCTGCCCCCAACTTCATGTCTGACACTCCCACAGCATTAAAAGCCCCTCAACTTCTTCTACAGAGTTTCTTTACACTGAAACCTGAAGGCGTGTCACCCACCCGCTGAAAAAATTGTTCATCTGTATAATCTTAAATAGGACATTTGACATCTGCTGTTAATCAGTGAGTCATTATGTGGGTAGCTTAGCTTAGCCTGCTGGCTGTCTTCCCATGATCCTAAGCACGGCTTGTAGTCATAGCAACACTGGCTGTGACGTAATGATGAAAGGCCAGCCCTGGACTTACGTCATTACATCACATTAAGCTTTAACTAAATTGACCAGAGTAAAAAGCTTTTACCAAGCTTTTATAGAACGACAACCTAGCAGTTTGACTCAGAAGAAGCAGCTACCACCTCTTGTTTGAGAATTTCCTCTTAATCAAATGATCTGACCATGTTGGATCCCATGGCTGTGGCTATGATGTTTGTATTATTGTTTATTAAAACAATCGGTCGTGATTGCATCAGGGTTCCCTGCCATTTTCGTTGTCTTCGCTAGCAAAAATCCTTTTAAAAAGTCAAAAGTGGAGCAGTATTAGATGAATTTTATGTTGCAATAGAAGACCTTCCAAACTTGTTTGCATGTGTACATCAGGGACATTATCTCAGGTACTTACCCAACAGGCTGTTGTAAAATCCCATGTGCTTTCAGCCTTGGGAATCAGAGGGCTAAATGCTTAAATACTTTCTTTATTGACTCATTCCTATACTGCTGTATTATTTCTTAATTGTAGAAAAATTGATGCAAACAGCACAACATGCAATGTCTGAGGCATGGACAATATGCTGTAACATTTGTTGAAATGGCAAGACTTTAAAATGGTCATATGCTTTTACAAGTTTTATACTCCCTTCATGGGGTTTTGTCATGTAGTATCTACTCAACTCTGCTTGACTCTACACGGTTTGCCTAGTACGTGCCTCATTTTCCATTACTGTGTGCTTTTAGACAGTACTTCTTTAAGGTAGGTGGGGTTGTCATAGGGTCACTGTGTTAAACAACTCTGACATTCGTACAACAACAAAGGTGAAAACAGGCCAGCTGCCAACGCTCTTCAGCTTGTGGCTTTCTCTCACAGAAAAGAGACAAGTTTCAGATAAGAAAATGATGTACTACCATAAGCAAAGGAGAATTTGGCAGGTCTAACAGCATCACATGGCAGACAGTGGGAGGTATTTCATTTCCATGTCTGATGCCCCCAAGTTTTTGTGGTGATACTCAGACCATTCAGTGGACAGCAGTGTTTCTAGGCCATATTTTATTCTTGCCTCAGCTCTCTTGGAACCTTGCCAGAGTTGATATAAAAACTGTGCCGAGTGCAAGGTATGATCTGTGATGGAAACTAGTATAATTCAGTTGTGTCAAGTTGAATTAAGCTGATAAATGTTGAGGAAGACGAAAACATTAGTGTAACTCACATGCCTTGGCATGATAGCGTACTTCTATGCACAAGACAAAACATCTTTGGGACCTCTTCTTACTCTACCCCTGTTTACAGCACCAGTAGCTGCCTAATATGGCTTGGTCCCCTGGCCCCACAAATTGACCTACAATTATTTCATCCTGGTCTTGTTTCGTCAGCAGTTTAAGACCATTGGCTGGAGATGGCAAGCCCAGTGTGGGAACATGGCACTGAACAGATCAAATACCACAGCATTGACCAATTGACCAATCAGCAGAATGAGCTCACATGGATAAGGGTACAGTGCGTAAAAACTGGAAGGTTTTTTGATCATTAGTGATTGTGAACGTAACCTAGCAGCCATTAAAATCAATCATATGAACCCAAGACAAGGCAATATGCCACCTCTTAAATATTAATGAGCCATGTGTTTGATGTTGTTTTCAGAAAAGAATGATCATTAAGGGAATCAATCATTACTTGGATAGATAAGAAACAGCAACGAGGACGTTGGTATCAACAAAATCTTCTCTTTAGCAATCCCTAGTTATTAGAGCACTAGAATTTCGAGCTTTGATATGAGACTAGTAAAATGAAACAATGGGGTTGCATGACATTATCGTCATATTATCAACACTGGCTAATATTAACCTAAAAACTACATTATTGGTATTTTTGTTGATATTTTTATTATTAATTATTGGCAGATATTCCCTTTTACTGATCATACCTACTTGCAGAGTGTATGAATGTGCAATAACAATCTGTCTTATAACAAAGTATTGGAATCGATCAAATCGAACAAAGAAGTTCAACATGTAATCATGAAAGACAGGCAGCTAAAGTGATCAAAATTGTGGCTACATTTTTCGCCAAAAAGACGTGTACTGAGGAGCATTTCATAGGTGAAAACACTTAGCTGATGCATTCATCTATGCAGCGCAGCACTGAATATCAGGAGGGTCATGAGTTTGACATTGTTGCCATTGAAAACCTATGAAGGCCAACTTCAGTCCACATAGAAAATGAGCAGGAATTGTTGAGGGAATCATTGAAGAATTGGATCAATAAGAAGAACTGATTATGGCATTTTAATCAATGAAATCTTATCTATTCCCATCCCTACTTATAATGTTGCATTTTGGTAAAAGAAAAAAGTCATAATGAATGGTGCTATTTAGTCATGATACTTTCAGAATTGCAGATTTAATTAAAACAGCAATTCTGAATCCAAGAATTTGGAGAAAAACTGATTGCAATGAAGACATACTGTCCTAGCCCCACAGAAAAGCTCATGTCTTCTTTGGCACATCTGTTTGAAGGGTAATTTTGTCAATGCATCGACATTTTCAGTATGTTGAGGCTCAGTGTTGTGTATAATTAGGGGTGCGACTGATATGTGGTGTGGTGCGGGTGTGTCGTAGGTGTTGGCCAGGGGGCTCATACCTGCCTCAACTTCACCCCTCTGCTGTGAATATGCTGACAGAATGAGTAAGAATCAGCCTTACAGACTTAGCAATCGTCATGATTATACTTCAAAATCTCACTTCCATGCCCAATTTTTAAAGAAACTGTGGGTCCTGTAGTTACTTAACTTTATTGTTATTGGAAACTCTGCATTTCTGTGTCTTGTTTCATCAAAAGTGACATCAGGGGTCAATTGTAAGCTCATCACTGTTTTTTCTTTGTATGCTTCTCTAATGTTAAAGGATAAGTTCGGTTTTTTGACACCTGGACCTTATTTTTAGGATTAAATACGCTCGTAGACTCGCCCAGACAATTTTGGCGGAGCTCGGAGCCGTTTTCAAGCAATTTAGATCCATCCGACGGCGTTTTTTTCTCATGCCATAGTAGCAGACGGGGCCAGAAATCGAAGCCCCTAAATTAGACATTATCTGCTGCGAAACTCACTCCTCCTCTGTTGCCATTGCCGTGCAATGTCCACAACAACACCACCAGTTAGCCCCCATTCGTGGACGTGCAGTGGTTGCTTGTTCTCTGGCCAGCTGTTCGGCTCTTTCCCTCTGCATCCTCCTTTCAAATAGCTCCTCGTTGGTATATTCTGGCTCAAAACAATACAGGCATCCATTATACTCAAAGTCGTCAGACACTTCTACATCGGATAAATATTCCGCCATGTTGCACAAAAATAGCCGTGTAGCCATGTAGCCTAGCAAGAACAGCGGCTCTACTCAGCTGCGCTCTTGCGGTGCATGTCTGTGACGTCACCAAAAGTTACCCATCCTTGTAAAGCCCTGGATGACCATAACAACGAAGTTGAGCTGACATGGTGATAACACTGGCCATTCATTTATAAAATGTAGCTGAAATGAGTGAGTTTCACAGCAGATAATGTCTAATTTAGGAGCTTCGATTTCTGACCCCGTCGGCTGCTATGGCATGAGAGAAAAACGTCGTCGGATGGATCTAAATTGCTCGAAAAACGGCTCTGAGCTCCGCCAAAATTGTCTGGGTGAGTCTACGAGCGTATTTAATCCTAAAAATAAGGTCTAGGTGTCAAAAAACCGAACTTATCCTTTAAGTTGTAAGAACACATGATCAGTAAAACTGTTTAGTCAGTGATTTTCAGTTTTATGTTGTAGCATGAATCCTTCAAAATCCATGGAAGCACTAGTGCCCCCAAGTGCTAACACATTGTTTACTAATATCTCTGGAGCCAAATATCTGGGGCCTCATTTATGTGTAGGAAGGATCACTGGAGGTGGTGGCACCTTTGATAAGATTAATGATGGCCGATCGACTGACAGCTGTGACCTGCCATCGGGGGCCCCCCACCGGCCGGCCTGAATGATTGCTCCCCTCGTTTTGTGGTCGGTTGACTCAATAGGGTGCAGTTACTTCCACAGGATGGTCTTGGTTTTTGTGATGGAGCAATGTGTGTTGTTCTGGCACGACCTTTGTTTATTTCCTGTTGTTGCATCTGTCTCTGTTTCATTACATTAATTTTATTTTCTGAGGACTGGACATAGCAGGGGCGGCACGGTGGCACAGCAGGTACCGGCGTGCCTCACAGCAAGAAAATCACAGAGCCGGGCCTTTCTATGTGGAGTTTTGCATGTTCTTCCTGTGCATGTGTGGGTTCTCTCCAGGCACTCTGGCTTCCTCCCGCAGACCAAAAACATGCTCATTATGTGAATTGGTAACGCTAAATTGCCCTTAGGTATGAGGGTGACAGTGAATGGTTGTTTGTCTCTCTATGTGTCACTGCGATCGGCTGGTGACTGGTTCAGGGTGTACCCTGCCTCTTGCCCAATGTCAGCTGGGATAGGCTCCAACCCGCTACTACCCCAAAAAGGGATAATCAGTACAGATAATGGATGGATGGATGAACATAGCAGGGAGTATGACTGGAGCGCTTATGACCCGATTAGCCTGTATTCCAACTAGTTCTGTTTTTTTGTACGTCATATTTATGTTATATGTAATTCATGTATCAGTACTAGAAGAAGAACATAAAACATCTGCATCAACACCACAACATCTATCACATCTCGTTCCTATTTTTCTGCTCAGCAAGAGACATCCATGGCTCTGTTCAGGGATCCATTGAAGTGGGATGCCACTGCTGCCTTAATGTTTGTGCTGAGGGGGTCAAAACTTAAAGTCCTACATATTAAAGATGTTTGCGTTTCTGTAGACAATAAACTGCAGCTGTGTTGAAAACTACTCATGTCTTTAATTGCTGTCAACGTGTTATTTTCTGAAAGACAAGTGGAATTAAAAACATCTTTATCAAAGAAAATTTGCCATAACTCTTTCTTCTGTCCTCTGTTCGCTCCCTCCCTGCCCCCTCTTCCTTATTCCTTTCTCTGTGCTTTTCTCAGGCCATCTCTCTGCTTCCACAGGAGCACCATGGCGATGTGGATCCAGGCCCAGCAGCTGCAGGGTGAGGCTCTGCACCAGATGCAGGCGCTGTACGGCCAACACTTCCCAATCGAGGTGCGACACTACCTGGCCCAGTGGATAGAGAGCCAGCTCTGGTATGCCATACACATTTGTCTTTATTTGAACTCTGATGTTTCTTTCAGGGAATTACCAGGGACAACAATCCCCAACTAGAAAAGCACTCAGAGAGCGCAGACCTCTGCCAAGCAGCTCTTTTCCAGCAGTGGCTTTTCTACAACCCCTGTAAAAGATACAATTCTGGATCACCAGATCCAGACTAGTGCCAGGATCCAGACCAAACTCAGCACATACAGATTGTTATCCTGTATGAACACAACAAGTTTTGGGAACATCACTTAATATGTTGATTTCATATGAGTGTTTGAATGCCGTCAATGGGATTTCCTGTTATAAAGTTAAATGTTTTTTGTGACTTCAATCTGGATCTGAGGCCACGTTTACACGACAACTTTTTCACCAGAAACGGAAAGGTTTTTCCTTTGCGTTTTCAAAAATGATCTCTGTCCACATGGAACGTGAGGATGACTGAAAATGCTGTAGCGTGCATGCCAGACCACTAGATGGTGATGTAGGTTTGTCGAGAAGCAGCAATGTTACAACACACATACAGGATTTTTTTAAATTTGGGGAATTTTTTGCATCCAGACAAATATACTTATCACCACCAAAATCTAATGGCTTTTTCCTTGGATCAAACAAACCCTCTGTTAAAATTTTCATGTAAACTCTTCAATAGTTTTTCCGTAATCTTGCTAAAAAACAGGCAAACAAAAAAACAAACATACGGCGGCAAAAACACAACCTCCTTAGAGGAGGTAACTAGGGGTGCACAGTACTGGATTTTTGCAGATATGCCTATATTTCTAAACTATTATCCCTGATATTTTGGTGAAAAGCACAAAGTCTTTCTTTGCGAAAACTGACTTGTTGCTTTAAATGTGACAGTTTATATGCTTAAGCAACATTCATAAAAAAAAAAAAAAAAAAACCCACAACATTTAACTCTTGAAAAAATAAAGGTCTTAATTTTAAAATGTACTCATGCAATGATAACAAGAAGCATTATGGTACATATGTGTATTTTGCTGATATTACAGCCAATATGTGATAAATTTGGCTGATTTGTCAGCAAAAATTTCAATATCATGTATTATAGATATTCAACTTTTTAGGCCAATATCTGCTGATACTAATATCAGACTGATAATATCATGCAACCCTATCCCCAACCTTTTTGCACTGTGGACTGGCTTCATATCAGAATTTCAGACAAATTGGAAAACTGAAAATATTAATCAATTAATCAATTACTTACATGGAAACTAGTGATGCAACAATTCCCAGTATACTATTCAACTGGGCAGTATGTTGTCCATGGTTTAATACCTACATTTGAATTGTGGTATTTTCACTTTTGAGCTTTTCAGTTTTGCTCTTGTTTCTCTGTATCTGTTCAGTTGCATTTGTGCCTGTGAGTCAGTGCACAAGGGTTTACAATCAATTAAAGTTTACAATCTTAAATAGCTCCAAAATTCCCCATCTCGGCTTCCTATGGACGGTTTCTGTAAAGTTTCTAGAAATGTAAAGAAATCGTTTAAGGAACAGATAAATAGCTGTTTCTCCCTAACAGCACCTTACTCTTTAGTAAATTTAAAAAAAGCACCCCGAGGCCAAGGCTGTAAAAACCAAACCAAAAACCTCGACCAAAAAAATGAGGTATGCACCAAAATTTGAGCTAAATGTGTCGTTGCCTCCTTAATGTCAATGATATAGGTGTACTGGTTCAGCAGGTGACTGTGTTAACTGGGGACTTATAACCAAGGGATTTTGTCAGGGACCCTGCAGATCTGAAGAAGACTCAAGAATACAGCAGTTTTGAAAAAGTCTACTATTGAGTATTATATTTAAGATGGTGCATTGACAAGAGCTGCTGATGTCAAATATATTCAAGGCTCTTTAATAACTTCTTTTGAAAATCCCAGAGAAAAACTGGCAACAGCAACAGCAGGTGTATCCTCAGCCTGACTCTGATGAACATTACAGATGTGACAGAGAGATGAAGTACATGTGTAAAGTTTTTATAGTTACAAGTCAAACAGATGTGAGGCACTCAAGTTTCTTTTCCTCTCTCTAGACTGGCAGACTGTCCTGCAGGTTGCCAGAGAGGGAAATAAATTGTTTTTATCGCCGTGCAGCTCAGTATCAGATGATCCATGGACAGGTGGTCAGAGACCCCTGGCCAAGGGATTCAAAGTGGCTTCAGCCTGCCCTTACAAGACCCCTCAACAGTGCTTCTGTCAGGTTTCTATGAGACTGTGTCAACCAAAACTAAGACACTCAAGGGGTGTCCAAGGACGTGACCCTCCTCATTAGAGAATTTAATACAGCAAAGAGGATTGTACCAATCTGGTGATTGGCAGATGGCAAATGGATTTGGTCTATTAATGCTTTTTTATTTTCCTGAGTACTTGGAGCACCATAACACATTCACAATACTGGTACATTGTCTAGTTTTACTTTTTAATGTCAGAGTTTTTGAAGGTGTTGCTATTTTGTTCAAATATGACAAATATGAATTTAGGAAGTTGTGCTTCTTGTGATGTTATTTAGAAGATCTGGAGAATTTTTTGCTTTTGTTATGATTAAATTGATAATATGAGCAGGCTCTGTGGATGGAGAGTATTTTTTCAGGGGTAACGCACAAGAAGCCCTATTTGTTTGTTGCAAAAGAAACGCTTTTTCTTTTTTTGCTTGGGCATCATTATCTTTTAACTTCCATCAGATCCACTCTCCCTGTGCCAACAGAATCACATTTGATATTTAGTTTTGTTGTTATTCATTAATGAACAAGAACAAATGGCCCTCATAGAGCAGCATGGCTGTGCAGCAGGTGGTACTGGTTCCTCATGGCAAGAATTTAGCCGGATCACGTCCCCCATAGACGGGGCCTTTCTGTGTGAAGATAGCATGTTCTTTCCGTACATGCCTGGGTTTTCATTGGATACTCCAGTTTCCTCCCACAGACCATAAACATGCTTGTTAGGTCAAGGGGGGACTCTCAGTTTCCTTTAGGTGTTCATGTGTGATTGAACTGTTGTCAGTGTCTCTGTGTGGCCCTGTGATTGCCAACCAGTCCAGGGTGTACCCCACCTCTTCCCCAGTGTCAGCTGGGATAGGCTCCAGTCCCCCATGACCCTTAAAGAAAGATGCAGAACAGAAGACAGGGCTGGAAAGTATGGCATAAAAATAAAACCCCTGATTTTCCACACAAAACTCAGTGTTTGATTTTAATATTTTTTTCCCTCTCAAGGAAAAAAAATGTAAGTAATGCAGAAATTATATTAAAAGAAAAAAAAGGTTTGCCTTGATTTGATCAAGTTTTATCCCAAAAGTAAACATAATTTTCATCATGGAATTCTAGTGCAACCTGTTATTTTGTTGTCAAATGTACATGTTTGTACATAACTGTACATTATTGTAGGCAGGCTTGTGTACATTGACAGTATATATATATAGCTTTTAAAACTTTTGCAACAAAAAAGTTGAATTAATGGATTTAAATTTTTATTTATTTCCCTAACAGATTGTGGATGGATGATGAAATTACCACTGTACACATATTATATCACTTGCCTAACAAATATCATTCCACATATTCATGTGGCTAAATGCAGTGCAGGCACACCGAGGTCTTGTTTGAGTATTGCATCAACACAGTTTCATGTCTGTTTCGGTTGACAATTTGGCTGCTTTCAAGCATACATTTTATTACCAGTACAAAAGTATGAACTTCAGTTTGAACTCTATTGCCTGCCTCTCTGTAAGTCATGTACAATGATGAGAAATAAATGGGAGTAAATAGTCTAGAGCTAAGAGGCTAGCAGCTCTCTTAAATACCTTCTCTCTTTTATTTTGCTCAAAACATGCTTTTAAGTGTAACATAGGTTTATGGTACAGCTAATAATCTTAGTTGGGTACAAGACAGATTGTAATGACAACTTAATTTGGGACAAAAGGTGATAATAAAGTTGTGAGCTGTTTCAAACAATCTGTCTCTAAAGCCAACTGTTCAGTAAACAACAGGAATTGGATACTGTTTAGAGTCAGTTTCCTTTTTATCCTTTTTTAAGTCATTGGTTATAAGTCATTAAAATGTCCAAAATTGCCACGAATGAAGAGCCGTTAAAAGATGAAAGGACTACATCTTACAACTGACCTTGGGTAAATGATCCAGATCTCTAAAAAGCACCTCAAGCTTTGTTCTTGTTGCTTTGTGGCAGAGGAAAGCAGATTATATTAACTCACAGGGCATTGTTTAATGTCACCCAGACCTCCTACAGCTATAGTTTGAGTTAATGCATATTGATTTTCAGGTGCCATTAAAATGTCTATAAACAGTTTCATCTGATACTCTTGGTGAACAAATGCCTAAATTGGGTGTTGATGCGTTGATAAACAAAATTTTCAGTATCTGGAGATAAAACCTCACAACTCTGCAGCTAAAATGTGTCATACTCTATTACTAACAGAGCCGTCCCTGGGCAAAGTTTGAGGTTATTACTCGTCGACATCATAAAGTAAATCTAGTTTAAACCCTCAGTCCAACATAAGGATTATGAGGTCTTGCCTTTGGGAGATTAATTCCCACCAAGTGGCTTATTGTTCCAATACTCATCACACCCACACAGACAAACACAGAGACACAAACACTGAGGTGACAGATCTGCTCCAAAGGGCTTGGATTTGGATTCTTGGGCAACATCATTGTGAGAATTCTGAGTGATTAAATAAGTCATATTGCCTTGAGAAGCAGCCACAGCCATGTTATAAATTCTTCAAGTTATTTTTGACTTGTCTAAAAAAATCCATCCATTGATCATCTATACCACTTATCCCTTTTGGGCTCATGGGGCCTGTAGCCTGTCCCAGCTGACATTGGATGAGAGGCGGGGAACACCCTGAACCGGACACAAGCCGATCACAAGACGACAGAGCGACAGACAACCACTCACGCTCACACTCATACCTAAGGGCAATTTGGAGCCATCAATCAACCTAACAAGCATGTTTTGGTCTGTGGGGGGAAGCTGGAGTACCCAGAGAGAACCCACTCATGCCCAGGGAAACCATGCAAACCCCATACAGGAAGAACCTGACTGACACAGGGATCGAACCAGCAACCCTCTTGCTTTGAGGCACCTGCACTATCCTCCTGCGCCACAGTGCTGCCCTGTCCAAAAAATGTCTTTTCTAAAATATTTTTGAAATCACATGACTGATCGTACACAGAGAAAGTTCAAGAGGTGTGTGCCAACTAAATGATAATTATTACATAAGATAGTGACATTAAATCACTCTTTATCGTACTGGCTGTTTTTCGTACCTGTAAAAAGATCGCTTTATTTGTCATTAGGGTTTCAGAAGCTCTGCCTTTTTAAAGAACAATCTTGTCCTGTACAGGCCCAAAAAACCTGCATATTGAGAGAGAGAGAGGCCGGGAAGGAGATGTTAAATTCATAACTGTAATTTGTATATAAATACAAAGCACTAATGGGTAGAGATATAAAATGTTGCCATTGTAAAAAAAAAAGCTTTAACTACCAAAGTAGCTCATTAAAAATGTTCACAGTTTTTCTTTAGAAAAATATTTGTAAAAACTGAGTAATTGAATGGTCCCCAGTAAACACATTCTTTGTTAATTGATGTGGAGAAGAGAAAATGGATATAACAGCCTTTATCTGCAACATTACTAAAATACAGAAAAACAACTAAAGACAAGAAGTTAAGATGCTTCATCTATTTTCTAAAACAGATTTTCATCTATTTTTTATTTATAATTGTTTCGGACTTTTGGACTCCCCAGTACGAAATGTGCCTGTGTTGATAACTAATGCTCTGTACGTTATTATGTTTTGTCAAATAAAACATAATAATATGCTTTTTTTTTTTAACTGTGTAAGTTTAAGGTTTTTTACATAATATTGTTATTATGATAAAAATTCTGCTGAAAATATCGTTTGAAGTTAAAGTATTTGTTTGGACAGTTATTTTGTATTAACTGTTCTTCCCTTTTTCCTTGATTTTGCCATCATATCGTATAAATCACAAATTAAAGTTTTTACAAAATTATGTGTGTATTTTACCAGAAGAAAGTGATAATTACTTTTAGGTATACTATATGCATATACGGGCAGCATGGTGGAGTCGCAGGTAGTACTCATGCCTCACATCAAGAAGGTCGACGGTTCGATCCCTGGGTCTGGTAGGAGTGGTGTGGAGTTTGCATGTTCTTCCCGTGCATATGTGGGTTCTCTCCCGGCACTCTGGCTTCCTCCCACAGACCAAAAACATGCTTGTTAGGTTGACTGGTGACTCCAAATTGCCCTTAGGTATGAGTGTAAGCGTGAATGGTTGCCGATCTCTCTATGTGGCCCTGTGATCGGCTGGCAACCGAACAGGAGTGTGCCCTGATGTCAGCTGGGATAGGCTCCAGTCCCCTTCAACCCCAAAAGGGATAAGCGGTATAGATAATGGATGGATGGATGTATATGCATGACATCTTAACTAAGCACATCTGTAAGGTGCTGGAGAAGCATTAAAATGCCTTGAGGTTCTTGAAACTTGCCTGAATTTGACCTCTGGAAAGCTGTATTAATCCCATCAACCGAAATATATTGGTAAATAAAAGAAAGCACATGCAGCTGGTTTACGTACACCCTGTGAGCAGATTAAAGTAGATCGTGAGTGGGACAAACTGTTCGGTATTCACCTCTCATGAATGAACGTTCTCATACTGTGGTTTGTTGGATGGGTGTCAAGCCTGCTAAGAAGTATTTAAATACTTTCAGTACATCATTAAAGTTTGGATTAGACTTGAAGGGCCAACACAGCTTAGGGTATGAGACATACTTCTTTTAGAAAACAGATGTTTATGATATGATTGAACTTTCAGTCGACTACTGTCCACTGAGCAGAAGTCATTTAAAGATGTCTTTTGATTGGTTGATTGTCTTAAAGTGTGTATTTGTATTCACAGGGATTCAGTGGAGTTAGACAACCCAGCTGAGGAGGCCAAAGCCAAACGTCTGCTGGACAACCTGGTAACCGAGCTACAGAGGAAAGCCACACTTCAGGGGGGAGAGGACGGCTTCCTGCTCAAGATAAAGCTGGGTCACTACGCTAACCAGCTCAAGGTACCCGTCATCTTATGATATGAGGGACATACACCAATCAGGCAAAACATTCAGACCTCTGACAGGTGAAGTGAATAACTGATCATCAGGCAGCAAGTGATCATTTTGTCCTCAAAGTTGATGTTAGAAGCAGGAAAAATAAGCAAGTATAAGGCTTGAGTCTGAAAAGGGCCTAAGTGTGGTGGCTAGATGACTGGGTCAGAGCATCTCCAAAACTGTAGCCCTTGTGGGGGCTCCCAGTCTGCAGTGGTCAGTATCTATGAAGTGTGGTCCAAAGAAGGAAGAGTGGTGAACCAGCGACATGGTCATGGACAGCCAAGGCTCATTAATGCTTATGGGAAATGGAGGCTGTGTGGTTTGATCTATTAAACAACCCATTGCTGAAGAAGTTAACACTGATATGAAGGTGTCCGAAACACACAGAGCATCACAGTTTGTTTCGAGACAGAAAAAGGAGGACAACACAGTATTAGGCAGGTGGTCATAATGCTATGTCCGATCGGTGCGTGTGAGAGTTTAGGAGCAGTGTTGTTTCATAATTTTCTTGAAGTTTGCAGTTATGTGTGAAAGAAAAGCAGTCTGTAAAGGTGAGTAAGAACAGAGAAAACAGCCAGCAGAACAAAAACAGCTCTGTCTCCCACATGGCATAATTGTTGATATGGTATTGGATTGAACTTTTTACTCCACAGATGATTTGGTGATGACCCTGTGAGTGCATACTCTAATTTAACCTTCTTTTGCTGATGCATTTGTGACTGAAGCTCAGTCAATAATAAGCTTATATTTGTTAATGTTAGTTATGCAAGAGGAGCAGCCTATGATATGTGCCAATGTGACCTTATCAAACATGTTTGTGTAACATTGCAGAGCACGTATGACCGCTGTCCTTTGGAGCTGGTGAGATGCATCAAACACATCCTGCACTCAGAGCAGAGGCTGGTTCAAGATGCTACAAATGTAAGTTATGGCAGAAAGCAGGAAGTGATTGCTCAGACAGAGATTAGCATTAATGCTAACAGTTTTATCAGATCAGTGCTGCATTTTTTTCTAAAATGAAAAACAAACAATACTGAAAGCACTTATGAATGGAAAACATGTTTTTGCTTCACTTACGGCGTGTTTTGGCAGGAGTTTCTTTATTGCAGTGGCTTAATTTTTTTTCTTTTGCTCCTCGGCAGAAGCACCTGCCGACAGCATTATCTGATTGGCCTGTAATGAATTTGATTGACCAAATGATCATGCAATCACCTGACAGATATGATTTTGAAAGGTTCTGCCCATTTCCAAACTCTTTCTATGGGCTGTTGCCCGGATAGATTAGTGAGATACATTGAAGGGTTGATCGTTAGAATACAGTACCAGGTAACATTTATAATATACAGTAGGAACAACATGAACATGAAATAATCATAATAATAATAATAATAATAATATTACATTTTATTTATAGAGTGCTTTTCAAAAACCCAAAGACACTTTACAATACATTAAACATCAAAAACAGTTAAAAGGAGCTACAGCATTAAATGACAAATTAACGCTACTTAACTTACACAAAATATACACACACTCATGCAAACTTAGACACATACACACGCACATACACGCACTTAACACAGTCATGCATTAAAAGCTTGTTTAAAAAGGTGAGTGTTGGGAAGAGATTGAAATGTGGACAGGTCGGAGCAGTTTTATAAATGAGGGGGGAGAGAGTTACAGAGGGAGGGTGCAGCGACGGAGAGGGCTCTGTCCCCCCAGGTTTGGTGCTTGAATGTGCTTGAATTTCAGTTTGCTAAATTTGGGAATGCTTTCAGTATTCATAAGTGGTAAATGCTCACGTGCTTCATCTATTCTCTGTTGTAGGTGATCGTGGTTCATTATTTGCAGCAAAAATACTGATCAGGACCATCCCTATTCACAGTTTTGAGATCACAAATAAACACTAAAAAGCAAATAAATGCCTCATATAAATTGACGGAAACAGAGAGCTATTGTCCTGTCGTATATCTTGAGAGTGAAGGTCCAAAGTAGTTTCAGGTTGTACAGCAGGATGTTGATGTCCCCCCTCTTTTGTAGCATAACGACGATAAAACAGAGATGAAATGTGGGTGAACATAGCATGATTTATTAGATTTGATTAGTTTGGCTCAGACCGCTTACTAACGTTGTTTCTGTTTAACATTAGAGAACATTACATTCCCACAGCGTTCAAGCAGTTCACATTCTCTGTTTTATTGTTTACTCAGTTTAGGCTCTGCATGTTCTCTATTAAGTTTGGGTGTTTTGCATTCTCCTTTTTATTGCGGAGAGGGTTTAATTTGCATCAGAGGAAGAATATTGAGAAATGCTGTTAGCAATTATTTCACAACAATGAATAACAGTCCTTCATTAGTGCAGCCAAACTGAAGATTAAAAAAACAGTTACAGGCAACAAACATCTGGATCATTGAAATGTTTTGTGTGCAGGCAAGCTGTGGGAGCGGAGGACAGGCCGTGGACAGTCTGTCACAGCGCCACCAGCAGATCAACCAAGCCTTTGAGGAGCTTCGCCTGGCCACGCAGGAAACGGAGAACGAGCTGAGAAAGCTGCAGCACAGCCAGGAGTACTTCATCATCCAATACCAGGAGAACCTGCGCATCCAGGGTGAGGAGGAGGACACAAACACACATATGGATGCAGACAAGGCCACGCTCCTTAAGTTAGGGAACTACTTTTGGTAACTTCTATCCATCAAGGTCTCCTCTAGCTGTACCCCAAAGTTGTGCTCTGGATCTGTTTGTTTCAGTGTCTGTAATCAGGCAGATCCATTTTGCCAAGCTCCAATCTACAACTATTGTGCTCCTCCCAAAGCACCGTGGCCCAATCAGTGTCCGTAAAAGCAGGAAAGTGTCGGAGTTGTAAGTGAGACGGCAGCAGAAAAAGACTGCATGCACAGAGATTAGCATAAATGCTAACAGCTTCAGCAGTAGTTTAATCAGATCTAGGTCTGCATTAAATGAAAAACAGAAAGCAACACTGAAAGCATTTCTGGATGGAAAAGATATTTTTGCCCCCATTGTAACAGGAGATTGTTTTTTGAAGTGGCTCATGTTTTATACTTTACACCGTGGCAGTTGCACCCGCCTACTCCATTATCTGATTGGCCCATAGTGAATGTGATTGATGGAGGGATTGTCCAGCCACCTGCCAGATGCTATTAAAGGTTCTGCCCATTCCTGGACTCTTTCTATGGGCTATTGTTCAGGTGGTGAAATGTATTGAATGCTTCAGAATGAGTTGTTAATGTATGGCCCCTAAAAAAGGCCAAAAACATCCTAAATTTTGGTAATTTCTTTAAAATGTCAGATGTCCTAGTGAAGCTGGGAAATGGGTCTCTCTGACTTTTTACGTAGGTCTTGAGGAGCCACATCTGCCCACCAAGCTTTTTTTCATGCTGTTATGCTGAATCATGAATGCAAACATGCGTGGTTTCCTTAGGATCTAGAAATGCCTCAAAAGTAAAGTTCTGAAAGTGTGCATGTTAAAAGCAACAACTTTTAACTTCCTCACCTGTAATATTAGTTTAAACATTGATCTAATAGCTGGTTGATTTTCAACGGTGAGAGTGGCCTCTATCCCACTTCCTCACTGCCCCTTATTGCCTGCAAATAGCTTGATGGGTGGATCCCATGTCTTTTGCTGAGTTCCATTTACATTGGAACTGGGAAGAGGGGAGTGGGAATGACGTCATGTCCGAGTTATCAGCGTTCCAGCTACAGAGTCGGGAAAAACTTGACAATCCACTAGGGTATTGTTAGCTGTTGTTAGAACACAGTGGACTGCTTCTTCAACTTCAGTCAGTTCAACACAGGACTGGCGTGGAAAGAATGCAGCTGTGTTTTATTCATAGGCTTTCTGGACCAACGCATGTTACTTACGTTTCATGAAGACATCAGCGATCCATGTTAAACTGCAAGAAAGGAGCAAATATGAGACCTTTAAAAGACATGAAAGTGAAGTCTAGTGAAGCGACATCTTTCTGTAAGGACGATAATTACCGTTACATATGAACAGCTGATTGTCTATGAATAAACACACTCTGCATTAATTCAAAAAAAAAAAACACACACAGAAAGTGTTTTGCCTTTTTATTTCATCTGTTGGTGTGTGATTTCCACACCTAGATCGTTTGGGGGAGTTGTTCCGATACAAATAGGCGTTTCTTCTTTGGTAGGATCTGTTTGTGTATATACTTACAACCACACCAAGCTCACCTTAAGAGGTGGCCTTCGCTCACTGCCAATGGACCAGATCAGTTTGCATGTTTTATGTACCTGACATAAATTGGGACATAGAGATTAAATCTTGTCAGGGTATTTAATCCTAAATGATCTGTTGTTCTTTTTTCTCTTCAGTGTCAGCCTTTTTCACTAATGTCTGGAAATTACAAAAACATTTGGACAGTGGAAAGTGTATATAATAATGAATATCACTTGTTAAAAATTGTGATTATTATGCTTCAAACTGACTGACAAACGGACAGATTTGTGCTGTACAAATGTCTGCATCTCTGTTGTGTCACATCATTATGAATTATGATGACCTAGTTTTGGGTCACATCTCCTGTCTACCATTAATCATTGACCCCAGCCCCCACCCCTCTATTTTGAGGCCCGCCCAGTACTCAAAATCAAAACCTATTCTCTCCTGCTGAATCAATAAAAGGCCTGGTTTGCCCTGCACATGCCGTGCTAATAGCACAATAATGTTCATATGCCAGTAATGAAATGAGGACTATTGAGCAGTTGTATTACAGACATTAGGGGACAGCCAGAACTGTCAGTCTCTCATAATCATTATTGTCAGAGACTTTAGTTAAAAAGCTGTTTTTACCAATGATTCATAAATGCATACACTGAAACACTGCTGCTCTGGCCTTCTGACTCCCATGTGTATGTGGACTATTTTTGGTCTCTGTTTCTGCTGTATCTCCTGTGAGTCGCTTCACCCTATCATTACCTCTGCGTGTGTTTTTTATAATAGAAAGATTCAGCAGTCCTGCCTTGCAGGGCCATGTAGAGAGAGCCTGTGGGATCCTGTATTTGGTTGTTGCCTAAGGCACAAGTATACAGCATTTAAGGAAATTGAAAATGCATATTTTGGACCACTCCTGCCAAGGTGGAGATTGAAAACTGAATTTTGGGTGTATGATGTTACTCTGCGCTGGCCTCTGCTTGGGGTGATGTCACACTGTGACATTATCCCTGTTATTTTCATGTGTTGTAGTGCATATTACTAAACTGTTGCAGTTTTATAGGGATACAGCAATGTATTTTATGTTTTCTGTCTTGCCTCAGTCCCGAGTCCATGATAAGCAGATAGACACCATTCTTTTGACTCTGCTTCCAGTGACAAGAAAGAGACGGGCAGACCTCACCCACAGCTAATTAGCCTTTCTCAAACACTGGGAGTCAATGGGTAGGGCTAGCCTGCCTCGGTCTACAGTCATCAGATAAACTGTACAGCAAATCTAAATGGTCCTGTGTGCTTTTTGTGACTCTTTTTCCAACTACGTTATGTTACATTATCTTCTACTATCATGGTATTTTCTTCTTCTACTCCTAAACAGAGGCTTTCTTCTGTTGACCTACTGCCACAGTGGTTTACACTCGAGATTTGCGAACAAGTCGAGTCTTTTGGACAGCTCTTTTAACTGAACGATGAGAACCAATTCGCAGTTGTGAGTGAGCCATTCAGTTTTGAGCCATTCTTAAATTTGCAGACAATTTGCATTTAGGAATGGATCACAAACAAACGGCTTTCTAACAACTGCGCATCAGTTGTCATCGTTTACTCAAAAGAGCTATTCAAAAGACTTGACTTGTTAGCGAAGGTCACATCTCTACCGTAAACCACCGTGGAAGTAGGTTAACAAAACAAAGCCTCTGTTTAGGAGTAGAAGAAGATAAATAGTAGAAGATAACATAAAATAACATGGTAAAAAACAAGCCACGACAAGCACACAGGACTATTTAGAGTTGCTGAAGACTTTATCCGATGACTGTAAGCAGAGGTAGGCTAGCTATACCCATTAACTCCCAGTGTTTTAGCTAAGCTAATTAGCGACGGGCAAGCTCTGCTCGTCTCTTTCTTGTTACTGCATGCATAGTCGAAAGAATGGTGACTCTCCTCTTGTCATGGATTTGGGACTGAGGCAAGACACGAAAAGAAGGAAAAAGTTGGCGTATCCCTTTTAGTGTTGATAGCTGGGCTGTTTACATGTCCACACATACTTTCTTTCACTCTCTTATCACGATGCTGCTTTTAAACAATCCACTAATACAAATGCTGCAGATGGCCCGGTGAAGACCCGGTGTTATTGTTTCTTAAGTGACCGTGTTGACTGGTGACCCATGGCCACTTGCACCTGTGGCTTCCATGGTTACATCAGATGTTGAGACCAACAAGAGTACCTGCAAAACTTTTTAATAACAAGATTTGATCAAGAATTTCACTAATGTCTCAAACTGAAATATAAATGATGAAATATTTACAAACCCCAGTTCCAATGAAGTTGGGCTGAGTTAACAGAAATGAAAACAAAATACAATGATTTGAAAATCATTTTTGGCCTGTACTCCGTTGAATACACTGCAAAGACTGTTCAAACTGATCAACTTTGTTTTTTTTTTGTTTTTTTGCAAATCTCATTTTCAATCTGATGCATCAACACATTCCAAAATAGCTGGGACAGGGGCATGTCAGAAAGGTGATGTAACACAGTTATGTGACCTTTCCTTTTAACACTCAATAAGTGTTTTGGAACCGAAGACGCTGTTTTTGAGGATTTGTCACAGTCTAGGGTCTCCGTTCTCTTGTTTTGTTCCTCATAATTTGCCAAAGATTTTCTATGGGAGACAGGTCATTTGGATGCAAGTCCAAAAGGATTTCCAGATCATTGTATTCTATTTTCTTTATTTTTTTTACCCAATGTCCCAATCTTAATGGAGCTGGAGTTTGTATTCATATGCCTGCTATTACCAGTTAGCATACATGCAAATGGAACTGTAGCACTACTCAGACTTGTAGTTTGTCTAGATATTAAAAAACTTCCCTTGCAATGAAATTACAACAAAAAGAAGTTGCATATGAAGGACATCGTTAAAAGGTAATCAACAAAATTTTATAGTGCATTTTTTTGTCACGTCACACATATAGATAAGATTATTAGGATTAGGATTACTTCACAACATCAGACATGTAGATGGGATGAGTTTTGAAAGTACCCTCCTCAGTGGGCATGGCCTAACACTGCTCAGGTCAAATATGGCACAGACAAGTATCAAATGTTCAAGTGTTTTAAGAGCAATGATTGTGCTGTGGAGATTTTGTAAAAGAAAAAAAGGAGCTCAATAATGGCACTTTTGAAGAATATCAGTCTTGAAAGGACTTGTGTTTGTGATGTCCTGTTTCTCTCTCAACAGCCCAGATGAGCAGCCTCTCCTCTCTGCCTCCTGCTGAGCGCACCCAGAGGGAGACCACCCTGCAGAGTAAGAGGGCCACTGTGGAGGCTTGGCTCACCAGAGAGGCCAGCACACTACAGAAATACAGGCTTGTATGATGACGTGACACACACAACCTGCACGCAAAAACACACACAAACAGGACATGACAGGCAGAACTTCTTAAATAATCTGGTGATAATGCTTTCAGGGATTGTTACTGTTTTTTCTTGTAGGATATACAACTTTTCATCATGTTGAAAAAATCATTACCCTTATTTTAACAGTTATCCCTCAGCTCAGGCTGCCCTCACAGTCACCAGAGGTCGCCTGTGTTATCAAATTATATTTTAAGATAAACAGTGATAACTGTAAATATGGACAACGTTACCCTTAACATTTAGTTTACTCATAAATGTTTCTCAGTGTGTTTCTGCTGGTGTGCTTTTAGGATCTGTCGGAACAACACCAGAAGACTCTGACTCTGCTCAGAAAGCAGCAGACGCTGATCCTGGACGAGGAGCTCATCCAGTGGAAGAGGAGGCAGCAGCTGGCTGGAAATGGGGGTCCTCATGAGGGGGCGCTGGATGTCCTGCAGTCCTGGTATGTATAAGAAGAGAGTGTTGATAATTTGACAGTATATTTAAGTTAAGAGATTTCACTGAATATTACAAACTTACTTGTGGGCAGTGTTAATTTTGGCAGCACTTTCTAATTTCGTTTTGGTTATAGTCTTTTACCTAAAATATCTTTTAGTTTTAGTTTTGATTTAGTCACCTAAATTGTTTTAATTTTAGTCTAATTTTAATTGATAAAATTTCACAACATTTTAGTTGGTGAAATCTACTGTAAATTTAGTCGACTAAAATATGAAGTGTAAAGTGTAACTCATTTTTTATGTTTCCTTGAATTTCTGAAGTCATGTCTTACACTTGGATAAAATGAAACATCTAATAACCCTTTATCAAAGGGTTATTACCATAATTTCTCGAATATAACATGCACATTTTTGCTTTTAAATAAGCTCTAATTTTTCGGGTGTGCATTATACACGAGAACAAACAAAATACTTAAAGGTTAAGTTCGGTTTTTTGACACCTGGACCTTATTTTTAGGATTAAATACGCTTGTAGACTCACCCAGACAATTTTGGCGGAGCTCGGGGCCGTTTTCGAGTAATTTAGATCCATCCGACGGCGTTTTTTTCTCATGCCATAGCAGCGCACGGGGCCAGAAATCGAATCCCCTAAGTCAGACATTATCTGCTGCGAAACTCGCTCATTTCAGCTACATTTTATAAATGAATGGCCAGTGTTATCACCATGTCAGCTCAACTTCGTTGTTATGGTCATCCGGGGCTTTACAAGGATGGGTAACTTTTGGTGACGTCACAGACAAGAACATGAGTAGAGCCGCTGTTGTTGCTAAGCTACAAGGCTACACGGCTATTTTTGTGCAACATGGCGGAATATTTATCCGATGTAGAAGTGTCTGACGACTACTTTGAGTATAATGGATGCCCGTATTGTTTTGAGCCAGAATATACCGACGAGGAGCTATTTGAAAGGAGGATGCAGAGGGAAAGAGCCGAACAGCTGGCCAGAGAACAAGCAACCACGGGGCTAACTGGTGGTGTTGTTGTGGACATTGCACGGCAATGGCAACAGAGGAAGAGTGAGTTTAGCAGCAGATAATGTCTAATTTAGAGGCTTCGATTTCTGGCCCCGTCTGTGTGAGTCTACCAGCGTATTTAATCCTAAAAATAAGGTCCAGGTGTCAAAAAAACTAACTTAACCTTTAAATTAGTTTGTCTCAACCACATTGCGATTGCAACACATCTGATACGAAAAGCCGAAATATTCTCTTTCTCTGTGAAAACACAGGCAAACACAGGGCGCTGCCATCTTGTGAGCAAGGGGACGCAAAATAGCTGCGCTGTGATTGGTCGAAGGCATCGGCATGTTGATAGCTGCTCTCTGATTGGTCGGTACACTACGACTGAGCATGCTCAGGCAGAAATCGAGAAAAAGGTGCAAAAGGTTTTTCCGCATTCGTTTGAGAGAGTAAATCGTGTACAGTATTTGTTGTGAAAATACTGAAATTTCATTGATTAAAACTTTGAATAAAGGTAATTTTTGAGTTGTCTGAGAGAGTAAGGTTTGGGCAGAACTTGGGTGCGTGTTATATTTAAGTACAGTGTTTCTCCAGGCAAAAATCGTGAAAATATGGGGTGTGTGTTATAATTGAGAAATTACAGTAACAGAGACTAATTTAACTTTTGTGAAATGCAGTCACCTTTATTTAGGCTACCTGGCAGAGCATCTCAGTTACAATACCAGAACTGACAACAAACAGTGAACCTGCTCTACATGAACATATCAATTCATAAAGAGAGTAGCTCTGATTGGATCGCTCCCCAACTTATCCCACCACCATGAAGCTAAGGCAAGTGTGATTGGATGTCCCTCTTAACTCATCCAACCTTTCCACACAACCAAAGTAGCTGTGATTGGATATATTCCTAACTTGTCTCTACTTTCTACATGACCAAATTAGGCCTGATTGGATTAAGTCTCTGTGAAACATTTTAGTCTAGTTTTTATTTGTTGACTAAAATGTTTCACAAAAACTATAATGAGAATAATTAGTCAACAAAGTCAACGCTGCTTGTGGGTTTATGTTTTTTTTTTTTTTTTTTTACCCATGCACAAAACTTCTGAAGATGTCTCTAACCTCGTATAGTTTTTCAAACAATCATATTTTACTTCGATTGTCCCTGACTTGTACAGGCCAGCCAACTATCTGAATATCAGTGTGAAGTCAAGATGAGCTGACATCTGAATAAAGAGATAATAAAAAATCATGTTGATTACAGAGGTGATGTAGTTTCTAGTTTGCAGCCCTCAGTTCACAAGCAGCCAGAGTGCAAACATCATGCTCATAATGAAACTGTCTTACTTGTTTCTTCTCAACTGTATGGTTCTCGCCTCTGTATAGTTGAAGTTGCAAATACATCTGATAACACACAGTATTTAAATTGAGTTAAACATTGGAGTGGCAGCATGAGCCAAATGTGGGATGCAGCAGCAACTACCACTCTTTCAGTGGCATGGTACTTCTTCTAACCGCATTTAACCTGTCTTGTGGCATGCTATGGCACTTCGTGGTAAATGGAAGGAATGATTTGCATCTTTATGCATAACAATAGCAGCGCGCCACTTTTAATAACATAAATGTGTATTTGTGTCTTTATTGACATATTGAGTGCTACTGCATGAAATCTAGGGGCTGTATTCTGTTTTTATGGTATATTTAAAACCCTTTCCCAGAGGATTGTATTTTCATAGACACATCATAGAAACCTTCACCTCAAGGACAAATTGTAAACATCTTAAATGGTTGACATGTTGCAGTCAACACATCATTATCCTTATTTAGTCTTTGTGTTATTCAGTGACAAATACATGGGGCTGGATGTATTGGTTACGCCCAATGTAGTGACTGTTAGGGATTTTGGCCCCCAGTTTTTAAATATGAGTATCTGCTGATACTTAGCACTGATCTGATATTTACGTGTGCTTAGACAAAACAGCTGCTCACTGTGTTTGTGTCTATTTGCTTTTTGTCATCCAGATTAAGTTAACAAAATAACAAGATGCCCTTATTTGATTCTATTGAACTAAGTCCAACAAGCATTGTTGTGAAATTCATTTTTTTTTTTTAAATCTTCTCAGACTGGTCAGTGACTGACATATTTACATAATTATGGATATCTTCTAGTCATAAGTAGGCCTGCTGTGAGGGCTTAAAATGGCCTTCCTCATACCTTTAAATGCTGCCATTTTACATTTTTCCCTGGGATGCCACTAAGCAATGTGACTAATGCCACTAGAAGAAGAAATATGCCGCAATGAGAGGCAGCTGCTAAGCCATTAATATTGTGTAATCTCCTGTATGTTCAGAGGCAGTACCTCAAAGATGGCTGCCCAGATTCAAGCCCTGTTTGTGGTTTCTGTCTTGCATGTCGTTCTTTACTCTTTACGCAATTTGCAACTTAAATAACTGTCCTGTCTCTCCATTAAGACAATGAAAAAAGCCCCAAAACAAGCATTAAAGAGCTGTCATCTTACAACAAGGCTGTTTGTCATTTCTGTGTAATCTTTTCACACCATCATTTCCCTCCTTTGACCTCTCATTCTGACAGTCAGTGAAGAAACCCAGGAAGTTGTTTTCTGAAAACTGTAATCACAGGGGAAGAAAAGTAAACAGTAGACAGCAGTATACTTTTTATTCACATCTTGCCCCTGATACCCAACGCTCTCTGTGGAAAAAAAAAGAGGAAATTTAATACTGTCAGGGACATCATTTCAGGACCGAGTTATCTGTTAATGTTCAAGAAAGAGTTAATCACAGCTGGTTATTTTTGTCAGTAGTTTGATCTAGTATGGCTTTATTGTTCTGTAGATGTACTTGACTGACTCAGACTGACAAAGCTGCATTTTATATTATGTCTTCCTCTCTCTGTTGACTAGGTGTGAGAAGCTGGCTGACCTGATTTGGCAGAACCGACAGCAGATCAGACGCTGTGAACATCTAACCCAGCAGCTTCCTCTGCCGGGCCCCATGGAAGAGCTTCTGAGCAAACTCAATGCAGACATCACTGATATCATCTCTGCCTTGGTCACCAGGTGAAACCCAGAGCTCTGCTTTTTCTGTGTTTGAGAGGATTCTGTCCTGATTGTGAAACTCTTATCAGAGACATGTTCTGCAGTTCACTTCCAGGTCTTAACTGCTGCTTCACCACAGACTATAACCAGCGCCCTATTGTTTCAGTTTCACTTCTCTCTTCATGTGAGAGAGCTTTTAACCCTCCTTCAGCATTAAGATCTTACTGTCAGCAGGGACTAAGAAGGAAAAATACTGTCATTTGCAGATTTTTGCCTGAAAATACTTTTCAAGGTTCATGTGTAGTTGGAGTTAAAGCTTCATTAGGACGTTAGGTCAGTGATTCTCATTTTTTTTTGCCCAAGGCGCACCGAAGACCAAGCCTAAATCTCAAGGCACAGCAGATTAAAAAAAGACCTCTGTGATATGTGTTACAGTTTTTTTATCAGCCTGTACATGTTAAGATGTATGTACTTATTCCTGATAAAATTGACAAACAGTTGTAATATTCAGAAAATATTTAAAATTGGATATATAGAATAGAAGAGAAGAGAATGGAATAAAATAGGCTTTATTGTCATTGCATGCTGTACATACAACGAAATTTGTACGAGCCGTCTACAATGAGTGCAGAACAAGTAAAAGAGACATCAGAACACACACAATCAACCAACTGTTTAAAATTATAAATATAAATATATAATAAAAATTAACCAGCAGGTTCAAATAAAGCGACCTGAACGTATTGTGGCCTCTCTCAGGAATTTAAAAGTCTGATGGCCCATGGACTACATGGTTTGTATATGAGAAATGCAATGTAACTGCATAATTTTAAACCTCTACAGTGTGGACAGACAAATGTTTATATCTAGACTTCTCAACAAAAAAATATGTTTTTTGTATTAAACACACTGATCATGTTAAATGAGCATGTTAACTTTTACTCGTCAGATTTTAACAGGTATTTCAACATTGGTTTAATATTTTATAAACAGGAAGCACTGCTATAAACCTTTTACTTATTTATTTAATTATCTATTTATTTATTGGTTTATCTATTTTCTCAAGCTGACCGTCAAAGGGTAGGACATTTTGGCTCAATTTGATGTACGATGCTGATGTGCTTTGAGCTTGTTTCTCCCTGCAAGAGTGTAACATTTGTGCACTGGTGATGTGATATAATTACTCAGTGTCACAGGACCAATGAGACCCAACAGCAGCACTGATAAGCTCAGACATTATCAATTCACAGGTTTTGAAAATGCAGAACAGAGTTGGTTTCTATTTCTGTTCCAACATGCTTATTCTGTTGACCACAGATTTTACAGATATATTTTTAAAGTCACGGCATTTTCAGTTTTATACAGAAAATAAAGCATGGAAAGTACTGATGAGGGGATTTTAAAACTCACACAATAAGATGCTGTTTTAATAACACATGGTGGTACAAATTCCCAAAGTACACCTGGACTGGTCTCATGGCAAACCGGTGTGCTCTACCAACATTTGAGAACCGCTGTGCTATGTTATTGTTTTCTTTTATTGTAAGGTTGAAACTTAGTAAAACACCTTCATCATCACCTTCATCTTTTTTAAACCCATCAACACATGTCAGACAAAATGTAAACCGAGATAAAAAGAAAACTACACTTCACAAATTTCTTATCTGAAATTTAAAACTAGTTGTTAATGATGGCCGCTCTGCTGATGCTTGTGGTAGTGGTTACTTTGAGTTTTTGTCCAAACTGTGAATAAAACATTACAGCCCCTTTCATGGTGCATTTAGTGCTGCAACAAAGCTCCTCACATTACATCTCGACAGCTTCAAATTTATGCAGTGAGGATTTTGTGTTTGTGTCTTTTGACCCTTTGTCAAACCTGTCCCTTTCACAGGAAGCCATGCTGTATCAAGCCCTGCCCTTCTTGGTTACTGCAATACAAAATCTGTTGTTGCTGGCTTCTCTTCTCAAATAACTCACTTTATGACAAATATTTATTCATGATTAATTGATTTGATTCTGTTAAAAGTTTGGCAAAAGGGAAAGAGCAAAGACAACAGTACAATAGGTCGTTTTTAGAAAAATCTAAACCTTTATGACTATTAAAATAATAAAAAAATGTAACTGATGAATGACCTGGGTGGTGCTCTCTGACATTGGTTGTTCACATCAGCAATATGCTTTATTGATTCTGCAAAATATTTCTACAAGACCAAATATTGCTGTTTTAAATGTTGTAGTAACAAAATTGAGGGAACATGTTCACCACAATGCTTTAAAAATGATCTCTGCCAACACAATAGCTGTCTGACTGGGTAACCTGGCAGTGACTAACTGGGTAAGAGGCTCTGTGACTCCGACTGGCTGATCAGTGAACCAGCCAGAGAGCCAACAAAGGGTCAATTAACAGTGTGATACAGCTTTAGATGTGATTAAGAGAGCTCGGCATGGCACATGCTTCATACACAGAAAAGGCAGATACATTCACACCTTCTGACCCCTGCTAAATCTGTGTGCACCCATCTCACCCTCACTAATGTTAAGCCTCTGAAACTTCCTCTGGGGGTGAAGTCTCAGTCTCATTCACGGGGTCACAAGGTGGTAAATACTATGGCTTGAAACAGCAAGGTGAATGGTGCTATTGGTTACAAGTTCTACTTGCCTAATATGTGATGATTTCTAGTTAAATTTAACAAATCCTGCAGGAAGACTGTTGCACATTTTCCAAAATGCACAAAACACAAGTGATTTTTTTGATATCAAACATGTAACCAGTGTTTTTGTGGATTAAGACAGCCTCCTCTCTCTTGTTTTTCATTTTTTAATGCCTCAGTGCTTTTTATACTATTTATAGTTGAAATACGTTTTTTTGTTTTAAGTGCACCTTAAAGGTGCAGTGTGTAGAATTCTGCAGCATTTCGCTGAACAGAAACTGTGAATATAGGATATAATGTTTCTATTTGTATGTAAAATCCATCAAAAAAGGAGTACAATCTTCCCCATAAAACGTTTGTTTTATTTTTATTTAGTCAGAAAAAGCTTCAAAAAATTTACATTACCGCGGGCCGCGTTCATGTAGGCGGACATAACGATCCACCATGTTGTCTACAGGTGGATTTTAGGGACAAAAAGAACGAAACGCAAATCTGTCCGCCGGTTCTGAAATCTACCTGGAATGCAGGCGAAGAAGAGGAGAGAGGACAACAACTGACCTACAATCTATTAAAATAATGGTTACAAACCTTGTCACTTTAGTAAATGATGCCGTGTTCACGATCCCTTTTGGTCTTCACAGGCTTCTGTTGCTCAGCGATGTGACATTTTGGTTACAGTTGGGCTCATTCTAGAATCTGAAAGATAGATGTCGCTCAAATGCCAAATTCTACACACTGCACCTTTAAATCAAAAATAGAATACTTAAATACTTTAAATACCTTATCAGGGTTTTTTTTTATCATTGCCCAGCTCCTCCCATGATGATGCTAATTCTGTTATTGGACAGTATTTCCCATACAAATCAAAGTTAAACTTTCAGTTTGCATTTTTTCACACATTCCTGTTGTTACCTTACAGCAGTAAATGAAGGAAATTAAAAAAAAAAAAAGATAAAACAAATTTCAAAAGACCAGTTTATTTTTCTGAAGTCATTTATTTATTAGAAATAATTCTCAGAATTTCCAATTCAAAAGAATATGTTGTTTTTGTCATTCGAGTCTTAAATTTCACCCTCATAACCCAAACGTCACAAGAAGTGACTGCAAGCCTCTGACTAAATTTAACTGACAAAAAATTTGTTCAGTCACCTTCTGGTTTTTCTTGAAAGGGTCCGTCCCTTCTTTCGGGTTTTTCCCTGATGGACTAGTGAAATATGTTTTATCAGTATGTGAAACAGTCCACCTGGCGTGTTGAGTAACCTTGACATAACACATGACCGACAATGTTGACCAATTCTCATATCTTTTTTTTCCTTCAATGTTTATTTCATTTATTAATGAAAGAAAGCACTTCAATACAAACAAGCAAAAACACAATTAATAAATGAAAAGGAGCAGAAAGAAGAATAATCTCATATGATCTGCCCCTTTTTTACAAGACACTAATTAATAATGTTCATAATAAAATACAAAATCAAACAGCTGCAGGGCCAAGGAAGCTCTCACTTCCCTCTATAAGATACATGGATTCAATATTCACCTTATCTGGAAAAAAGAAGGTAAAAAAATATAATAATAAAACCAAAAATCTTCTCCTCTTTAGTACCTTCATCATTGAAAAGCAGCCACCCCAAGTGCTAAAGACCCAGACCAAGTTTGCCGCCACAGTTCGACTTCTGGTGGGCGGGAAGCTCAACGTCCACATGAACCCGCCACAGGTGAAGGCTGTGATTGTTAGTGAGCAGCAGGCCAAAGCTCTGCTGAAGAACGAGAGCACGCACAGGTGAGGAAACCATCAGAATGATCGGTATTGATACAGGCCTGACCAACTATGAGGAATTAGAGCATTTGCTTTGTTTGATATGTTTTTGATTGTTTTGTACTCATAGTGAAAGCAGTGGAGAAATCCTCAATAACAACTGTGTGATGGAGTATCACCAGGCTACAGGCACCCTCAGCGCTCACTTCAGAAACATGGTAAGCTCTGACATTTTCATCGTCTCAGGGGCTGAAAGTCCCAACTCTAATTCCAATGGACGAGGGACACTGTGGTAAATGTCAGTAAAAACAGAACACAGTGATTTGCAAATCCTTTTTGACCTATTTTCAAATGAATACACGACAAAGACAAGATATTTAATGGTCAAACTGATAAACTTCATTGTTTTTCTGAAAATATTCCAACATTTGAATTTGATGCCTGCAACTTGTGTGAAAAAATTGGGACAGGGACAACAAACAAGTGAGTGCCATATTTTGGTATAAAAGGAGGGTCACCACTTTGTGAACTAATATCAGATCAACCAAAAGTTTAAGAACAATGGCTACGTTTACATGCAGTCATTAAACCTTTCATAACCGGAATATTAGCTATAACCCGGTTGCGTGCAGCCATGTAAACACCAAAAAACCTTTTTAAAAACCGGAATATGCTCATATTTCGGTTTTTAAAAACCCAAATGTCACCCCTGGGTTACTCCTTTTCTAACCTGAATATTTGGTCATGTATACGCCGATTGGGATATCCTCATCGAAAGGAACATTAAGTTGTGTTCTGCGCATGTTCTTTTGCAAGGAATCTTGGTCTTTTGAGTACAGGAAGTACTTGTTGAAAAATGGCACAGCTCCGGCTCGATTTCCTAATTCTTCATGTTCTCGTCTTCCATTAATGAAGAAACTGACAAAGATTAGTGTCAAGTACTGGTGGTGGGTCAGTACCAGCACCAAAGCGCAAACGAAGCCGACTGTTACCTGCTCCAGGGCCGTTCATTATCCGCCGTGTTGCTGCTGTTGTTCTTGTTGCTATTGGATACAGGAAGAAGAAGCAGAAATGACGCGCGTTGCGTCATGACATTCTCCGTGCGTCGCTGTTTCACGCACGCATGTAAACTGGGTTATTCCGAATGTTTCAGAAACCGGAACATTGATCTTAACCCGAATATTGACTGCATATAAATGTAGCCAATGCTTTTGAATGAACTGTTACAAGGGATTAATAGATTTCTTTACATACAGTCCATAACATCATCAAAAGTTTCAAAAAATCCTGATAAGTCTCTGCATGTAAGCGGCAATCCCAAACAACAAAATTAATTCCCTCAATCCCTCAGACAGCACTGCATTAAAAACTGACATCTTTCTTTAAAGGATATTATCACGTGGGCTCAGAAAGCTGTTTTCATCTAACTCTGTTCATTGCTACATCTACAAGAGCCACATGATAATTTCCTTTACATCCTTGCAGGTAAGACTGAACCTTTCAGGGATTCTGCTTTTTTTAATCATGACACTCACCTGTTCCCAATTAACCTGTTCACCTGTGAAATGTCAGAAACAGGTGGTTTTTTAGCATTCCTTAATTTTCTCAGTTTTTGTTACCCCTGTACCAGCTTTTTAGAAGGTGTTGCAGGCATCATATTTAAAATGAGTGAGTAATTGCAAAAATAATGACGTTGACCAGTTTGAACAATGAGTATCTTGTCTTTGTAATGTATGTAATGGAAGAAAACTCCAAAAAGATCATTGTTTTCTGCTTTTATTTGTTTTACCCAACATCCCAACTTGAGTGGAATTTGGGTTTGTTTTTGTACTATTTTTTATCAGAAAGTTGACAAATGTACTTACTAAGATTTGAGCTTTGTAGTGTTATACTTTAAATTTAATCAACTAGATCAAGTGAATTTATAAGACAATGTGATTCTGACCATGGTGGATAACATGCGAAACAGCTGGGGACACTTCCCCTTCTCTTATGGCAACAAAACACTGATGCTTACACAAGTTGTGATCTTACTATTGTTTTGTCCTCAAAATACCTTCACAGATGTGCAAGTTACCCATGCCATGGATACTGATACACCCCCCATACAATCTTGGTATGGAGGTGTGTCAGTACCTAGCACCCTGGCTGAACACATTTTAGTAAAATTACAGTCTCCCTTTAACATATCAACATTTGAGCACATAATGGAAAAACAGTTTTACGTACAGCACAACACCTGTGAAAAAATGTCATTAACTTTCCAAAGTTTTGGGTCTTAAAATGGTCTTAAAAGTTATTAAATTTGATTTTAAAAAGAGTGCAGGGACCCTTCATAACTCAGACAGATTAATGAAGGGATGCGTATTTATCTCTTTGAAATTTTTTGTCTTAATATCTCAACTTTGTGTGTTTTCAGTCTCTAAAGAGGATCAAGCGTTCAGACCGGCGAGGTGCAGAGTCAGTGACAGAGGAGAAGTTTACCGTTCTGTTTGAGTCACAGTTCAGCGTTGGAGGAAATGAGCTGGTCTTCCACGTCAAAGTAATCACATCAGATGTTTCATTTGTACCATGTAGTTGGACAGCGTTCCTGTAGCTCTGTCTGCTCTCAATGATCAGTTATTCCAAATATTTTTCCAATATCAGTGGCATTGTCCAGGACTTCTCTAAGTCTTAAATATTTCAACTCTGAACATTTTCTAAGTATTAGTGTTCTTAGTATTAATTAATTTCAATAAGCACAGACTCTCAGATCTGTCACTGCTTTGCTTGTGTGTATCCTGCAGACTTTATCTCTTCCTGTGGTTGTGATCGTTCACGGCAGTCAGGACAACAACGCAACAGCAACAGTCCTATGGGATAATGCCTTCGCTGAGCCGGTTAGTACACCGTGCTTCCCCTGAATACTTTATCCTACGATGTGATATTTCGCTTTAACTTTGCTGATAATGATTCTGGTTCAAAGATGCCTCTGCCTTATTTTTTTTCTCACCTGGACTGTCTCATCTCCACAGGGCAGGGTGCCGTTCATAGTGCCAGACAAGGTGTTGTGGCCCCAGCTGTGTGAGGCCCTCGACATGAAGTATAAGGCCGAGATGCACAGTGGGCGTGGCCTGTCGGAGGATAATCTCGTCTTTCTGGCACAGAAAGCTTTCACGAGCAGCAGCAACAACCCTGAAGAGTACCGCAACATGACGATTTCCTGGGCCCAGTTCAACCGGGTAAGACCTACTGACTGCACCACACTCAGATAGACCCACATCATGACTCGGTTGTTATGCCATCATCCATAACTTTATAACAAAATGACATATGAAATGAGTTGTGTCTTTAGCAATAACATTTATTTTATTGGGGTTCTCACATATTTACTGTTTTGCAGTTTAAACCGCTGAGTTTTTGGGGTGTGGAGGTCTTCGATAAGTGTGGCCTTAAGTTGCCGTATCTTTTTCACCGTGACTCTTCTCTGCCTAAAGGAAAGAGGGCAAGGATGCAGCAGTTAGATTGAGCACTACAGACAATCATACAATCTTTATGCTTTGGCTGTTTACTGGTACTTTCTAGTTCTTCATGATCTATGATCGTCTTATCGTGTACTCCTAGGCTGAATGACGTATCATTTTTTCCACCGCAATTGCAGTGTGCAAAAAATGATTCAGCAGCTGTGCATTCAGTCTCCTCTCATGTCCCTTCCTTCTTCTTGGCAATGATTTCAGTTTAATCAGCTGCTTTTCAATATTTAAACGTTATATGGCATTACTGTATAACTTTTTCAGTTGCTCCAGTTTCCTGTATACAAACAAAGAGCTGTGATAACCAGAACAGAAATTGCACTGCTCAGCAGTGTTTTGGTGGAGTGTTGCGCAGACACACAAACATCCAGTGTGTATTGCTCGCAGCTTGGAGACAGAAGTATAAATTAAGCCCAGGGAAGTGAAGTTTAGACAATAACGGCAGACCATCTCTAGCTCTCCTTTTAGTCTGTTTAGGATAGTCATTCAGTGGTTTTTCGTACCAACGATCAGTGATCCAAGGAAGAAAAACAGGGATCTACCAAGGCACACTGATGAGTGTGGACAGTATGAGCTGAACTGCCAGGTCAATAGAAGATAATAGTTTAAAAAACTTTGATGGAAATTATAAAAAAGCTGTCAGAACACAGATTAGTGAGTCCGAGGTGTTTTGGAGGTATCAAAGGGGTTCCTTTCAATATTGCACTGTTGATCCTCATGATGATGAGATGTTGTAATAAATGTTTGTTTCTGTGTAGGAAAGCCTACCAGGACGTAACTTCACCTTCTGGCAGTGGTTTGATGGAGTCGTGGAGCTCATGAAAAAACATCTCAAACCTCACTGGAATGATGGGTAATGACATGAGACCTTTTATCCCATATAAATCAGTTTATTGTGACAAACAGACCACAGCAAACACATGATTCACAAAGAGTTTAAAGGGCATGTGGAAGAAAAATACTCTACCATGTCTGATTAATAACTGTGAATTTTATTAAAGGGATAGTTCAGGTTTTTTGAAGCGGGGTTGTGGGAGGTACATGGCACAGCTCAGTTCTCTCTCTGTTCAGAAATCTTGGGACAGACGCTAATGCTATACATTGCTGTACATGGTGCTAAACTCTCCACATAATTAAAAGAATTGTGGTAGAAAACAGCGTGGGGTCATCACGCACTACAGTTTGTTTTCATTCCCTTAATTTCCCACTGCCAAGCCACTTTGATTGACCGTCAAGTATGACAGACTACACTGTTTTGCTCAACTTCACATTATAATTAACATGATGAGGTTAACAGAAAGAAGTATGACACTGCAGGCAGCAAACAAACACTTTTTACAGGGTTAGACTTTAGTTTGTAAAGTATTAGGGTGCCCCTGCTGTTTCTCCCCAACATCTCTCTTTTCTTAATGTAAGTCCTTTGCAATATAACACATTATAAATGTAAAGATGTTCTCAAAGCTTGAATAACTTCCTCTTTCATCTCGTGGCAACATCTTCAATTTGTTTAGCTACCTATGCTCTCATAGTAGGGCTGAACGATTTCAGGAAAAGATCTTATTGCGATTTTTTTTTGCAGATATTGCGATTTCAATTTGATTCACGATTTTCTTCCAATCAAGCTTCAGTGCAATATTCACTGTGTTTACGGTATAGACAACAGTAAGGAAATCAATGATCAAACGCACACAACACACTATTCATCATCTAATATTATGATGAATAACCTGTTATCATTATTTAAGGGATACTCGTCTGTTCAAACTCTCCCACTTCCTCTGATCTTTTGCCCTTAAATAAAATGTATTATTATTATTATTGTTACGATTACTTGTACTCCTAAACAGAGTCTTTGTATTGTTGACCTGCTCACCAGCACTTCAGTAAATGCAAATTACCTGCAAATGTGTAAAATAGTATGTGTCAAACAGTTGACACAATAGATCCTTGGTCAGTCAGGAGGGCTGCAAAAAATTGCAGCATGGGTGATCACAAAATTGCCTTGTCTGAAATTGTGATTTCGATCTGAAAACGATAAATCGTTCAGCCGTATCTCATAGGTCAATGAACCTGAGGAAATGGAACAAAAACAAAATGTGTTTGATTCGTCGCATAGTTATGAGTTATCTCAGACAGGTCTTTTGCTGTTCTTACTGTGATAGACTACACAATTCAAGCAATCAATTTTTATGACCAACAGCACCTAAAACCTGACAACTGTGGGGTCAGGCAGTTCATCTTGCATACATTGTGTAGTCTGTACATTGAGTTTCTCTGGTTTTTCCTTTGTGTTTGTAAAACTGTGAACCTGGTCTGTAGAAGTATAAATGTTTCTTTACAGTGGGGAGGATCTGCATGATGAGAGCTGCAGACTGCAGAGGCAGGTATAAAAGCCTCCAGTATCCTCTGATCCTGAAACATCCCAGTTATTTTCTGTAGTCACACTCCTATTGCACCCAGTTTCCATCCAAAGTAGCCATCTGTCCAAAGTAAATGGCAGTAATATTTATTGAAAACGTCACTCATTTATCCAGTTTGGTAGTGTCTGTTTCTTCTTGATAAACAAACTGTTGACATTGCTGGGGAAAGAACACAAAGGCTGTGCTGTTTATTGAAGTATGACCCAAACAAAGCAGCTTGGTAGTAGAAAATTAAGTTGTTATAAATGTTTAGTTCATAGTGTGTCAAACATCCTACACTGTTTTTGTTGTTTGTTTTCACCCACAGTTATTTGAACTATATCTTTGGCACTATTTGCAGCACCTAGCTTCTGTGCTGAATCTTTTTGCACAAATGCAGTTCTGAGCTGTTTCACTGTGGCTAAAGCCATGTACCTCATATAACCCCACTTTAAAAACCCGAAATATCTCTTTAACATGAAGCCCTGTATTTTAATCAGCTTAAAGTTGATATGAAGGTAAATTTTGAGAACCTAAACGACAAAAAAGGTGCCCTGACCTGCAGGTGTTTGAATATATTTGTGTGTTTTTTCGTGTAGGGCCATCTTGGGTTTTGTGAACAAGCAGCAGGCTCAGGACATGCTGCTGTCCAAACCAAACGGCACCTTCCTGCTGCGGTTCAGCGACTCTGAGATCGGAGGTATCACCATCGCCTGGGTGGCTGAGAACCCAAATAAACCAGGTAACAATCAGAAGAGAGATTTTGGAGGCCAGCTCAGACCAGTTCCAAGTAGAGTCCTCTGAACTGGATTTATTTGAGGATAGAAAAGATTTCATCTGCCCTTTGCTCATGTCTTTGTGAAGGTGAGAGGCTGGTTTGGAATCTTCTGCCATATACGACCAAGGACTTCTCCATTCGCTCCCTGGCTGACCGCATCAGCGACCTGAACCACCTTCTGTTTCTGTATCCAGACCGACCAAAAGACGAGGTCTTCGCCAAGTACTACACCCCTCCACTCTGTATGTGTCTTTATTCAACACTCCTCTACCTAGAACTAGATACAGGCAGCAAAAATAAATATGTTCATAAGGTGTTTATCTAAAATATGAATGATAAGATGTTAACAATGTTAGGCTTTTCATTTCCATTAACACATGAATCTGTTGTCAAAATGACTTTCATTTATTAACCAATGAAGGATGATTGTCTTTGTTGCAGCGAAAGCCGTGGATGGATACGTGAAACCGCAGATCAAACAAGTTGTGCCTGAGTAAGTTGTTCTTTCCTCTGTCTCTATGAAGACTGCAATAGAAAGAATAATATCCCTAAAATAATAATGGCATACAGAGAGAGCCACTTAAAATTTCCCCAAAGTCCATTACTGAGTCCTGGCAGGACTGTGGCCGGCCTGTGATGGGACCTTCCCACCCTCATGGATGTAATGAGTTAACCTGACACCCAGAGGGACAGCTCCATATATCTGCCATGGAAGTATTTCACTAGTCCATCTGGAGAAGAGCCCATAGAAAATGTTTTCAGAGGGCAGAACCTTCACAAACAACTGCAGCTGGTGATTGGACAATCATTCTGCCAGTCATACTCATCATAGACCAATCCATAGACAATACCCACCAAGTTCTCCTGGTAAACTTCTGAGGCGATCATATTTCGCCAGGTATCGTTGAGTAACCATGCCGACAATAGACTATCTGGCATTGTCCGTGGAGGCTTTTGGCGTTCTTTTCCAGTGTCCCAGCAATGATCCCTGGTTGGGAGAAGAGCAAAAACATGATTTCCTGTGAGAAAAAGTTTAAGTGACGTTCTGTGCTCCTCTTTTAAAGAAGAAATTGAGTCAATTTTTTAAAACCACGGATATTGCTGCATCCAAGGAGACCGCTTCAGAAGCCACCATTGTTTTTAAACATGCAGTCACTTCCTGCTGTCGTCATGTCCTCAGTTTCTGCCTCTCTTGCCTGACTGGGTCGTTCAGCTTCTGGCCAATGAAGTCATAGGAGATTGAAGCTTGGCAACATGGATCTGCGTGATTTCAGACAATGAATCAGGCAGGTCCATCTGCTCTGCAAGATTAGAAATGAGTTCCAACGTGATGAAGTGACAAATACTGGGGGACTGGTTAACGCCACCAGGTGCCTTGTTTTGAGACCAGTTGCAATCTTTGGTCTGTCCACCAGGAGGAGCAGTGATTATGAGGGTTCATGTGATCACTGGTATTAAAAACTGGAGAGAGGTCCGACCGCAGGCCGCAAGACAGAGGCTTGTCGCAGAGTAGGACAGTAGGCGTGTCGCAGAGTGACGTCGCTTGAGTGGCGCCACTCTGCGACGCGGCTACTTTGTGACACGCTACTTAATGGGGAGATGCTAGTTCATGGGAAATCACGTAGAACCACGCGAGATGTGGAAAGTTTTAGTGATGAACAATGGCGGATCATGTCCAGACTGTAAGTGTTAGCATATTTCATGCAACAAACAGTTGCTGCATTTAGTTGTATTATTACGTAACCCTTACCCTAACCCAAACCCCTTACCCTTACCCATAGCCTAACCCCTTACCCTAACCCTTAACCGTATTTGTACGCATTTGAATACATTTATTATAGAGCAAAGAATGGGTAAGCAAAAACATTGACGTTCGGCTTGACCGTGCTGAAGCTGTTATATCCCTTTAAGAAACGTATGTAGTAGGCGTGTCGCAGAGTGACGTCAGTTAAAGCGATGTCACTCTGCGACACGCCTTTTTCTTGCAGCCTGCATTCGGATACAATTGAAAAACTGCGGCTCTCTCCACCATCAGTTATTTTCTCTTTAACTGATGGTGGAGCTCCTGTAACAATTAGGTAGATAGGAAGGTAAGAGGTGGTTGTTTTTAAAACCGCAAACTACATACTTCTTAAAAATATTCATATGGAAGTAGTTGTTATTTTGCTGAATGCTAGACCCAGCCGACCTTCTTCTTTTTCTTCTTCGTGTTTTCTTGCGAATAGCAACCATCGTATTAGATTAATTACTGCCACCCCCTAGGCTAAAGTTTGGGATCAGAGCAACTATTTCTACCATACAAAAACTACATTAAACACATATAAATATTCAATTTTCTCTTAATTATGTAGACAAGGCTGTGTGCTTTACCTCCCCAATCCAGTAATTTAGCTGATTTATTTTTCTAGTCTTGAAAACAAAAGTGAACAGTAACTCATCTAAAGCCTAGAGCTGCTGAATTAACATCCATTAATGAACTTTAAAAAAATCGAACACGTGATTTATTTGGATTTCATGTTTTTCGCAACTTAACATTTACATATTACATGTTTCATCAATGACAAAACCTATAAGATAAGATTTTTTTGTTTTGCTGCTCAATTAATTAACTTGCTCGAACAAAAGCAACCCTGAAATACTTTGGTTGTAAGGCTCATTCACCAATCATTTAGAAAGCTTATATTGCACACTATAATTTATTAACATATGTTTGTTTGAACAAAACAAAGATAATTTATGAAAATGATGCAATGGTGATATTTTTTTCTCTTGTAGATTCACCACACAAAACCCTGAATCCAGCGGAGGAACTCCTGCATTTATGGACCAGACTGCTTCTCCAGCTGTGAGCCATCCTAACAACTTTAATGTTTATCCCACAATGTGAGTACACTTCTTTATTTTTTTACTGTAAGATTTATTATATGGCAATTCTGTGTCAAAACCTCAAAGACTATGTCAGGAAAAATCAGAAGTCCTGCTCTAATCATACCGTATGTGTTGGAAAACGTGGAAAAACTGAATAATATGTTTGAACAAAAAGGCGTTATTACATCATTTTTGGGTGGCACAAAATGGAGGGGCTCAGTGTTGACAGGGCTCCTTTGGTATGTTATAATAATGTTATTGTCTGTCTTTGCTAAGCCAGATGATTTCACAAGCCTAGTTCTTTCTGGTATATTCACACATTATTGCGGTTTAACTCTTTCGGTGCCTAAGTGGGGAAAATTAAAACCAGTTTTTATGAAATATTAAAGACACAAACAGGCACACAAAAAGTCCTATTTGCCATGAAGAAATTGTGCAGAAAAGTAAAGTGACTGAAAGGCATCAGTGCTCTGTTGGAATAAACAAGTGCACAATAAATCACATTAAGCCCTTAAAGTATCATGAGTTTGTTTTGGGTGATGGAAGGTTGTGCTCAAAGCTTAAAAACTAAATATAACAAGACACACTCCCCTGATGTTTTTACAGAAAAAAGAAGCTTGTAGAGTGATGATGGTCATTTGTATTGCACCACAAAAAGTGTGTGAAGTAACAAGTGTTTACCCCTGATTTCAAAAGACAGGAGGAAGCCGCTTTTAGAAGCTTCAACGGTGATTTTTCCTGTTATTGTGATCTTTTTGTGATGCACGTCCTCTCAGTTGCAAACAGGGATGTCAATCTGATATCTGAAGTGGGGTACACACAAAAACATTATTGGGATGTTTGTGTCCCGAGGGGCAAGGACGGCAAACACCAGATTATCTTCTGTCTTATAAGACTGTCCTGTGGTCTGAGGTGTGTTAAGAGTGAATTTGTCCTGATAATCGGCTCCGAAACAGGTCATGACTGACAATCATAAATATTAAACTTGTTCAATATTTACGACCAAAAATCTTCATGTGTGTGGGGAAAGCCAACGACTCCTGAATCGTGACTCTGTAAATTGTGACGTGAAATGGAATGTAGCCAATCAAGAAGTGAGCTGACTGAGTAACGAGGAAGCAGGCGTAAATAAAAACAAGAATGAAACAGAAAGGTCTGTGGACCTCAGAAATGTCTCCAGGATTTTTTCCACAGCCTTTTCTTTTTTTTTAGTTCTTTTTTTTTTTTTTTTTTTTGGGTCAAAAATAACCCCAAGACCACCATCATTCCCTCTGCCATGTTGTGTTTTCTGGTTGTTGCTATGTATCTTCTTCATTTTTGTTAGATCACGTTTGATCATGTGAGATTTCTGTCTTGGAGGGTTAGCTTCTTGATCGGTGGTGGGACAGAATCTTTATGTGTGTGGTGAGCTGTGTTGAGATTAGCGGAGCACGCCACACACAGTACAATCAAAACTGTTCAATGCTAGAATCTTTATCTTCATGTGTGGGGTCTCTAACAAATCAGATTCAGATTTAGAAAATCCTTATGTGTGTACCCTGCTTAAAGTTGATGCTCTGTCTGGGGGGAAAGAGCGCAGATGATTGGCCAGAGTTGTAGAGATTGGACAAAATAGCAAGGCCGAGAATTTGCAAAGACTGGCTGAATTTGCACAGACTGTTTTGAGTCAATAACTGTCAATAACACGTGCAGCCAGTTTTGAAAACATCACACCTCTTTACTTAAATCAATCTTCCATAAAAACGCCAAATGTTTGGTCTCTTTAACTTAAACCCTTGAATTAAATGTTTCCCCCTGTTGTCGTCCCCTCAGGAGCGACACAATGCTGGACGCAGACGGAGACTTTGACCTTGATGACACGATGGATGTTGCTCGCCATGTCGAAGAGCTGCTCCGGCGACCGATGGCTAACCAATGGAGCAGCCAGCAGTCCTGAATCCTTCAGGTCACGGACACAAACACACACCTGTAATACCTACCAGACTGCACCCACGGAGACATGTCCCGTCTTTATCTGTGCCTCATACAGGCACACAGCAGGGATCACGTTACTGCTCGGTTGTAGCTTCCACAGGAGCTTTGGAAGAAACAAGTCTGGTAATGATAGCCCTCTACTTTTCTACTTACCTTAAGAGTCAGTGTTACCGGCCTGAAATGTCCTCCTACACTTACCGTAGTTTCTCAGGGCTGCTGGGGAAAAGCTGGATTTTGGACATTGGATTAGTTTTTATAAAAGCCCTGTATGCAAACGTGCCTAGTGAGCATCCAGCCTTCATTGGGAGACTTTTTATAGAAATGCACAGATGACACATGCTTTGTTTTTAATGTTTTAAAGGGTCTCCGTCCACACAGTTACATTACTTCTTACAACTGAGTGCTGACGGATTGAATCCCCTTGGTCGTATTTGTTCGGTGATTTTATTATTTCACGATAAATCCCACAGAGAAAAAATGGAGTTTTAGCTGAACATTAGCCACTGTGAAGACAAACAGTATTTGAATCTTTTGCTTCATGAGACATTCAGACTGATGAACAGTGAGGGAGCAGGAAAACCACAGACATGTCTTCCAGTCCGACAATTAAGTGAATTTTTGCTCTGTAAAAGAAAAGCTTGGCTGTGGCTTAGGCTACAGAACTGGTTAAAATTGTTGGTTGTTTTTACACCTACATCATTTGGGAGAGTTGTTCAGATAGAAGTGGGCATTTCCGGTCTAAGCTCGCTTCCAATCAGCCCCTGGAGAGGTTTGAACACAATCAGTCCAGCAAGCGACACAAACAGGGTGACAAGTTAAAGGTGTCATGGCCTGCCAAATCAATAATCTTTGCTTTTAATGTTTTACGAACGGGCTTGAGGAGGAGGAGGACTGAACTCTCAGCTCAAGGAGAACTGTGCAGTTTCTCTTTAAAGGAAATGCCTCTTAAAATGCTCTGCTTTTTACTTCCTGGGGTTTGTGATGTAATAGCTATACAGCCTCCACCTACATGTGTGTTCTCTGCTCATTCCTGGCAGTAACCTCTCATCCCCCCTCCCATCAGATGTCATTTGGGCAGCCAATCAGCACAGAGCTCAACATCACAGCCCCCTGTAGCCTCCCCACCCCCTCAGGTCTGTGCGTTTCCAAAAGGGGAGGGAAAAAGAGCTGCATCTGATCCTCTACAGAGGCAAAATTGTTCATATTTTATTGAACTTAAATCAAATTCTTACTGAATAGACACCCAAGACATGATGTAAGCAGTCAAACACACCAGCACATGGGACCTGTATCTCATCACACAGCTGTAGTAGTATCAGTAGTAGTCATAGTAATGACTAGAAAGCCCTCAGACCTCTGCCAAGGTAGCTCACATATTGCTGTTACACCTATAAGCAATAGTTCCATGATGAAGTCACCATCATAATATGATTCTTTGACCCTGAAAACCCACACCTAGCCCTTGGGATCATGTTGATATCATTATTAGTTAGACATTTATTGAGCAAAAATCATCGTTCGCCAAAATCTAATCATTTTTACGTTGGGCCATTACCAACATCTGAAATCTCAGCAAAACCCGTCCTGTAGTTTTTGCGTAATCTTGCAAACGAACAGACAGACAAACAAACACAGGCAAAAACACCCTCTGATACCAGAGTACTACTAAATAATGTTTTGGATCCAACAGAGTCATTTTCTGTGCACAGTCACATTAACCATATAAATATCAACAGGTTAACATCAACAACCGTCCCTACAGCAGATCATCACAGGACTGAACATTATGGACAACATGGATTCAAACAATTTTTTTAGATCCTGTAATTTAGTCCAGCTCGTTCAAGCAGGAGAATTTATCATTTTTTAAGCTGCTCTCTACTTTGCCACATCACTGATAGTTTAGACACATACAGGTGGTATGTTGGAATAGGTTACCATGCTATCTGGTGTTGTCTGTGGTCTGCTGTAGACACCGACAAGCATCAAAAGCCCCTCATCTTCATGCACTGAGTTTGTTTGTATTCACACCGATCAGGCATAACGTCATGATCACTGACAGGTGAAGTGAATAACACTGCTTATCTCTTCAACATGGCACCTGTTAGTGGGCGGGTGGGGGTATATTAGGCAGCAAGTGAAAATGTTATTATACATTGTACTTTTTGGAGTTTCATTTCCGCTTAAGGGTGTTGCAAAAATAATAATAATCATAAAACATTTTATTCAAGGGCGCCTTTCATGACACTCAAGGTCACCTTACAAAAAAATAAAAAGTGCATAAAAACAGGTATAAAAACAATAAAATCAAACAATATAATACAAAGACAGAGCAAAATATCAGAGGGAGTCGGAGAGTTTGAACAGATGAGTTTTGAGTCTGGTTTTAAAGAGGGGTAAGGAGTCACATCTCCTCTGTGTGATATACTTGAATGAAGGATGAATCAAATAAATATCTGCAGCATATGTACGTCTCACCCTCTTTACAGTACCAATAGCTGCCTGAAATGTCTCTGTCCCGCCCTACTCTTGTTTCTTCATCAGTGTCAGCCCACTGTCTCAGGATGACAGGCCCAGTGCAGAGTCTAGACTGTAGAATGAATGCGGTCATTGAAAATGTGGTGGCGAGGAGCACTGAACTGACCAATTATCATAGAGACGATCAATCAACCAATCAGAGCAGAGAGGGCCCACGTGGGGGAGGGAGCCTGAAAGTGACAGAGAGAATACAGCTGGATCAGGGGTACTCGGTATGTGAAAACTAGAAGGTTTTTTGAACATCAGTGGTTATGAGCATACTTTTGAAGTCTTGCAAAATGAATATATGAGGCAAGATGTGGGCTTTTTGAGTTAAACTCCAAGCCTGACTCTAAACCACAACTACGCCTATCACAATCTGAATGACGTCGCAGCACCAGCAGAAGCTAAGAGTTTAATATAATTTGACTATGTCATAGAAAACAGTCAAGTAAAAACTATCATGTAGAACCAGAAACGTCTGCACCAACACAACATAAACCCGAGAAAGTTTTTTGGATATGTTATCTTTCAGAATGATATATTCTCTTGTTTTGCTAATGATTCTAAAATGATGGTATTTAATAACTAAAACTCAAAATGCTACATCTGTCTTATAAATAGTTGGTGGTAATGGAGGAAATCAATCAAAAAATGCAGGCAAACTACTGCACAATTCCTAAAATGCTCAAAAAGGTTTTGTTATTAAAGACTAACAACATTTTCATGATATTTGATACAGCCTGTCTGATACAGCAAGATTTCAACAGTAGAAATAATGAATTACCAAGTATTGGGTGTGTAGGACTCGTTTTTCTGCCTGTCTTAAATTTTTTTGTTGTTGTTTCAAAATTTCTGCTCGTATGATATAAGGTTGTCACGCTATCAGAGTAACTTTGAACAGTAAAATTCTATATTTGATACTTGTTTCAGCATCACTGAGCAAAGTTAAAACTAAATAATAAATAGAATTGGGACAAGATGTTTTCTTTTTTCGTTTCCATTGACCGTTCACTGCAAAAAAAAAAAGCAGGTCAAGCACATTTGCGGTTGCACATTTTGTCTTGTTTATTAGGCAGAGATTTTTTGGGAGGGATTTTTTTTATTTTATTTTGTTTTATTATCTTAATTGCCAGTCAGGCTTATCCCAGTAAAAGTTGTTTTGTTTTAGTCAGTAAGTCCCCCTTTTTTTTTTTTTTTTAAACCAACACACAGGATGAAAAGTAAACACCTTAATAACCCAAAATGTAGATAACAAATAAGAATGATAACACAACTCAACAAGTTTTCTTTGCAAATAACGTCTGTATTCAAGATTCATATGCCCCCCTCAAATAAACCAAAGTAATGCTAAGAAAGAAGGAATAATCAACAGGAAGTGTTAAATAACAAAGAAATAATGAATCCTTTTTCAGGATTCATTATTATTTCAGCTTTCAAAACAGTTCAGTTCTTTTCAACAGCTCCAAAAATGATTTTTCTTCCCCCAAACACAGAAACAATTTTTTTTTTCTTTGTAGTTTGTATGATTCAGAACAAAAAAACGCTACTCACGGCACCATTTCACTGGTCACTGAACAGGAAGAGAAAAGAAAAGAAACACAACAGGTCAGTCAGTCAGTCAGTCAGTCAGTCAGTCAGTCTCAGGGCTCTGTAGATTCCTCCTGGAAAATGCCGGGTTGTGAGCTGCCTGAAAGATACTTGAGCCTGTAATGGCGTGACGTGGTCCAAGCTACTCCAACTTTTCACCGCTGTCCTCGAGGTGTGGAGCTGTGCCGCAGACCTGCCTCCGCCGTCCTCACACTGGAGACTGAAGCTCCTGATATAGTTTTGACCACAGGGGGGCGAGAGGGTCGTTACAGTTTGCAGTAAATTCTTAAAGGTTCATTTTGTTCATAAACTAAAGTGTTGATCATCAACGCTTGACTGTAAAGTGTTTTTAATGTTGTTCTAATAGCAAACTCAAGACAGGCGTAACATCAGGGTTTTTTTAGTTCAAATAAGGTTACAGTTTCCAATAACATGGCAGTGAAGTTTAAGTTATATAACAAAAAATACTTGGCATTGCAGTTTAAGTGATTATTTTCTGATATGTGAGTTGAGTTTTTGCCGCTCCTGGTTTGAAATGTGATTCTAGATCTGTTCGTGAGCTTTTATATTATCAGTACTTTTAAATGGAACATTTTCCGTTGTAGTTTCGATTGAAAAATATGATATTGAAAAAGTATCTCAAGTTTTTTTTTTTTTTTTTTGACAACCTTATAATGATACTTTATTTTCAATGTCTGGTAATTTTACAACCTCGGGCAGACTGAAGCAGTAATATCTCATGTGTTTGTTTCTTTTTATATATTAACATATATATATATATATATATATATATATATATATATATACATATATATGTATATGTATGATCTGTTAAATGTATTTTCTAAAAGTTGCATAGCCTGGTTTCAGTAACCACAGTTGGATTTTAGAGTTTGCAGTTATAATATTTGGATGTTTGACTGCAGTTTTCGTTCCACATTGTACGTGTATTGTTTACAATCATTCCCTGTATTACACAGTCCTGCAGGTGTTTTAACAATCTTTGGTGCTACCATTTTGTCTCTGAAAATTCACAACTGCTTATTGATTTGATAATTAAATTTGAATACAGATAATGAAAATGTTTCAATCATTTTGGTGATTTTTGGTTATTAATTGGATATTACCTTAAGTTTAAAATCTAAACAAAAAAACTCCAGATCTCTTCTTAAGTCTTTTTTTTCCCCTAAAAACTATCAAAGTGAAATACAACCTTCTCTAAATTACAAAAATACATAAAGGTTTGGTTTTAAAACATTTCAGCATATTTGTGCAATTTTGACAGTGTAAAGGGTTTTGCCGCCTGTTCTTGCAGCATTGGACAGAGGAAACCATTCATTATTGTTCTGTGATAACAAAGAAGGGATCGATACCCTCTCAGTTTCCTAAAATTATGAAAATGTTTGGAATTCTGGGGTCTTGACATGACATGGACTAAATTTTCAGAAGCCTGTTTCACCAGAAAATATGCACAAGTTTATCTTAAGTTCTGATGTGAAGTCCATTTAAAGGCCCCATTAAAACCACTTAAGTTGTGTTGTAGACCAGTGTTTCTCAACCAGGGGTCTGTGGACCCCTAGTGATCTGTGGTGTAATTTCAAGGGGTCCTTAAAAATAGAAGATATTTTAAAAACAGATCCTATAACATTTATAAAAATTGGATCATTTTACTCAAATGTGACTGAGACCATTATCTACATAAACTACAGAGGGTAACATTACTTTTTGTCTTTAATTACATCTGTTTCACAAGTGTAATTTATTTATTTAAGTTTGTATAATACAAACTTACCATGATCTGCATCCTTTTCAAAATATGAGCCCCCTACTGTTTCAGTGGGCATACACCATACATTTCTTAATAATGATTTTCTTGTAAATCATCTGCAGGAAGGTGTTGTGGGAAAACTCATTAACTTGCAAGGTTCAGGTCAGCACTTGAAATTAAGCGATTGTTACAAACAAACAAAGAACAAGATGATAAGCACAGTTACACGAAGAGGAAGAAGTAAAAGGGGGGGAGGGGTGAGAACCACTGTCTTGGACTATGTCCACACGTAGGCGGGTATTTTGAAAAACTCAAGGTTTCCTCCTTCGTTTACAAAACAATCCCATCCACATGCCTGTTTTTAAAAACATGTCACGAAAACACATAAAAGCACTGTCAAATGCTGTTTATTTCCTTGTAGCAAAGTTTGTTATACAAGTCTTTTGGAAGGAGTTTCATTCTCATATCCACAAGTCTGACTGGTGTTATGGTTTAACTTGTAGCTATGTAACCTGGTGTTGGCAGACGTTTTGAGTCTTCATTTAAATCAGTCCCAGACATTTGATAAACTTGATCTAAGTCTGTTATTCTAAAGCATTCACGAGTTCTCATGTTGGCTTCAACATCTGTTGTTATCACTGCAACCACAGACGCAGGTGGCTATGGGTCTCCAGTAAACATGGTCACGTGTGAACAGTAGTACAGGGTCTTGTCCAAAACATTGTGGGCATTTGTATCGCTGTAGTGTTTTAACATCAGATTCACAGTGAGGGAGCAGCTGTGCGGATGTGTTGTTATGTAAATAGTCCAGTCAGCAACACTTTAAACAGCAACAGTTAAGCAACGTCTGCTGCAGCATGTAAGCAACAGTGAGAGTGTTGCATCACCCCGAGGTGACGTTTTGAGCCCAAAACACTGATCCCCTTGTCCACATGGAGACTGACGTGGAATCTCCACCTTGGCTGGAAATGTCCAAAATGTGCATTTTCAGTGACTTAAAACGTTGTTTACGTGTGGACAGAAGGACAAAGTGCACAGCAAAGCAGCTTTTTCCGAATCCCACCTACTGTGTGGACTCTGCCTTTGTTTGGTCGCACCATGAACACGTATGGTCATCTAAACTAGTAGAGTATGATGTTTAAACAATGCAAAATATTGTTGCAGATATGATGTTTTAACTTATTTGTCCAAGCAGAAAAAGCGGGGGGTTGTTTTTATTTTGTTTTGTTCTGTTTTTTCAGCGCTGCCTCCTTATTTTGAGTCATCGTGTCTTGGTACGGACTAACAGTTGGAAATAGCTTTGAGTAACAGCTGATAATCTACATACTCAGACAAAAATGTACAGAAAATATGTCAAAACATTTTGATCAGTTGATAAATAAAGTTTATAGGATTAATTTACAGCCAGAGTAAAAAGTAAGAGTGATAACTAGCACTGAAATCATCACTAACATCCATCCATCCATTATCCATACTGCTTACCCCTTTCAGGGTTGCAGGAGGTTGGAGCCTATCCCAGCCAGAGCATGTGAGCGGAGTGAAGCGGTGAGATTGCCCGCTCCTCGCTCACAGGAAAACCTCCTGACCCAGTGTGCTTGACCTACATAGGGGTCAAACCAGCAACCCTTTTGCTGTTAGGCACGTGCACCCCCTGCCACCCCATCAATATTTGGGTAATTATTTTCTCTGAGGAAAAACAGAACAAGTCAGATGAGTCACCATGCATATCTTAGGGATGTTGTCTGTCACGGAGAACACACTGCTGACACCAAACAGCTCTAAGACCCTCTGATCCTCCTCATCTTCAAGTTATCCCACCGTTATGAATGATACTCTAAGGCAATCCTAGTTTACAGAGGACTGCACCTACAAGGAGGTAGATGTGAGAGGGGATTGTAAGTTATCCCTACGTTGAAACTCTCAGCTAGTGCAACACCTCAAACATAAGACGTGTGTGAACTCTGACATGAGTTCAGACTTTTGTTCAAAGAAAACCATGTTCTAACCAAAGTACAGCTGGTGCAATCCATAGCCATCAATTTGGACAAACCCTTGCTTAGATCAGTTTCTAATTATCATTTATTTATGAATAGCGTGATTTCAATACAGCATGCATCATCTCATGCTCCTTGCAGATTCATGCATCAGTTTTACTTTCAGGGAAATTCAGCCCTAAATGCTGTGACTGTGGTTTTAAAATATGCCTTTGGTAATCTAACCTTTGGTGCAGTTTCCAAAAAGATCACAAGGTGGCAGCAGAAGCCAATCTTGATGATGAAGTGAAGGTTTAAAATTGACCTCTTAGATTCATGAAGATCTGAAATTTAATAAGTTATAGGATTTTTTCAACCTTGTTCCTGCTGTTTCTTAATTTTTCTTCACAAAAGTCAAAAAATAAAATACCTGTAAAATAGAATAAAAATCATAAAATTGCCAGAGATGCTGTGAAAGGTATAGTCGATGTCCATAATTAATAATCCAAGAAATATTACTCTTAATTGCTGGAGATACCCAGCTCTTGCTAACGTAGTATCAACAAGTGTTGAGGATGGAAAATGTTACAATTATCAATCAGTCAATGAAATTTTATTTATATTGCACATTTCATAAAAAAGGGACAGCAGGTAGTGCTCGTGCCTCACAGCAAGAAGGTTGTTGGTTCTATCCCTGTGTTGGTCAGGACCTTTCTGTGTGGAGTTTGCATGTTCTCCCCTTGTATACAGGGGTTCTCTCCGGTTGATCAGGTTGATTGGTGACTCCAAATTGCCTGCAGGTATGAGTGTGAGAGTGAATGGTTGTCTGTCTCTCCATGTGGCCCTGTGATTGGCTGGCGACCAATTCAATGTGTGCCCTGCCTCTTGCCCAACGTCAGCTGGGATAGGCTCCAGCCCCTGTGATCCCAAAAGACATTAGCATTATATATGATCTAACAATATATGTATTTGTTGTTGAAAGTGCTTTACGTGGAGGCAGAAATGTGTGACAAAAGATTAAAAGTTACAATGACAGCAATCAGGTTTTTTTTTTTTTTTTTACAACCATTTGGTGAATAAATGCTCAGCAGAGGTCCACTGGCTAAGTAGAATACCGGTGTAATAGTAATAACAGTAGGCAGAGTGTCAAGAAGAATTTGGAGACTCATGCTCACCAAAATATCTAATAAAAGAAACAAAAAGTCAAGATGACTGATAAAACATATAAGGAGAGAAACAAGAGGAAAGACAAAGAAATAACACCAAGAATCAACAGACAATATCAGTTTAAGGTTAACATATTGCGTCCAGCTTTGGCTAGCTCCGGCATAGAGGCAGATATGTCATCAAATGTGACTTGAATAAAATTTGATCCAGGGAATTCGCCAGTATCCGCTCGGACAGTTTCTAGTCCATATCTTTTACAGATGTATTTGGCTGACAGCTGACATTAAACACAGGTCAGGAAAAACAAACTTCACCCTCAGTGTCATTGTCTTGTCTTTCTCCTGTGATTGACTATTCAGATTTCATATGAACGTCCATGTTGTCAGAATCTGTGCTTACAAACTAAACTAAGCTGTGTTCTCTTGTCATACCTCAAACTTTGTAAGACCTTCCCTCGATCACGTGGTTGCTCCTGAAACTGCTTCATTGAAAAAAATTGAATTGTTCGAAATCTTCAAGATAATTGATTAACAAATGACCAGGCTGAATCCTGCTCTGTGTAGAAAGCTTTGTCTGTTAATAACCCACACTGGTCCTCACTCTATAAGAAATTCAGGTTCTGTTGATCTATCTGTGCCTTGTAGATCCACAAACACATTTCATGATCCTAATGAAAGCAGGTACTAAAGGTTTTGGAAAAGCTCCAGTCGATGACTGCATTAGCAAATGTCACATTATAATAAAAGTCTGACCTCTGAGTTATTTTTCCACTGACAGTCTCAGATTGTTTGTCCAAATGTCAGACAGCTTCTGATGCAAAATTTTTCCTTTCACTTCAAAAACTGAAACCTCAGCAAGTGCATTTGTGATTTTGGTCAAAAATACGCCAGTGCACCTACTATAAGCCGCTTTCATTTGACAAACCCAGGTGAAAGAAGAAAATTAGGCTTGAACTGCTTGTGATGAGAAAACTAAGGCTGTTTCCACAACTAGATCGTTTGGGAGAGAGTTGTTGAGAAATATGTGGCCGTTTCCTGTTCAGCACTGTTTGTTTGAATATATGAGATGTGTTTTATTCAGTACCTTCACCCATCCTTGATTCCTCTCCTTGACCGACCCAAAGGAGGAGAAGAGGCTCTGGAGGAGCTCAGAACAAGGAAACACCAGTGAATCCCTCGTGGAAGTCTTTTAACCTAACATGCACTGTGATTGGTCTGGAAGCACAGCATCTGATAAAATGCCACACCTTTACTGTGATTCTCAGGTTTTTCAGACAGTGCTGGTACTCTTAAAACCTCTTTTAATTATTTGATATCAGTGAAAAGAAATCAATAAACCTTTGAATTAATTGCTCTAAACTAAACACACTCAAAGTCATCTTCGTTGAATTTGTGGGAATAAAGATATTTTCTTTGTGTCTTGTCATGTCAACTAATCCAGGGGTTAAAAAATCATGTCGAATTAAGGGTGTTTAAAGGCCAATCAGCTGATCAGCTCATCATCAACCCATAATTCTGCTCAGACTGGTGAAGCAAAGAATCTCTAATTTGGCATATTGTGCCTCCTCTGTCCTCGCGTCTCTCCCTAGCCCCTCTCTTTCAGTTCCTCCTTGGGAGACAAGGAAACAGCGCAGTTGAAGGAAGTACGATGAACAAAAAAATGTTGATGAGAAATAGGGCTGAACGATATGGACAAAATTTCATATCTCGATATTCATGCCAGATATCTCGATATCGATACGATATGATACGACTACAGGTTCGGTGAAAACCAAGCATTTTGCAGAAAAATAAAAACATCATAATACAAAAGAATGTGGAAAGTACAGTTTTAGCGCAGGGGAAATCTATATTGTTTATATCGTTGCTTTTCGATATTAATATCTTGAATGTTTGTATCTCGATATTGATACGATAACGATATATTGTTCAGCCCTAATGAGAAACTAATATATGAAAACGGCAAGCTTGCCCTAAGACGTTGGTCTCGGCTCCCTGGAGGGTTTTATTTGCGTTGACAAGTTAGCTCATCACACTGCTGTAATTGTATAAGCAACAGCGAAATTATAGTAATTGCATAACAGCTACCAGACAACTGGAGCAAAGAACTACTTGATAATGATGTTTTGGATCATTTAGTTCCTTAGTCCAGCTCGGTCAAGCAGGAGAATCTATCCTATATAAAGCAGCTCTCTACTGTTTCACTGCAACCACTTCTCCAGGTGTTATGTTGTAGTAAGTTACCATGCTATCTGGTGTCCTTTATGGTCCACCATAGACACTTGCAAGCACTGACAGGTCTTCTTTCAGTGCTTGCTGGTGTCCATAGCCATATTGCCCAGCCTTAACCTGATACACCAGATGGTCTGCTTGGCAAATCCATTGGATATATTTCTCTAGTTCATCCCAAAGAAAGTGACTGTGAAAGGCAGAACCTCCCAAGAAAAACTATAGTAAGACTGAATGAATGGTTTGTCACCTTCATCACAGACCAGCCAGAAGTTGTCATTGCATGGTCTTTCACTGGAGATCCGAGGCAGTCCGATGACTTTTAACTATCCTGATAGGATATTGAACTCCATTGGAGTGCCTCGGATCTCCAGTGTAAGACTGTCTTTTTTTGCCAATAACTCTTCTCTGTTTGGAATCTGGACAGTCTTTTGTCCTCTTGAGTTTTACCCAGATCAAGTTTTGCTTTAATTTGATCAAAATGTCACAAAACTGAATTTCCCTCCAGGATTTAAAGTGCACACTGTAACTTTATTATGTCGAGGTGAACAGGTTGACTGTGTAGATTGGTCGAAGAGATGCTTTTTTCATTGGCACTAAAAGCTGCACTATTTCACAAAACATTAACATGAACCCTCTCTTTTCATTATTTCATTTCATTAAAAAAAAAATACAAAGCTAAAAATGTGCCTGTTGTAAAGGTCCAATGTGAAAATATTCACCTGTTGTGTCTCTGTTGGAAGTGTGTTAATATCTGAAGTGTGGGGGAGCGAAATGTGTGGCGCAGAAGGTCGCAGAAAAAAAAATCTCAATTTGTCATTTTTAAAATGTTCCACAACAAAAAAATTCTCATTTGTCGCCCAACCCTACTCCGTAATTCACCAAAATTATGTCTAATAAGTTCATCTGTTTTTATTACAATTATAGTTTGTTGGATCCAAACTTACCAAAGTCAAAGAACATCAAACTCCCATCCTTATATGATAAGTCAATACAGGTTTGTTTGTCCTAGTTACATTTGGCTACTTGGAAATGAGAAATAAACTATGAATCAAACTCCGAGCCTGTCAGTGTGACAAATAAACTAAGGCACTTTTTAGTGGGTGTACTTAAACCACCCCAGGGTCTTTCTCTGTAGCCACTGAAGCCCATCCTGTAGCTTCTGGCTCCAGTAGAGCAGCTCTAGAACTGTTTATACCTTTTTGTGATCAAGGGCCAAAGAAAACAAACTGAAAACAGACTGGGCCTCGGTTTGAAGCTTCAGACTTTTTCCTTTGGAGCACTGTACTTTTCATACCAGACTTTAAAGCCGTTGTGATCATCTCTGCTCCATAACCAGACTAACTAATGAATGTCTGAGCCTTCTAGAGAAACACAGCTCACTCAGAATGAAAGTAAACACGTTAAACCTCAGGAAAATCAACAACGAAGGACGACTTCATGTCTCACTATCAACCAAATAGTACCCAGAGCCTCAAGTGGAGATGGTATTCTTTATGATAAAAATATTTAACAAACATTAACAGGCACTTTGGTGCCCACACCAGCAGTTATTTAACATTCATGCTTCTGCAGATCTGTTTGTCCTGTCTTCAGCCTCATGTTTGTCTTTTGTAGAGCTGTTTTTTTTATCTCACTGTTTGTTCCTCCCTCATGTTTGCTGGCTTCTGTACAGTCTGTGGCCTGTTTGGTAACTTTTTATTCACTTCCATGTTGTGCAACTTATTGCTGGAAATGTGATGTTGGAGGTGAAGACAAAAGAATAAAAGTCTTTTCTAATTAATCCTATTCTATTGTGGTTTGTTGTCATTGATTTAATTAAGAAAAGACAGATTTATGCTGTTCCTTCTACAACGTCACACATTTTCACACACTGTCTCACCCCAGCAGTACTGCTCAACTGCTTTCATGATTGGTTTTAACTTATTTTTGATTTCTATCCACCTGACATCTTTACTGCCTATCCCATCGGGGTTGCAAGGCTGGAGCATTTCCTAGCTGACAAGTAGAATGATGCATGAGCACTCTGGACTGGTCACCAGCCAATCCCAGGGCTGACATATATACACAGACAACCACTCACAGATACGTTCACACCTGAGGGCAAATTAGGTCCTTTTTCAGACCTGGATTGTTGGGAGAGTTGTTCTAGTACAAGCTGGCTTTTCAAGTTTATTGAATATTTATGAACACAGCAATGGATTCCAATTTCAGCACAAACAACTGTGCCGAGCTCACCTAAAAGAGGTGATCTTACTCACTTCAACTTGATCCCTGGAGCGGTTCATTTGCAGTGAGGGCACAATCAATCCAGCAACAAACAGAAACAGGATGACAAGTTAACTTAAAGGTGCAGTGTGTAGAATTTGGCATTTGAGCGACATCTATCATTAAGATTCTAGAATGAGCCAAACTGTAACCAAAACGTCACATCGCTGAGCAACGGAAGCCTGTAAAGAGCCAAAAGGTCTTCCAAAAGGTGACAAGGTTTGTAACCATTATTTTTATAGATTATAGGTCAGTTGTTAGCTGTCTCTACATCCACCGCCGTCCTCTCTGCTCTTCTTCGCCTGCATTCCAGGTAGATTTCAGAACCGGCGGACAGATTCGCATTTCGTTCTTTTTGTGCCTAAAATCCACCCGTAGACAACACGGCGGATCGTTATGTCGGCCTACATGAATGCGGCCCGCAGTAATGTGAATTGTTTGAACCTTTTTCTAACTAAATAAAAATAAAGCAAACTTTTTATGGTGATGATTGTACTCCTATTTTGAAGGACTTTACATACAAATAGAAACATTATATCCTATATTCACCGCTTCTGTTCGGCGAAATGCTGCCAAATTCTACACACTGCACCTTTAATACACCACTGTAGCATAAGCATCAGTGGTAGTAATAATCATTGCATTATGCCTACCAGGCAGATATGAAAGCACTGATTAATAATAACTTTCAATTTCTGTTCTCAGGCACAACATACCATGAATATATCAACAGTTTAACATCACTCACTGCCTCTACAGCAGATCATCACAGGACCCGACAACATCGACTTATTCCAAATGTCACAGGAGTCCCAAAATGAAGTCCAGCCCATTCCAATAGGAGAATTGTTTTTTTTTTTTTAAAGCTGCTCCCTGCTTTTACGCAACAGTTGATCTGCAAACACTTCTACAGGTGTTATGCTGTAATAAGTTATGATGCAATATGGTGTCCTCTATGGTTTGTTGTGACACCTGCTAGCGTTAAAAGTTCCTCTTCTTCGTGCACTGACTTTGTGTACACTTATGTCAAAACAATTCTATATAATGAAAAATATAGTCATCAGTGAAAACTAAAATAGGACATTTAACCTTCACTGTTAATCAGACAGTTGTTTTTTGGAAAGCTTAGCCTGCTAGTTTCCTTCCCATAATGCATAGCACTGGCTGCTTTAGTGCATCTCAGCCTGTTACAAAATAATGCCTTATGAACAAACAATCCAAAGGAAATATGTCAATTTGCAGCAGTGTTTTTTTTTTTTTTTCCAACTAAATTGGAACAAAGCAGCCAAGCTGTAGTTGTGAAAACCACCTTAAATTACGTACGCCTGAGCAGAGATGCATCAGCAGTTACAGTTTTGGTTTTACTTGATCTGACTACAGCTTTTGATACAGTCAATCACATCATACGTACTTCTGGACTCAGTGGAAAGGTGGATGGGACTTTCTGGTACTGTAGTAAGTTGTGTCAAACATACTAAGAAGACAGGGACTACTTTGTGTCTCTTGATAATCATGAATCTGAGCATAGAAAGATGGCGCGGGGTTCCTCATGGATCAATCCTTGGGCCCATTCTTTTTGATATCTTTATGCTGTCTCTATCTCAGATCACAGAATATCATAACATCTCTCCCAATGCTTACGCAGATGACACACAGCCATACAGCTCGGTGTCAAAGCATGACTGCAGTCCTTTACACTGACTGAAAAGGTGTGTTGAAGAAATCAATGAGTGGAAGTGACAAAAAGAACGAGAAAATGAAAAACCTTGTTTTTGCCTCGAAAGACAAGATTAAAAAGTGGGTGTCTTGATTCAGTGACACTAAAACCTAAAAATCAACCCAGAAATCTCTGTGTGATTATGGACTAAGACCTGAACTTGAACAGCCACAATAAAGTGGTTACAGAATCTGCCTTTTACCAACTAAAAAACGGAGCAAGAACCAAAGGATTTATGTCCAAAGAAGATGGAAAAACTTGTTCATGCTTTTATTTATTTATTATTTTTTTTCAGGTTAGGTTGTTGTAACGTTTTTTTATACAGGCCTGACTCAAAAATCCACCAGACAGCCACAGATCATATTATACCAGTCCTTAGATTGCTACACTGATAGACCTGATAGACATTAAAATCCTTCTCCTGGTTTATAAAGCATTATGAAGCATCCAGCCCCCTCAGGTCCTGTGAGACAGGTTTACTTGCTGTATCTGGAGTCGGGACTAAACAGAGTGAAGCGGCCTTTAGTTTCTACGCTCCTTACCTGTGGGATAAACTACCACAGAATCTGAGACTTTATACGTGTGCATGCTAAACGCAACCAGTAATAGGGTGACCATACTGTGAAAACCCAAAAAGAGGACCCTCAGCAGCATGGCTTGTGTCATGAGGCAAACTCAAGGAGTTACAACAGTTTGAATCATGCATGTCTTTTTCTGTCGCTGCGAGAAATTCTTCTGTAGAACAAGCTGAGCAAAACCCAAACATTTAAGGGAATTTTATAATATCCCCCGGGACATACTGTAATTTTACGACCAAAAAGGACGTATGGTTAGCCTAACCAGTAATTATTGCAATAGGATCCCTGCCCATTTCTGTAGCCCTTGTTAGCAGTTTGCTATCAACAAACATTTTAAAAAATAATAATAATGCCCCAAAATTCAGATGCATTTTATGTAGCAAGGTAAAACATCAATGTCTTGAATGTATATGTTTGACATGGACCTTATTTCAGGTATGCATCTGAAGGACCATTGTAGACTTTTGGCCTTTGGAACCAGAATGCTAAGTCACTCGTGCATTTTTTGACTCAATCCTGCACCACTCTGGATGAAGTTGCTAAAAACATTTTTCTTGAGTTAAAAAAAAAAAAGGACACTGATAACATTTCTCTGGTCCGAGTAAAGAGAAGATTTTATTTGTAAGGCAGATATTCAAGGCTGTATCCATAACAAATGATATAATAATGACTCTCTCCTCTTCTTTGGCTCAGCTTTGCATTTCACTGATGCGTTCAATCAATCCATCTTTATTTATATTGTGCCAGTTCATAACAAGTGTTATCTCAAGTTACATTACAGTAAAACCGGCTAAGGCCATCCTCTTCTTTGTTGCATAAACTAAAAACATGACAGCTTATCAAAGTCACTGAGCTCCTCATACACTGGGCCCGTGATGGAATATCGCAGGTCTTTCCAGTTGAGAAGGTTCCCAGGGGTGAAGGCGCTGCCATCCATATAAAACCTGATTTCACATGGAGGGATGACTGTGTCCCACAGGTGGACATCTGTCATGTCCCCAACAAATGACTGGGCCTGATCAAAACCTCCTCCATAACTATCTTGATCCTGACCTAGAATGATGCTGGGAGCACCCTGGAGAGATGCTCTGGCTGCCAGGACTTTATGAGGACTTCTCTTTCCATTGGTCCACAGTGTTGTTAATCCGTTGGTGGACTCCCACGTCCAGCAGACGGAGTTCCACTCATCTGTTTCAGTAGGCAGCCCGCTTATATCAACAGACTGCCCATTTACGTGCAGGCGATACACAGTCGTAGAGGGTTTGAAGAGCAGGAAGGCATTCGATTGAGATGGGATGGCAAGAGAGAACAGACCCTGGCCGCGGGTTGTTGAAGAGAAATACCTCATGCACATGGTTAAAGCAGTAAGCGGCTGCTGCTTGCTAGGAATCAGTTTAACAGAAGAGGTCCCACTGCTCCCAGGGAAAGTAAACACCTTTTCTGAGAGATCTGCAAGAGAGAGAAAGAGATGACACCCATTAGGACCGAAACCTGAAACCATACTGTTACAATTGGCCTGATTCTTGAGGTGGCCATGGTCCTGGGATATCATATGGTGTGTTTCCACCAAGCAGTCGTGTTCAGTTCAGTTTGGTATGGTGCACAATTATTGGTGTTTCCACTGTCAAATAAGGAGAAGGGTAACCAAATAACCATTCTGTGCTGTCCCAAAGTGTTCCAAGCTGACCTTAAAGAGTGGAGCTAATAATGCTGCAGTCTGTTGGTTGGTTGCAAGAATCGTTACTTTGCATGTGATCACCTGCTCACTTGTCCATCTGGGAAAGAGCCCATAGAAAGTGTTTAGGAATGGGCAGAACCTTTTAAAATCATATCTGCAATGTGACTGGATGATCGATCTGCCAGCCACATTCGTTACAGGCTAATCAGACAATGAATTATTTGGATGCTAATGCCGTGACAGAATGTGAACCACATTGTAAAACAAACTCTTGGCAAAACATGTCGGAAGTGTAGTGAAAATATCCTTTATTGAGAGAAGTTTGTTGTGTTATTTGTTTTTTATTTAATAAAGAAATGTGGTCAAGATGTGGTGTCATCTCTAAAGGACTCTGATTGGACCATGCTGCTTCGAGCTGCTCACAATCCCAGATTGGAGCTTGGCAAGATGGATCTGCCTAATGACAGACATTGAATCAAGTGGATCCATCTGCACTGCAAGGTTAGCAAATTCAGAGTGAACACTGTTCATGCCGTAAAAAAGGTCCTCACGAAACAATGCTTCTTGGAGAACTGGAGTGCTGGCGGTCCTCCATTGTTGCTCTTGTCCACAGTGTCACGCTCTACCTCAGAATGGTGCACTGTGCTGCACTGCTGTGATGTCACCCGATTGCCTAGCTGGTGTGACCCTCTCCTACAGGCTCACATCCCCACCCTCAAGTGAAGGTACCGCTGGCGGTGGAAAATACAAGCGAGACCGTGGCATACTGTTCCAAACCGTCCCCAACTGTACTGAAACAAGACCACACTGTGGAAACGCAGCTATAATGAGGGTGGGGAGCTCAAAGATTGTTCTTATGTTTTAAGCTGGCAACACATCTTTAAACTTGGAAAGGTTTTTTTACCAATGTATTACATTTTTCATACACACTAGAAAGAAACGCTGAGTCAGCATTTGGCTTGCCAACAGAGACGCTGGTCAAAGGTCATGGAGATTTGTGATCATGCTGTGCTTTTGTAAGCATTATCTCAAGCATGCTTGAAGAGGATTTCCATTCAACTTTGCACAAATGTTCTTTCTGACTCAAGAATGATCTACTCAGGATTCTGAGGTCAAAGTCACTATAACCTTCATGTTTACCCACTGCTTGTGAAAGCAATTCATGAATGCAACTTTACAAGAATGTCTCATGTCAAGGTCAGACTTCACTATTTTTTTTTCGGCGATGATAGTCACTTTGTCAGATCTTCAGACCACAGAGCCATAAAATCATTCTGTGACTGATCCAACAAACGTTACAGACCAAACAATTAAAATCGCCTGCATATGACAACCAACGTAACGATTTTGGATGGAGAGACGACAATGAAGACAGCAAACAGACACCCTGCATTTAATGATCTACACTTTTTTGTCTTTTCAGATGTTATGAAGAAAAATGTTAGCTTATTCACAAATGCAAGGAGTCACTCTCTGAGGTGCTAAGGTTCCTCTGCTGTTTCTCTCAAATACTTCTCTTTATAAAGTCTGTGGCAGCTCCTCTGCAACACATCATAGAGGAAGGGGGTTCTGTTTTTTTAGATCCTGACAATGTCATTAATGCCATCCATCAAAAGTGTGTTTTAACCCGATGAAGAATTTTTACTAAACTTTCCTTAAACTTCAGGTTTAGAAAAACATTTTCACAGGGTGCTGGTTTGGCAGAGGGGTAAGCAACCAGGCATGACCCATATACATGCTTCTGCCAGCCTGGGTTTGAATCCAGCCTGTGGCCAGTCTGCAGTGTGTCCTCCCCTACTCTCCCTCACCCCTCTTCACAAGCCTATCCACTGTCTCTCTCTCGTCTATCAATCAATAAAGGCACAAAATGCCATAAAAATAATCTTAAAAGAAAAACATTTCTACATCAACTAACCTCTTTCAATATCTCTGTCTCCTTATTCTCAGACAACAGCTTAGGTCTGTCTCATCCCTGATTGTTTCATATGCAGAACCCCCAGTGCTCTCATTGGTCAGTGTCTCTGACGTGGATGAACAAATGGCAGAGGGCATGAGATGACTTTCTGTCATGGAGTTGTGAGGTGTCTCAGAAGAGTCTTTTGCGTCAGTCACAATGACACACTACATGAGATGAAACAACTGATATTCTTGACCTATGGGTCCCAAAACCCTACATTTATTGGGTCAGGTTGTAATCATGCATAAATCATGAAGTCTGACCTAAAGGTGAAGGTCCTGGAGTCCTGTGGTCATCCTTTGCCTGTCAGTGTAATACCTCAAGAACTCTTTATAGAAGGGATTTTCAACATGTGGAAAAGTGAGCCTCCTCTGTAAGAATGTGAAGTCCATTGTGCCCCCATAATTTCTGGAGCATTGATCAGAAATTAGAATAGACTTCCTCAGTTTGGGACTTTTCTGAGCACTGAAGACTAAAAGGTGAAAATAAATTTATTCACATTTTATTGATCAAAAGTGTGTTTTAACCTGATGAAGTCAACTCTCAAAAAGAATTTTAACTAAACTTTCCTTAAACTATAGGTTTGGAAAAACATTTCTACACCCACTAACCTCTTTCAATCACCACATTTTAGTGTCCCCTTCTAATAAAGCTTCTTTCTATGACTGTTCTCACCTTTTCCTGCAACCAGACCAGCGCAGAGCGAGGCCACTAAAATCAGCAGATGTTTCATCTTCCCTAGTCCAACACGTCCAATAGTTCCTCAGACCAGAAACTTGGATGTACTCTGAGTTTCTCCTGGTTTATTTATGGAGAATTTAAAGAGAGGTGGGTGACGTTTTGGCCAATTGCAGAAAAGTTCTTCCCAGGTGACTGAACTCAACTATGGGTTCATTATTTAAGGACAAAGATTAAAGTCGACTCAGTGTGTGTGTGTTTGTGAGTGTGGGTGTTAGTGTACATAATAGTTGTGCTTAAGAGCAAGATTCTAACTTATCAATGCAAGCATAAGTTGTGAAATTTGATTTGATTTGTACTGAATTCTTATTAAGGGGCATGGGGTCACATCTGTATGATGAAAATATAGACAAATGTTTCACTGTTTTATAACTTTTCATACTCCTCAAGCGTAATGATACAATTCGATAAACCCACAGACTCTTTTTAAACCCACGCCCCTGTGATGTTACAGCACTAGCAGAGATAAAACAAAGCAAAACAACTAGGGGCAAACATAAATCTCTAACACAGGCCCTCAGGCAACACAGAAGTTAAACTGTGTTTATGATACACATCAGCAAGGACTAACACAGTTTAACGCTAAAGCATCAGCTGATTAAATCAACAGTAGACCAAGTGTACTGTGGTCTGTGAGTCCACATTTCAGATTGTTTTAAGAAATCATGGAGGGGCTGTCCTCTGGGCTTAAAAGAAAGAGGCCCATCCAGGTTGTTATCAGTACAATGCCAAGCCACATTCTGCACATGTTCCCACAGCGAGACTTTGTAGTAAAAGAGTGAGGGTACTAGACTGTCCTGCCTGCAGTCCAGACCTGTCTCCCACCGAAAAAGTGTGGCACATTATGAAGCGTATAATCTCATAATGGAGACTCTCGAGCAGCTGAAGTTGTACATCAATCAAGAAACGATTTAGGATTTAGGATTTTTTTCTTTTTTTAAATGGGACAGTATGCATTAATGAACATTTACATGTAAATGCATGAGACTATAGCCAAGCGGCTAATTTCCATCCCCAGTCCCATTAGCAGGTTGGTGTCAACACAAAAAATGCAAACAAACATTAATAATAGGAATAAAACAAACAGAGCGTATTAAAAGACAAGCAACAATATAGATGACATACAGTCCAAAAATAAAAAACAGGCTGAGAGTCGGGGGACCATGGGAATTATACACAATGAATTATAAAGTGCTGGAGTGCTAACTAAAGTGCCATTGTGCTAAAGTGCCAAATGCTAACGTGCACAGTGCTAGCTGCCTGGGAGCTCAGGTCCCCATTATATTGCACATTGCCCAATACTGCACAGAAATAAAAGTGCCTGTTGCATTGCACATTACTCTACTACCCAGGATTATAGTGCCAGATTGAATATGATATTGCACGATGCCCATAGCACACGGTTGCACATGCAGATATTGCACTAAGAAAGCATACATAGATGTCTTATGTAAGCACTGATTTAAAAAATGGCATACATAGATGTACTTATGTACGCAACAGTGGACAGTTTTGGAAGGTGCCCCAACATACTGAGCCCATTAGACATACATACAAAATTAGACACGGTTACGATCACAGGTCTGGTTTTCCAATAGCCATGCTCTGAGGTGCTTGGAGAAGGAAGTCAGAGTCAGTAGTTCACGTATAGTGCTTGGTATTTGGTTCCAGGTCTGGGACGCACAAAATGAGAACACTGCTTGACCAGAGGCACTTTTTCAAAATGGGACAACGCAGTGACGGGAAAGAATTCCACCTACAAAGCTTCAGCTATTAGAGTCCTTAGTTACCAAACCCTTACTGAGTGTTGTTAAAGGAAAGGGGATGTAAAAGTGGTAAACGTGTCGCTGTCCAAGGTTTTTTGGAACATGTAGCAGGCATTAAATTCAAAATTAGAGAATATTAAAAAAACAAATAAATAAGTTTGAACATTACATATCTTGTAATTGTGGTGTATTTATCTGAATATTGGTTGAGAATAATTTTCAAGTCATTGTATTATTTAATGTATGTTTTAGAAACTAATGACAAAATGTGATCACTTGGTAAGCTTATAAAAGTTTTTCCACTGATGCAGCCTTATGCTCTCTCACTTTCTGCTTTGTACACAGTTTCAGTGATTACTCTCTGAGGGAAAAACTCTTACTTTGTTATTTTATCAAAATAATTCTTGTTAACTTTCCTGAACTCCAATGTCCTCTATAACTTTTTCAGCATGTGACAGAGAGATCACATGACATTAAAATGGGTTTAATAGAAACGGCCTCTTCTGATTGGCTGACAGTTGAGCTCGTACAGCAGCTCTCGCTCTCTGATTGGTCGGCTGCTCCTCGGTGAAGCAGCGCTTCCTGGTTCTCTGCAAATGGACAATTTAAGTTGTTTTTAAACCTGCGCTTCGGTGGGAAACTGGTCTCGTTTGACTCGGGATTAAAAATGTCATCCAGAGGGAGTCGTAACCTGTTTCTGCTCGTCGTGCTGAGTGTTTTTGTGACCGCCTCCTGCAGGTTTCCCACCCTGGACCACCTCAGACCGAGAGCCAGTAACAAGGTCCAGGGCAGAGCGGTGGTGGAGCTGCTGAAGCGTCTGTTAGGGAGCAGATCCACGGAGTTCATCGTGTCAGTCAACAAAAGTCTTTCTAACGACAGCCTGGATGTTTGTGAGCTGAGGTCCACCAAAAACAACAAGGTGGTCGCCACAGGAAGCTCGGGGGTCGCGGTGGCTTCTGGGATTTATAACTACCTGAAGTATTTCTGTAACTGCCATGTTTCATGGTCCGGGGACCAGCTGGAGCTGCCCCGGCCTCTGCCCAGACTCAGCGGGGTCCTACGGATCAACACCCAGCACAGGTGAGAGGGAGAGCGGGTACACAAAGGGAGATACACCCGGGTTAGAGAGCCGGCAGATAGGGGTGGGAAATATCAGCCAAAAAACGTTGTCATTCTAGTTAGGAATAAACACAAAAGTTCTTACCACCTAATATTTGGAAATGGTTCACTTTAAAGGGATACGCCAACATTTGTTTCTGACAAGCAGATAGACACCATTCTGTCAACTGTGCATGCAGTAACAAGGAAGAGATGGGCAAAGCTCACCCACCGCTAGTTAGCTTAGCTCAAACACTGGAGTCAATGGGTATAGCTAGCTTGCTTCTGCCAACAGTCATCAGATAAACTCTTCAACAACTCTAAACAGTCTTGTACGATGGAGGATTAGGGCCAAGTTAAAAAACAAAAAAAAAGTATGTCCAAAAAAAAGGGTAAAGATAAGAAAATTAATTCGTAAAGTTACGAGAATAAAGTCATAAAGTTACGGGTAAAAAAGTCATACATTTATTAGAATAAACTCATTATTTTAGTCTGTAGAGGCTGTCAGAAGAGCAGCAGCCGCCTGTACAAAAATGAAGAACATCGAACATCTAGTGAAGTTATACTTTAGTATAGGTTTCACAAATAAGGTAATACTTCTTCATTTGGCACATCAGCATCACATTATCATAAGTTTTAGGACCCTGAAAGATACTGCAAGAAACTGGGGCTTTTCTGAAGAGGGAACCACACCGACTTGTAGGAAATTGTCTCCTTTTTAGAAGAGGAAATGTACGCTCTTCTGGTACAACCTTTCAGAATAGAGTTTTTCTAGCTTAATTTAAATAGATTTATGACTTTATTCTCGTAACTTTATGAGATTATTCTTGTAACTTTGTGACTTTATTCTCATAACTTTATGAGATTATTCTTGTAACTTTTCGACTTTATAACTTTACTTTTTTGTGGTTTTAAACATACTTTGTTTTTTATCATGGCCCTAATCCTCTGTCATAGTCCTGTGTGCTTGTTGTGAGTAGTTTTTTTTACCTTGTTATTAGGGAAGCTCACTATTCAATTTGATTTCAATTCTTTAGGTTTTGATTCGATTCAATATTCAAATAAATGCTTTGATGTCGATTCAGTAAGAAGCAGAAATACACAAATAATTAGAGTACCTGCTGACAATTTTAAAATATTTATTTTCACGACAACGTGAACATATGTGGTATGTCACCTCACATGTTTGAGCAATAAAACATCTTAAAATAAAAAAAATGCACAATTATTGTTATTATTATTATTATTATTATTATTATTATTATTATCATTTGTGGATATGGAGTACAAAAGTAAAAAACATGACAGTTCTGTATCAACACTTAAAAGTAAAGTGCAAATAACCTAAACTTACCGGTAATTTTTTCCTCTTGGAATTTGTGAGAAAATCTCACAAAACATTTTTTTTTTACAATATCACATCTGAACAACGTCCCTTCATTTCTGGCTGTATGCTTAGTGTGAACATGTAGATTTTTGTTTAGGAAAAGCAGCTGGTCTACATGTTCAGCGCCCCCCACTGGCCAGGAGGGGAATCGATTCAGAGAATGTTCTGAATTGATATTGGGGGGGGGGGTATTGCAATACATTGATGCATCGATATTTTTACCCACCCCAACTTGTTATGTTAAGGTATCTTCTACTATCATCGTATTATCTTCTTCTACTCCTAAACAGAGGCTTTGTTTTTTGACCCACTTCTGCAGTGGTTTGTGCTAGAGATGTGACAATCGCGACAAATCGAGTCTTTAGGACGGCTCTTTTAAATGAACCAATTCTTAAATGCAAATTGCCTGCAAATTTAAGAATGGTTCACAGACGAACAGCTCACTCACAGCTGGGGGGGCATTAAATATCTTTGGTTATTAAAAAGTGACACCCCTATCTAACACTACATCTGTTGAACTGCCTTTTTATGAAAATAGCTTATCAGCCAATCACAAGGCATGTAGACATGGTCAAGACGATCTGCAGAAGTTCAAATCGGCCAACAGGATGGAGAAGAAACTTGATTTAAGTGTTTTTTTAGTGACAACCATCTCTAAGGTTTACAGAGAATGGTCTGGAAAAGAGAAACTAGTCAGTGAGCAGCAGTTCTCTGGGCAAACTGCCTTACTGATGCCTGAGGTTCGAGGGGAATGGCCAGAGCGGTTTGAGATGATAGAAAGGCAACAGTAACTCAAGTTATCACAGTATGCTTAGAATAACAGTAGATTATTAGACGTTTAATTTTATCCAAGTGTAAAACATGACTTCAGAAATTCAAGGAAACATAAAAAATGCCTTAGACTTTACACTTCATATTTTTGTCGACTAAATTTACAGCAGATTTCATCGAACTAAAATGTTGTGAAATTTCATCAACCAAAACTAGACTAAAATTAAAACAATTTAAATGACTAAATTATAACTAAAACCCAAAAGATATTTTAGGCAAAAGAATATAACTAAAATTAAAATAACTAAAACAACTTCCAGCAGGAGAGTGCGGTATGACACAAAGCTCAAATTGGGATGTAGTGGAACGGGAGATTCTCAGTATGAATGTGTGGCTGATAAACCAGCAGCAACTCTGTGATGCTGTCGTCTCAACACTGATCCAGATCTTTGAGAAATGTTTCCAGCATCTTGCTGAATCGATGCCACAAAGAATTAAGGCAGCTCTGAAGGCAAAAGGGGGTCCGACTCCGTTCTACCATGGTTTACCTAATTAAGTGGCCAACAGTTATACACTGTCTATATGCATAATATATTAGCTGATAATAAACAGAAATTTTAATGTCTGCCAATACCAATTATCTGTTTCCCAAGTTATGATCTGCAGATATTGTTCAGATAATATTCAACTTTCTAAACGTTGAAATGACACAAACGTTCACTCAGATTGAAGAAGAAAACGTGAACCTTTTTGAGGGTTTAGGTCAAATGTAGGCCTTGTGATTATGCCTTGCTTTAAATTAGACAAGACTATGACAAGAATTCTCTGAGGGATTTCTTTACAACTTTTCACAAACATCCTCTCTGACTTAAAAATGAACTGGTTATTTGGTGGACATACGGTCAGAGACCACCTCTCTACTCTCACTCTCTGGTCATGTATACAGGGGCAGAAAACCAACGGGGGTTGGATGCACCTGAATGATTCACCTGTGCACATAAGCTTAATGGAGGGACCTCCGTCATTTGTCAGAAGTACAAATGTGTTACCTTGGGCTGGGAAATTACTGTAATTTCTCAATTTTAACACGCACTTTTTGCTTTTAAATAAGCTCTAATTTTTCGGGTGCATATTATACACGAGTACAAGCAAACTACTTACCATATTTCATCTTGCCAACGTCGCGATTACAACACATCTGATGCAAAAAGCCAAAATATTCTCTTTCTCTGTGAAATATTCCCGCCAAATGTTCGTAATTCTTATTAAACCGACTGTTTAATGGTTCTTATAAAACATTTTGGGTCTCAAATAGTTTAACTTTGTAATGATCATGTAATTCTCAAGTGTTACCATTCACTGGCAAACACAGAGCGCTTCCATCTTTTGAGTAACGGGATGCGATATAGCTGCGCTGTGATTGGTCAAGGAAATCAGCATGTTGATAGCTGCTCTCTGATTGGTCGGTACACTACGACTGAGTATACTCGGGCAGAAATAAAGTAATTGCACATGCATGAAGCAAAAGGTGTTTCTGCATCCGTTTGAGAGAGAAAATTCGTGTACGG